>VWZG01003826.1:0-10997 GCA_013396735.1 Grallaria varia
TCTATGGTGAACTTGCCTCTGGCAAGAGGCAAGAGAGGAGCCCCAAAGAGGAGATACAAGGACTCCCTGAAACAATACTTCAGCCTTGGCCATGTTGACTACCATCAATGGTCCACTCTGGCCTCCAGTCGGGAGACATGGAGACACACCATTCCATACTGCTGCTGCTTCCTTTTAGAACCCATGCAGAATCAGTCTGGAGGAGAAAAGACAACACAGAAAGAACCGTGCCTCACCAACACCGCCTATGGAGGTTTTCATCTGTGCCTTTTGGAACCAGTCTTGCTTATCTCGCACTGGCCTTTTTAGCCATCAGCGTGCTTGTAGCAAGCATGCGTAGAGCCCTTTCCAAAGCTTTGTTCACAAAGCCTAGCCATGATGATGATGATATGAAACTTCATCTTTTTCAATTAGAAAGTTCTTTTTAGTAGACTAGAAAAGAGGCTAATATCTAGGCAGATACAATTACCCGTCATTATCCCCATACTATTCAGTACTCATTCAGTACTGTTATTCATCAACATTTTTTTAGACCTCATAAGGGTCTGACACTAACAGTAAGGTCACTGAAATTCCTTCATTCAGTCCTTTTCAGCATGGTGTGCCCCGTGGAGTTTCATTTTTTACCTTTTCTTTCTTATTTCTCCTGGTTGGAAATGTGTTTTTTTCAACAATTCTGAAAACATTAAACAGTCTGAAAATGCTACCAAATACCAACTCTCTATGAATGCTTATGAATTGTTCATTTTCTGGAAGGTTTGTATTATGTGTTTATGTGGAAAGGTTTTGATAACAGGATGGTCTAGTGTCTGTGAGAGGACACCAGAACCTACTCACATGTTGGACAAATCCTAGAGGTGAAACCATCAACCATGTTTGTTGTCTCTGTGTGAAAACATATTTAAGGTAGGATAAAAACCATGGCTTAGCAGCTATGAGAGAGAAGAGTAATAAAATGAGAGAAATGATGACACCAATGTAAGTGAAGGAGGATGTGCTCCAGATGTTGAAGCAAAGAGTTTCCTGCAGCCTGTGCTGTAGACCATCACAACACGGACTGTCGACCTGTAGCCCATGAAGGACCACATTAGAGCAGATATCCACTCACAGCCTCTGGGGCTCCCCACACTGGAGAAGGTGGGAATATCCTCAAAGAAGCTGAAGTACACTGTAAGCCCACATAGGAGCAGGTTTTCTGGCCCACTCTAGAGCATTCTCTCCTGACGACTTTACTGCATGGAAAGGACTCAAGTTCATGAAGAACTACATCCCATGGGAAGGACCTCTACTGAATTTTGTGAATGACTGTGTCTTGCGGGAGGGGCCCCACACTGGAGCAGTCTTAAAAAATAATAGAAATAAACGGCAGAAGTATTGAAGAAATGTATAGACAAGTACATACTGAATAAGTTTTTGCCTCACAGTTTTTACAACCAGAATTAAAAGGAATAAGTTTATTATTTTCAAGTGAATCTTACTGAGTGTGCTCTATAACCTTATTACCTTATTGATCATGCTAACTTTACTAATAATTACATAAAGAAGTTCATTTTACTAGATGTAAATTCATAAAACTGTGAGTTCAAATAAAATAAACACCTATGATATAGTGAGGAAAACTAAAAGTTTAGTAAAGTCATCTCCTGACAATCTCACTTTGACACTGTTCTGTTATACTTGTCTTTTTGCCTAACTTGAGTGGCCTGAGGAGAAGCAGTTGTTGCTGCTTTCTTTAGCTGCACTTTTTCATCAGATTTCCATTAGGGAATAGTAGCTTCTTTTTCATGTCCTAGATCTTGGAGTCCTACTTTCATCACACTCCAAGAAAACCACAATTCCATCTCCTATGGGGTTTTGGTGATTTTTTTTATTTCCTTTTACTATAAGTTTCTCAATATTACAGGAGAGTGAAGTGAGTTGAATAGTTCCAAGTAAGTTTGTTGTAGAATGCTTTTGTTGTTTTGCCCAGTTCATTAGAAGTTTCTAGAGCTGTGTTGGGTTTTTTTGTGGTATATTTTCAGCAAAGACTCTGAGGAGTCATCTGTTTCCTTAAGTTAGCTTAATAAAGCTTTATTAAAAAAGAGCAGGGTGCCAGGGCTTTATTTAATCAATTTCTAGTTTCGCCCACCAAGAGTTCATCCTTTTCAGGAATAGCTTAATGAAAACAATCTGAATCAGCATTTCTGCCTTGGCTAGCTTATGCAATTAAAAAATCCTCATTCAATAGACCTAATGTCAAAATACATTCTTTAGTAGTTTGTTTGCAATCTAGAGACATTTTATATTTGCAATTCTTTATCCTGAATTACCATAGTTACTTTTACTATTTCACAAGGTTTTACCTGTATTAACAAATATGCTGTCAGAAGGAGAGATTTACTGCATGTATTGACTTGAGTAATATGATAATGAAGAATATATTAAAACATGATTTAATATGTCTAGAATGAATTTTTTTCTAGCTGTATAACTGCACCAAGAACATGGGAAATGAGCTGTAAAGACTAATATATAACAGAACAAGTTTTCTAACATATTAATTTTATTTTTGATCTTTATCTTTTTAATAATAATTTTAGTCTCATAATTGCTGAAAAGTACAAGTTATTTTAAAATAATGTACTTTCTAGTACCACCAGTATTTTTTAATTTGTAATAATTGGGTGCTGTAATACTACTGAGAATAAAGGCATTTTATTTGTTGACCAATGTGATATATGAAACACTGAGTGTAAGTAAGAAATGCAAGGTATGAAACCATGATGTCACTGAACCCTAGTGATGTTTCGTCATTTATCTATGAAGTGAAAAGATATCACCCAAGATGCTCATCATGGGTGGCTTTTGAAATTAACAACAGCATACTGACAAAATTTAAAGAATAGTACACAGTGAAAGATGGATGCTTTGTAATTCCTAGCAGATAATTATTAGAACTGTGTTTTGGGAGCATTTGGAACTTGTTCAAGGGAGTATATTGCCTACAAACTTAATAAGGAGGTTCAAACACTGGGAAAAAAACCCACCCCATAATAGTAAGTCAGCAGACTAAGATAAAGAAAAGGTCCCTTAAGCATACAAGTAAGCAGCCCTGATGGTGTTCAGTGAAGCTGCAAGACAATCTGTTTATGGCTTTGGGCCATAGTCAAAGAAACATATATCCACAGTGATGATAAGAAGGGGACAGAAACTTGGTGGTGGTGTGTCTGTTCAGTGATTGGGAATATTAACGTTGGTTTAGCCTCTGTCTGCAGGAAGAGCTGAAACTCTCCTCACAATGTTTTTGTTCATGTGTCTACCAATGTCTCATCTAGAAGTGCTGTCCTCTGACATCTATTTGAAGAATAGTGTAACCATCTAACTCATAGATAGCAATGAAGGTGAAGGAGGAAGGTATAACTAGAAAGGGAGTTTAAGTTCTCATGTTAAAAACAGAATACACAACACAAGAAAAGTCATTGCTATGAAGAAAGCATATGAATAACTAGATCAACTGTTACAGTACGAAACAGAAACCTGGATTCTAGCCTTGTCTTATTTAGTGGCTGAGATATTTTATAATAAACAGTTAATAGATTAAAAGGTGCTTATTTTGGCCCAGTGAATATTTCTTGCTTTAAATGTTACATTTATTGTTGAACTTGAAGAGGCTGTTCGGCTAGAATTGACTGTTTTGCTCTTCTCTGGAAGCAATCAAGAATCAAAAACAGTGGGCTATGAATTGCATTACAAAGGAGGAACTGATACATGGGAGTAAATTAGAGCACTGTCATCCATGTTCACATGCAGAATCATAATAGCATTGATTCTGCTGGTTTGTGATGTACTACACCCCTTGCTTTTGTAAGAAAGATGAGTAGCAAGAAAGTTCATAATAGCTTGTAGTCATGATAAAGCTCATTTGTTTCACTTTCCACTTTATTCCATGACTTTTGCTTAAGTTTAGATTTTGTTACATGCATTATTTCTTTTTTTTTTTTCTTTCTCTAGATTTAGGAAGTCACAGGAAATTTTCTTCTAAGCTGTTGCCAGCATTGAGGACTCAATAGCCTGTTATTGGTTTACTGAAGGACATAATTTTTTTCCTAAGAAATTAAGAACTGTCTGCCAAAAACTACTGGCAATGGAAGGATTTCTAGGCTTATTACAGATTTGGTCAGACTGATAACACTGTGCTTTAAAAGCATGGATACCTTAGGTTATGCTTTGTCTTTTTTTTTTTTTTTTCTTTAGAACAGCATATTAAGCAATTGAGTTCAAATACTGTGTCATTTTAATTGGTGCAGGAAAGCAATTGACTTTCAATGGCAAAATGTCAAGAGCTTCCTTTGCCTCATCAAAGCAAATTTGTCAGGAAAAGACTATCATCTCATATAAATAGCAATCAGTGCAATTAATTTGTATGTTTCAATTAGCTGATGATCTAATTATCGCATGGTCTAAGGATAACAGCTAAGGACTTCAAAGAGAAAAAAAATATTTCTCCTCTCTGCAGCGCTGTTTTCTATATTGTTGACTCATATCCATAGATTTGAATAAATCCTCTGTGATAGATTGTTGAACTTTAAAGTTTCATTTCACACCAACTTTTAAGTTAGTTATACTGTTAACTTCAGACACCAGTGCTACTAAACTGCCAGAAGAATTAAAGCTAGCTGAAGTGATAGAAGAAAGACAGATGTTCCATGAAGTGATGATTATATTTAAATTATTAATGTATTGAGATTAAATCCCAAAGACCTCCTAACATATGAAGAGCATTAAATAGAAACTGAAATGAGGCAGAGTGGAATCGAGTCAGCAGAAGACTAATGTGTCTGCAATGTAGCTGCCGCTGTTTTGAAATGCCAGAGTCATACCTTTAGTGAAACAGCGTGCTAGTCAGAATAGGAAGAGAGTTTCAGATTTGTTTTCAGTATGTTGGGATTCCAGGCTCTGTGTAAAAGAGCTGTTTTGGGACTTTTCCTATGGAGGAAATACATTAATTGCGTCTGAGGTGAGACCTGTATTCCTGGCTCTTTTGCTTTTCAAACAATTTCACATAAATACTGGGAAAATCCTATAGGGCTCTGCTCCAATTTTTTTTTTTTTTTTTCACAATAAAGCTGATTTCTCTTACTAATAGAAGTCTATACCTCACATTATTTTAACGATATGCCTTGATTCTTAGCTTTCACCAATTCTTAAAATAAATCTCCAACGAAACTGGATGTCTGCATTGTAATGCAGAAGAGTATCTATTCATGTCCATGACAAAAATAAAACGTGATCCTTCAAGCAAAAATGTGTTTATTACTAAAGACAGTGTTTGTCTCAGAATGCCAGAATTTTTAAAAGTATACGAGTTAATATTGATAAAAATATTATTTCATTAAAAATTAAAATATATCTCCTGCTTCATAATATCTTGCTTCTTTTTAATTTTTTCTTTATTCTTTTTTTTCCACTTTTTTTTATACCTCAGGAAAAGAGCAAAGGTTTGTGGGAAACGAGTAAAAGAAAAACTGTCAGAACTCTTCCCTGAGAACTTTTTTTAATTGGTAAAAAGCAAGTCTTTCTTCCTCTGTGGTAAATCCCAGCCTTCCTCAAGATGATAAATGGTATTAAGTAATCCTGATCAATAAAATACAGAAGTTTTCCTACTAAATACTTGTTGATTCTGCCTCTCAGAAGCAAAGCAGACTTTATACAGGGTGTACAAAGAGTTTGTAGTTGTCTCCATTTATCCCTAGGTTGACTCTCGAAAAGGGTAAAAAAAAATACAAATAGAAGTGCTTACATTGCATGTTCATATCATGCTGCCTGTGACACTAATGCTGTAGGCAGACTAACATGGCTGAAACATAAAAGTAGAAGCAATTCATCCAGCTGGAGTAGCTTATGATTTGATTCTGGTCATGATAATCATTGAATAAAATAGAGATTTTTCACTTAAACATATAGCAGAAATAACTCTTTATTTTCTCAAATTAGTACTGTTTTTACTGTATTAGATTGCTAGCAATGATTCTTACACCTCCTCTATTATCCAACTAATTGTTTTTATTCAGAGTATCTTATTTTGCAAATGTAGATATCACTGACAGGAAAAGAGATGCTATTGCTCATAGTAGAAGAGCATATAAATCTGGTTGTAACACTTCCCTGAAAGTATAGAATTTAAACTGTTCTATGAAACCACTGCAACTGGAACCTCATATATATCACATGAGTGTGCAGTTTGTTAAAACCTTTGGGTTTTTTTCTTTTCAAAAAGAACACTCTCTATTGTCTTGTGAGAGAAAGATGAGAACGTTCTTTGCTGCAGTCTTTCAAACTCCCTAAGTGAGGAACAGCCTGTGGGCTGCAAATTCTGTGCTGAAATAGCATTTCCCTGCAGCCCAGTTCTCTGGACGTCTATGAAGTGTTGATCTGGAATCACAGCTCTTGTTTCCAGAGGCTCCCAGCTGCTTCAGGCAATTGTGGAGCAATTGTTATAAATTCTGTCATTCTGAGTGATTTAATTCTTCAGTGCATTGGACTAGGAGCTCAGGCACTCCACACTAGCTGAATTTTACTTTGGGACTCACAGATTTAAAAGCTACATTGTGTGATGCCGAGGATCACAGTGCCTTATTTGTCTGTTGCATCTAGTCCCAAGTAATCAGTAGCTTTTGGTAGTTTTTCTGACTACATGAATAGCTTTTCCAGTTCTCTTCATTTCACACTACTGTAAAATATTCTTAATGTTATGTATGTATTATTCTGTTCCTAGTGTGGTTCTTTCTTCTGTGAGGTTTCTGCTTTCTTTCAAGATGATTTTGAGGAAATATATTTCATGCCTTGCTGATCCTTCTGTTTAAGTTATTTTACGGCTTTAGTAAGGTTCTCCTTAATCCATTATTTTGAATCACTCTTTTCTGTAATGAATTTTCTCCCCTAGTGGTTTTCTTTACGGTCTTGTTGCTATAGTTATGTAGCATCTGTGAGATACAAGTTGAGTGTTTAAACTATTTTTAAGAGTTGCATAGTGAAGTCTAAAAGAAAATAATTTCAGTGATCCACAACATTAAGAAAGCAGCAGAAGTATTTCATTAGCACAAAAGTACTCTTACTCCACAAATGAAATCAGTTTGCAACTAAGATCAGAAATGCTTAAATCCTGGCTGGCAGTACTTATTAAAATTACGACATATCTTTAAAGTCACTGCTGTAAGCACCTGACTGTTTTTTAAGTTTACTCCAGCATTACTAAAATTTCAAATTCATGCTGAAATTAGTAATTGACTCACATTATAGCAAAATTTTATACTTTTGTCATTTTCTTGTTTTACAAGAAACCAAAGGATTGGATTTCAGCAACATTATTGCCTTATTAGGAGAGGAATAAATAGATACAAAAGTTCTGTTGGTCAGCTCTATTTATACTGTACTTTTAATTCCAGCATGCCAGTATCAGGATTTCTAAAAAGTCAGCAGGTCTTGCAACTTTCTACTTTTACCTTGTTATTTAATAAAAATCAGAGCTCTGTATGGCTCTGGCGGTATAGAGAAATTGACAATTCAGACTGTGTTGCTAAGTTTTTCAGTAAAGGAGGACAAAGAATTCAATCAAATTTATAAAGTTTTCATAATTATTATTTTAAAAGTTCCATCTGAAGCACCTATTTTTCTTTTCTGCAGTTTCAAGCATACACTTTTCATCCCTGCCTTAAGCCTGTACTACCACTACACACACACAAACTGCTTATTCTCCAATTCTTCCTTAAATATAAAAAAGACTACATCTGTCTCATAAAAAATCTTAACACTTGGCAGTATGTGTCCTGACTGTGCCCTGAATTCATATACTTTCCCTTTCTCTCCATCTGCTTTTTCTGGACATGGAGTTAAATGAAGAATCCCTTCTCATCAGATCCCGTATCTGAACATATGAGGGATCAGGAGCTCAAGAAACAGCACAGAATTGATCTCTGCTACAGCTGAGACACAGCTTAAAACATCTTTGAATTAGATGCTTATCCAAAGATCAGTATATACAACTAAAAACTCCTAGAAAAAAATGCAATTACAATCTCCAAGATGCTGATCATTATTTGCCGTCATTGTGTAACAAGGAAAATGTAGGATTAAAAAGGTTATCTTCTGTTGTGGGATCCAGTGCTGTATATCAACCAACCTTCTTAAAATTGCTTAGATTTTTGTTCTCCCTATTCTGATGTGAAAGCTAGGTTCTAAAATATCAGCTTTCTGAGGGACAGTTAAAGACCAGACTTATTAATGTCCACTTACTTTAGTGTTAAAATTGCTCATTAGCTTACATACAATTCTTTTTAGAAGTGAACAGAATTATCCACGTCAGCCCTCCCTCTGTTAGAATACAGTAGCATTTTATTGTCTCATCCTGACAGACTGAAATCTCTTTTTCTTATATATTCTGTTTTTAGAATGTAGGTGACCTGAATTGTCCATTGCAATTTAAGAGTCATCCCACCAGGTGAAATATATTGAAGCAAATTCAGACAGTTATATTACTACCTATGCCAGAAATACTTCACCTCATATATTCTAAAATTAGGTTTTATGTTTCCATGCCTGAATCTTATTAATGGATTATGGTCATTCTGCTCTTAAGTGCATTAAGATTGCTATATCTCCTCATTTCAAATTAAAGGAAATGCCCCTTTAATTTGGCTAATTTTTTCCTATGGAATTTTCATGTAGTTAGTACATGGCTCTGTTTTAATCATACTATTCTCTTATCTACTGAACAAAGGGAATCCATTCAAGTTCAGGGTATGTTTGGAAACGTACGTGAAATCAGAATGATATGTGGAATGAAATGGTACACAGTCACCGGTATAGTAAGGACCTCTGGTTTGTGAGAAGAGTCAATAAGGAGTTGGCATTTAAAAATAAATAAATAGGAGAGAAGAAAATGTGTGATCACTTGTGTTCACATGTGTGCGTGCACGTGCATACATATGTGCATCTCTGGAACACTGCAACTATAAACAAGAGCAGCAGCACAGAGAGAGAATAAATGTTCTGAGGCTGATATAAGGCAATCCAAGCAGCAGATCATTCCCAAGACAACCTTTTTATGATTAGCAGGAGACAATATATTCTTAAATATTTATATCTTATCATTTTTCTTCGCATGTATTAATTTTTTATGGAAAGATAATTTTCATATAGTTATATTTAGTTATTTAAATATGCTGAGATAAGCAGTTCATGATTGAAACTTGATACTCTAAAAGATCACGGCAGTTCTCTTGTGATTTGCACAAGATTCATAAATATTGAAGCTACTCAATATAAAAGTTAGATATATCTCATCCAACTGCCTACTAGGTGTAAACATAGCTTTTATATTTGCGATTGTAGCTTACAACTGTCACAAGTCGTCAAATACTCTAAATACTAAAGCCATATCTCTGGAAATGCATATTACAAAGCACTAAAAAAAAAAAATTTTAAATGTGCTGCTTGACCACTGTTTTACTCTTTTTACATCATGACACTATACAGCAGTACTCTCAGAACTGACAAACAACAGAGTATCCGCTATTCTTTGTGTTGCTAAGTACCAAAGTGCCCAAACTGCACACAGTAAAAGGTAAAGCAATACTAAATTAATTTTTGTGCTTAAGAGGAAGTAAAAATTTAAATTATACAATAACCTGTATCATGAAAAAATAAGTCAATTCAACATCAATTTGACCTGAAATACAACCTTCTTGCTCCCTAATGATCTTAGAGACCATTTTAAATCCATTTATCAAAGACCAGCACCTGGGCACTTACAGAAAAATCAAAAGATATAAAAGATTTATAGATTTGAGAAAATAATGAATTGTGTTAAAAGAAAATATAGGAAATATAGCTAGTTTTGAACATCCACCAGAAAAAAGAATAAACTGTGTTTGTATAAAGTATGACAAAGGATTGATAAGTACAAACAAGAAGTTAGGCTGAATATATAAGACATGCTAGTGCTTTTTGGTAATGGGAAATTGTGTCTGAAGCTAGATTATGTTAATGCTCAGCACATCTAAACTATGAAATAGCCGACTGATATTTCGTACTTAGTTCACATGTAATATGCATCTTAAACAAAATAAGGACTTCTCACAAAAGTAAATTTCTCATTAAAATCTACTTTAAATCAGTGAACAACTTCAGTAAGTATAGATCATTCAGTGGTAAAAAAGGTTTACTCTGCCTAGATGTTGTCAGAATATTTAGCATAAGTGTCTATATAATAAATGAGCTTGTGAGACACTGTCTCTATTTTACTCAATGTCAGAAGTTCATCATTAACTGCAATTAAAATGCTTAGTGTTATACTGCTGATACATAAAACTTGAGGAGGAGTTTTCAATGCAAAATTAAATGGGGAAAATATCTCAGAAAAACTGTATGAGACCACATTTAGAACACAAATCTGCCCATGTTTTTCTCCTACTTGAATAAATAAAACAGAATTTTGTTTACATTCTATAGAACAAAGATGATAATAAAGAAATAACTATAAATTATCAACATCCCAGTTAACAAAGTGTTTGCTTCTTTGGCATAGCCATTTATTTCTGGTCAGCTCCACAGTAGAATGGAGACAACAAACACATTTAATTTGAACATTTTCATTGGAAGTATCTTTTGAAAAAATGGCTTAGCAAAGTAACAATTTGATTTAAATGTTGTTTAATCTAAAAAAAAAAAGAACTTTCAAATTATCACCTTGCATATTTCCAAAGT
This sequence comes from Grallaria varia, assembly GCA_013396735.1. NCBI lineage: Eukaryota > Metazoa > Chordata > Aves > Passeriformes > Formicariidae > Grallaria > Grallaria varia. The sequence continues at coordinate 10,744 of VWZG01003826.1, forward strand.
TTTCTGCTTCTCACATTAATGACAAGACTATTTCCTGTTTCCATTTCTTTTCCATGAGAAATGCAACACAGTTTAACATACCACAGAAAAATTAGAAATTACACTATAATTTTTGCATTTCTAAATTTAATGCATATTCAATACTTTTAATATTTTTAATTATTAAATGGCTTTAGTAATTTTTTTCTCATTAAACGTTTTTATTTTCCCTTCAAACAGTATTTCCTGTCAGCAAACGCAAGTCTTCACATCCA
>VWZG01003843.1:0-15021 GCA_013396735.1 Grallaria varia
ACAAGAAGAAACAGGTGCTATGCAGTGCTTAGAAGTGCATTTACAGCAATTAATCAGGATGTAGCATGTTCTTTTGGAGGTGATGTTTTCACGCATATTCCTGAGTGACAACATGGAGAGAGAAGAGAGATTGGGCAAGGAAATAGTAGGGGCACTGAAATAAGTGGAAGCTAAAACTCAAGTGAAGACAAATTCTTACAGGGATTTTGGGAAAAAGCCTTTTACGGTTTCATCCTTCTTTTTTCTTTCTCCTTCCCGTCCTCTGATATTCTTTCCACAAACTCTCCGATTGAGATGAAGTTAACAGTAAGACACACGTAAAGAAACAGCTCATTGCTGACAAGGATAGCACAGGTTCTGGGCTGGAAGAATGAACAGAGAAATTCCTGCCCATCTCTGCTGTGGAGCATAAACAATGCAGCACATCTATTGTTCCAAGGAATTATTATTTTTTTGGCAAACATCTTCTGGTTTTGCTTGAGCTGTCCATGTAACAGCCTAACATAGCTGAGACAAAGGCATAAAGAGAAGAGCAAGTCCACAAATGCTAAAGCAGCCATGATATTTATCTGTAGCTTTCACTGTAAAGTTAAAGACAGTAAACTATACAGCAACAACCAGAGAGGAAATTTATCATTTGTCAGTAGCTTGTTTTTCCTGCCTTTAAACTTTCCCTGCAGCAACAGTTTCGTTATCTGGGCTAACATCTAAAACCTGCCAGATACAGTTTTCCAAGAACAAGAGGATAATGTATGTATTTGTCTGACTTTTCAGTTCTGTTCTAGGTGCTGTTTTCAATGTTTTTGTTATATGCTAAATATACTTGTGACTAGAGCTAGGATAATTCTTTATCTGAACCTTTTTACTACTTACTGGAAATGCAAACTTATTCCTGTTAAAAACTTCCAAATTTGTACCAAGTTAGTTGAATTCTTGCAAAAAAAACCCCAAAAAACCAAACAAAAAACCAAAAAAACACCAAACCAAAAAACCACACCACCTTGGAAAAAGTGTCCCCTCAGCTCTGAACTACATTCTAGTTTAGCATCACTATAATTGCAGCAGCTTAAAAACAGTTAACAGAAAAACTATTTTATCAAGCTCTGAATATACACACCTAAGCTGAGGGAATCAAGGCAACCTCCCATATCTCACTCCAACTGTATGTGCATTGGTCTTTGAAGTGAGGGTTTGTGCACCACAACCTGCTGGAATAAGACCTGAGTAAAGGAAATAGAGACTTCAATGCATTCAAATTGACCCTCTGGTTAGGTAAATCAAAGGACTAAGAGTTTGGATTGCATGTGGTAACATAAAATCATACCATAGTTTAGACAAAGCACTTAAAAAAGGAGCATGCAGTACTGCTATCATTGCATTAACAGTTATTACTATTGCAGCTTCTCAAGAGCCAGCTAAATTGCAGACTTAGCTGTTCCATTTTGCACACTGTAGTTTTTGGCTAGTACACTTCTAAAAGGACTACCAACAAACTAAAATATTTTAGTTTGTACCTGAGAAAACACACTGGCTAGATATTTTAAGAAGAAGAGAGAATGTCTTCAAAAGGTGCAGCATTTTAGATCGTAAATTTAAATTATCAAAATAAAATTCAGTTAGTGTTTAGAGGATTACCTATCACTGGTATACTGCATACATTTGTATTGAAAGTGCCTAATAGAACACACAAAATCTGGATGTCTTTGGACCTTTCTGTCATGTAAAGTAACAAAGGCTGTTTTTTATATGTTCTAAAAGACATTATAAAGAGGCATAGCAGCCTGAGCTGAGAGAGTGTAAACTCTCATAGTGAATAACTTGTTGATATTCATGTTTTCCTAATTTTGTGTTAATAAATTGGGAAAGAGTCAATCCAGATACTCATTTTACATAATGACTCTTTCTTTGTAAATAGGCTTTTTCACTTCCAAAATTACGCTATAGACCACACTCTCAGCCTGAGGAAATAAATAGAACCCTACTGATTTGAAACAAGCATGAGATACTCAACCCAAGTCTTCCCCTGGCCAGTGTACATTTTATCTGCTTGCATATCTGGACTTGCAAGGTCTTATGTGTACCGTAGCTGGGATCTCCCTAGATATCCATTCATAAAAAGCCTCTTTCATGTGCTAGAAATTACAGACATTGGAACAGGAGAATTTGCAGTCTTGATTTTTCTATTTGCTCATTGCTTTGTGGGGCAACACAGGATCCCTCCGGCTGCATTGCCCTTACGGTACATGCCATCTAACAATGCCTACTTTTTAGGCCACTAGCTGTGGGTTGTTTTCAGAACTTCAAACCAAGTTTCCTCCATTAAAATGGGATATTAAAGCCTAAGAAAAAGATCTGAAATATTCCTGATCTCTTCTGCTTTGTCATATTAGTGTAGTCAAGTGCACAACGTAAACCCGAGTAATAAAATAATTTCTGAAAGGTAAACTTCATGATGGCTGCAGAGAGAAAGTTTTAATTTTACAGCTTGGTGATTGCTTTCTTCCCCTGCTTCTGACTTTCTGTTGACATTGGTGTTGCTTATCTTTTCCAGCCTCCCACACATATTGATTACCTCTCAAGCTGATGCCCTCTGTTCCCCTTTGACTTGCTGCTTTATCTTGCTCTGTAACTCTTGCACATTTTTAGTGCTATTTGTACATATGGGCCAAATTTGTCCTTGGTTTTCTGTCAAGGAGTTACATCAAGTATAAATTTGACCCTCTCAGTCCTCCTTACTGCTTCTAAAATCAGGTTGCCAAATGCAGATGAAGATGGTTCCCATGATGAAGTGAGTATTTATGACATAACACCTGACCCTCCACACAGAGAGAAACACAAGGCCCTTATTTAAAGCTACAGCTGCAGCATAAGCACATGGTTCTAAGTCCATGACCGACTGTCTCACTCTCTGTCCTCTACTTCTTACCAGAGGTTTCTATATAGTCACGCTGCTGTGCACACAGCCTTTGGGGTGTATTCTGCCAAGTACTCTGGGTGTGCCTTCCAAGCTGGCTCGAAGCCTTTGAGATCCTGTTATCTTGAGCTAGATAACTTGAGTTGAGTCCTTCAACATAAGTTCGGGGGGAGAATGTGCCCAGGGAAGAGGTGAGGACTATGCCAGGTTCTAGTGATGCTTCAGCAGTGCCCTGTTTTTCCTGGAAGTGGTGTGGAAACCTCTGACAGCTTTACACATACATGAGTCTTCTGTGACTGCTCCGGAAATGTCGCATCCAAGGAACACATATCTCTGGGGCCACAATCTAGCATAGATGCTGGAATATAATTAATTCTTAGAGTTCAATGCTTACTTTTTATATGCAGAAAATACTGTAGTCTTTGCTAACAGAAGCAACACAATTTACTCCATTTCAACCTCATAGTACTTAATAATGTCGGTCAATTTGAAATCTTCTGAAAAATGCAGCAACAATTTTCAAATGAGGTATGCTGATTAATATATGTCCTATATGCCTTTGTATTTAGTATTTCACCAATTTCCCTTCTACTTTTCCTGTCTTTAGGAAACATTGGCAAAAATAGACAAACTTAGGGTGAACATTTTTTCCTGGTCACATGTAATCTTCTACATATTTTTAGTGTTTTGATTTTATTTCCAGATTATAATGAACTATTATATTCAATTTTGTTTTAGTGGAAAAGAAATAGTAAAAAATTCTAATCAGTTTACAGATAAACTAGCAGATAATCCGCAGTAAATAAATGCAGTTCCTTATTCTCTGAATTGGATAGAAAGGTAACAACTTTAAGAAATACTAATATACACAGTAAATGTTGTAGAAAATTAAGTATGACTTCAGTTTTAATTAGTTTGAGCAACATAACACTGAAGACAGCTGAGTAAGGTCAATATTTTTAAAGATGAGCAACATTTATGTCATTGCTCTGTTGTTCACTGGGATGCAATTACCCTCTTTAATGTATTTTCCCTGAAGTAATCAATATAAACAAATTTACTCATAGTTACTACAAATATCACACATTTTCTATATATGATTACATTGGGATTTGCCTATATATTCAACCATTTAATGCGAAGTTGGAAAATCAGGTTACACCTGGGTGAAAAATTTGATAATAAGAAATTTACATGATTCTTAATGCAGTTGCTGAGAAATATGTCTTCTCTGACAAATAGATGTTGCAGGCAGAATACAGAAAATATCTTTTAGAGATATCTATAATCACACCATGCAATAATATAATGAAGATTTTGTATATTCATAGTGAGAAAATCCACAGGGGACAATTCCTTACTTTCTTTATGAGATTTATTCTAGCAGCTTAGAACACTTCCTCATATATATCTTGCATTTCCTCTTTATAAAGCATTATTTTATTACATCCCTGTCTAACTTTGATTTGTTTTATTATATGTTTTCAGTTATACTTAAAGTCCCTTTTATCAATTGCTGTGAGAATCTGACTTTTATGGTGTTTGTGAAACCTCTTCATTCAGCTTGGGAACTAACAGTGATCAAAAAATCTTGATAAGAACCAGAAATTATTGCAAGCATTACAATCTGGTATACAGTGTAATAAATTAGATCTTGCATATACTAATGTTACAATAATTCTATGTTGACTGTAGCCTGGAAGGAGGGAAGGTAGTTTGGAGACAATATATAGAAAGTTATTTGGTTTGGTTTTCCATATTCAGGTGAAATTTAGCTGTTATTTCCCAGACAGGTGTATTTTCCAGTAGTTTTAAAAGTAAAATCATGAAGATACTAAGTGGATTAATCAGTAACTCTTTGGGAAGCACAAAATTTGAAACCTTGACTATATTAAAAGTTTTCTTCTTTTCTGGTAGGGATTTAGAAATATATTTTTCTTATAATCCTCTTGCTGACAGGTTAGGTTCTCAGAAGTGTTGTGAGAAAGCACTTGGTATCTACAATATGCTTTACAAATTAGGTCTGTTCAGCTGTCCTATTGTTAGAGCAAAGAACTGGAGCACAGGGATGCAGACTCTCATCTGTGATCAGGAAGCCTCCCAGGTCTCTGCTCTTAACGTTAGGTGAGCTTTCTACTGCTGGCTTGATGCTCCATCATTATGGAGAGGAATAATGGTATTTGTAATATAGCAAAGGTACGCAAAACCAAAATCATCACTAATAGAGCACTCTTCTGGAGAGTAGAGCTCTGATACAAAGTATTTCCACCATTCAGGTGTCCTGCCTGGAATCTCCTGCGGCTGATCACTAAGGAATGTATTGGAGAGCAGTTTGCTATGACCTGAGTCCTGTTGTTTGCTGTTTTCTTGCCAAACACTCTATGTGGTTCTGAAGCTAGTCTGTGTTTTTAAAGGTGAAAAAAACCTATTTTAGATATCTCCCCCTACTATTGAAGCCAGATGGTCTTATTTCAAATTATGCACATAGAATCCAGTTTAAAATGCTAGGGAGTTTGAATCTACCTTTGGCAGCAAAGTAGGTCTGGTTTTCTCTCATCCTCTTAGCTACTTTTAAAGGTTGAGTGTGAATGTAGTATTCTGCCTGTATATATGCATAAATGTTATCTAAACTTGGGCTCAAGTGGGTGACCTACACAAAGGCTTGGACCCTAGCAAATTATAATAAACTCCTAAATCAGGCAGATTTCCCTCACCATATATGTATCCTATTTTGATTTGTCTCACAGAACTCACATTCTTGCCTAATAGTTATAAGCTAAAAGTCATACCAGCCAAACATCATGAATGCCAAAGATATTAAAAAGAGAAGTAGTAGAGGTTGTCTGCTAGCAATTCAAAATTTTGTTTTCTTCTGTACAACCCACACAGTTTGATAGTGTTCTTTCCACTCATGAAAGAGAAAGATTTTGCCAGTTATGCTCTTTTATGTAAAACTTTATCATTGTATTGTCTCTCATATAAGAAAATCAGCTCCCAGTTAATTTCAAAAAGATGAATTTATGCTCATTTTGGGTGAGATACTTTGAAGGAGAATAATGGAATACTTCACAGTCAAAGGAGGTGTTTTCATAAAGCCTTCATAAAAAGAATTACGGTGATTACAATCATCTCTCCGGCATAGAATATTATCAGTACTCAACCGCTAAATAGCAATAAGTGTTCACTGGAATTCCCATTCAAGCCCATATGATGGGAAATTTTATATTGAGAATTGCTGGTACCAGAAAGCTCATGGATAAACACCATTAGATATTGACTGAACACTTAGCTCTTTTTGAAATCAATTTTTGTAGATAGATTGAAATACCCTTAAAAATTTCTAAAAATCCTGAGATAAGATGTGAGCATTTGTTTAGGCTCATCTGGTTTTTGTAGACTAGCCAAGAATTTCTGGAGCTAATTCTAAAGGGTAAGGGCTTGAGTATAACCTTCTTTTTAATGCATGAAATGTTTTAGGTGCAATTAGTTTTGTTTGCAATTATGCTAATTAAGGTGGCTAAGATCCTCATATTTAAATATTGCTAGATGATCAGGAGCCTTAAATGATGTATTTTCATGCTTGTCCCTTACATGCATATCTACCTTCTCTGATGACTCTGTTTATCTCCCTCTCCTTTGAAAATCTTATTTCGTAGATTTCTATGGATCTCTCAGTCACTCAGAAAGCTGTAGTCTGAACTACAGTGCACTGCAGAGGCAAATGCTTGAAGATGGAAGCAGGAGAAATACCTATGGCATAGTGAAGGTGTTAGAAAATTACAGGTTGCAGAGCACTTCAGGGAAAAAAGAGGCCAAATGTTCAAAGGTATGAAGTGTTATCAACTCATACAGAAACACTTAGAGAAGAGGAAGGGAGGGAATTGGTGCAGGGGTATTTTATGGTGGCTTCATTAGGGTATATCTAATAAGAAATCATCACACTTTGTCCAAATATTTTAAATTTTGGATACATCTCAGACTTCTGCTGGTAGAATTGACATCTTCGTATTAACTCAGAGTGGTGATCTCTGGACCCTGCTTAGTGGGTACTTGGGAATAAGCAGGATCTCAGCAGCAGTCCAGTCTCCCAGGAGGATTTCTTTCTGCGCCCGGGCCCCCTCTGACAATCTGACTCTGCTTCAAGTCAGTGCAGTGCTTCCCTTCATGCTCTGCTAATACTTCTGCATGGTGTGCAGTTGCCCAGGAATGCTCAAGTATTACTTTACTGTCCAGACTGTTCCCTATATCCCACAAAACCTTAAGGACAATATGACTGCTTTGCCTCCTCCCTTTGCTGTAGAAAGCTCCTCAGCAGTGGCATGGGGATTAGCAAGATCAGAGTGGGAAGCTCTGCTCAGGGTAAATGTTATCATCCTTACTTTTCTTGTTGACTACCCATGGTAGACAGATGGTAATCAATTTGCTGATACTGTGGTTCCACAAAGTGGATGAGCCTAGTGTACTTGGCACCTAGTACAACTGAAGGACACAACTGGCTGAGCTTGGAGAGATTTCTGCTGGCACACACACATAAAACACCTATCCTGACCTTACAGCATCAGATATCACTTGTTTTCTTTTCTGTTCCGCCCTCCTCCCACCACCCCAAGTGATTATCACCCTTAGCAGAGTGCATCATCCCATACCAGATTCCCCTCTGAAGGGCTGCAGCTGAGATTTCTCAGAGCCCCTCCTTGGTTTCATCACTTCCCTACCAGTGCAGAAGGCCCACAGGATACAGCTGGTCAGACATGGACTGGTGGAGCAGAATAGAAGAAATAGGAATGCATATGAAGGATTGGCCCATGACATATGGCTGTATGGAACAAATGTCAGAGACTGGCATTTCTGACGCCTCAGCATAGGGAGAGGAAGGTTGTCCTTTTTTCCACCTCCACACAGGGAAAATCAGCAGATTCTGTACATTGGTAAACTAGTTTTTTAATGCAGGGAAGAAGAAACCCCTGGGATTTTTTTCCCTGCTGCATGGCTAGACAGTGGAAAAAGAGAAAACAAGTTAAACAAAGCCTTGTTTTAATTAAAATTTATACTCACTATAATGAAATACAGAAAGTATGAAAACAAATAATGTTTCTTTGCATTTTAAACCCATCTCCATGTGCTTTGCCATCTTAAAAGTATTAGAATATTTTAGCATTGGTTTAAAAAGTTTGTAACTAAGGAGAAGAATACGCTTAGGGAAGAATATAGGAGACTTTAAAATCCATAGTATCATGTACAAGCCAAGTGCCATTTAATATTTGATATAGTATGCAGCCTTTATCACTTGGTTGAAAAGTATATATCACTAGTTGGCAGAATCCCAAAGCAGGGATAAAAAAAGAAACTTGAAAAATATTCCACTAGGAAAAAAATAAAAAAAAAAGAAAAAAGAAGAGGTCTTGTCATTGGAAAAAATATTAATACTAGAAAGGCAAAAGATATATACTCAAACGGTGAACAGTGGTAAGGCCCTTAAGAAGTGTTCTTCAACCTTTCTTATAAATGCAAGTGCATTGAATCAATTAAATAAACCTGTCATTCCAAGGAAATAGTCTTTACGAAGCAAAATGAGTCAGCAGAACTTGTTACATCCTAGTAATATATAAATGCCACTGAGCTGACTGAAATGCTTTGTTTAAACATGGACATTGCATGCTTCTTTTAAGGTTGTTTCTCCTAAAACATTTGATATTTCTCATGGATGAGGCTTTTTGCAGGGTGGACTACTAATCTGATCTCATACATATTGGTGATCTGGTGTTCTGCAGTGTTCTAGGGCATAGATGATCTGAAAGTTAAAAACTTCATGGATGAAGGGTTGCCAAGGGACAGCTCACCCAAGGGTTTAACCTTTCCCAGTGTGCCTTCCCAGCTCCATACATGACACAGTTTCTGCACTTCCCTCCCCATGCCTGACATACTGCATAAATAGGATGACACTGGGTAAGTACTGAGTGTACAACCAGCTTCACCAAATGATGGGCAATAGAGACAATTTAGTATGTTCCTAGTATAGGTACAATGCAACCAATCCAAAGTACAGAAGGGGTAAAAATATTTAAAAGATGGTTTATTTCCACTATGCGCAAGGAGGCAGTTGCACAGCCGTTCCTCAGTAATTCTACCAAGTGATTAGTCTTTCCTCTTTAGGTCACTCCATGGGGGAAATACGGAGATGAACTGCACCCACAAAACCATGTGAGCAAAAGAGCTGTGAAGGGAATAGGGAGTAGGTCAAACTCAATTGAACAAAAGTTTTTCAGGGTTCAGATCCAGTCCAGCAGTTGAACACATCTTTGTTATTTTCTGCTCATTTGCCTGTGACCCAGTCCATATCACAAAGGAGTATCCCCATGACTGCAGATCTTTGATCTAAATATCATCTGATCCACCAAATTATAGGAGTTATGGGAGAAAGATGGAAGTTTTGTGAGACAACCTGAGACAACAGGGCCTGAGTGTCAGGCTGGCAAGGAAGGAATGTCAGGACAAACAGCATCTTCAAGCTGACCAGATTCCTTAGACTTTTAAACCTAACCCAGAGTCTGCAACTTCACTCTTTGACCAGGTACAATACTCAAGTTGTTACTACTGTTTGCAAAAGGGCCACAACCTATTTGACTCTTCAAATGCTCTAGTTTCCCTGTATTTGCCTTCACTAATGTGGGGTAAATGTGGCATGGTAAAAGCACAGAGAGCCTGTAAAATATACTTCCTTTTCAGCCTGCACATTTGTAGTCTATGGAGGATTTAGTCCTTATCACCCACTCACTGGAGTCACACATGAATGCACAGCAGAGATTTGTCATTAGGTTAACTATTAACTGAAAACCCTTATGAACCTGGACACCAAAATTTGTGGCTTATACAGCTTAGTCATCATGCACCTTGAAGGAAGTGAAGGGGACCTATAAATCACTCCAATCAATCACCCCCTCCCCCTAAGAAATGTAGTCAAAGCACTCCAGAAATAAACCATATGGCACAATCATGTCAGCTCTGTTTATATAAGCTGTTCCTAGAAACAGCAGTAGTGTAATACCAGATTTCCATATACTGAATCAATATTTGAGTGTTTGAGACCAGGTGTTTTATAAGATGCCATTAAGTGAGCAGGGCACATTAGCAGGTTCAAAACAGACTGTGGAGGTTTCCTCAGTCCCTGTGTCTCCACTTGCATTCCTCAGTCTCACAGCACCAACATGCACTCTCCTAGTCATTTTGATTGGATTTTGCAGACCCAAACAGATTGTGACAATTGTGCCCTGTTTTTTCTTGGAGTTTTATACAGTTAGGACCAGCAATAAGAAACTAATGAACTGCTTGTTTATTTGAATAACAGCTCCTGGTAGATGTGCTCATTGGGTTACGCAGGCTTTCAGAGGTCTCACTTTTGCATTGCATTGTTTCTAGGTTGCAGTGCGGTGGCTTTAGCTGTACATTAATGAACACCTGCATGGCTGGTGATATTTGTCTGTCATTCTGCTTAAAGCAGAAAAGCACAGACTGTGTTGACTGGCTTTATAAGCAGTGCAATTGTAGATGTGAGCTTTAAAATACAAAGTGTAGAATTTTACTGCATTCTTAACAGTATGGGATTTACCTTTTTTGCAAGAAGCATCAGATGTGAAGTCAAACTTATATATAAGTTGTTCTGGCTGGTGTAATTCTATTGTGTCGTATTGTCATTATTCAGCATTTTAAGCCAGTATCTGAAAGCCAGAATGTTTTATATGAATAAAATCCAAAGTACCTATATCCATCATTTCTATGTGCAGCAGGATGGATAAACACTGAGAGAACAAATGTTACATCTTTCAATATTTCTCTCAGGCCGAAGCAAATTTTATGTCTCCCAAGAACTCTTCGAAGCTCTCAGGCTCTGAGATGAGGAATGACATAAATAAACCTTTCTGCTTTGCTTTTTTTCCCAGTCTCCATTGCTTACTCCCAAGTCGGCTGTAGTGTCCTACTTGAAGAGTATTGGAGACTCATGCCTCAGGTAGTTTTGTTGCTTCCAGTCTGTTTGATGATATACTGTTGAAGTACTCTGTACAGTTAATAATATTAATACACATATCATAGTAATAACTATTGATTATTAACATAATTATTTTAAGCAATTATCACCATGTTTATCACAACTTTCATATGTGAACAGAGATTTGTTTGGAAGACAGTTGATTCTAGTGGTCAGATGTTTTGTTAGGCTTTATTTCTCAAAAAAACCCACCACTCCAATGTCTGAGTGCCGTCTTTCTGAGACCTGTTTTCTTGCATTATCCTCTGTCACACCAATTCAAACCTAACCACATTTGGAAAAGTCTGCAAGAAAGTAACTGGCAAAGGGTCTTCTGATGATGTACACAATGTTCTGCAGTTCCTAGTCAGCATTCTGGGGACAACAGAGATAATATCAACAAGAGCATTTTATTAAATTGGAATAAGATCTGGTGTATGTGGAATCAGACAGAATTCCTTTTTACAATTCCTAGAGTTGACCTGCAATCTATGAATCTTTATGATTTCTTTGCTTTTTTTTTTTTTTTTTTTTTTTTTTTTTTTTTTTTTTTTTTTTTTTTTTTTAGATTTATCATACTAATCTATGTGGGTTTTTTATTTTTGTGAGATATTAGAAACCACTTGTGAAATAGTTTAATGTTTTTTTATGGGCGTTTTAGGAGTGCCATTGCAGCACTGAATGAAAATAAAGCTTATTGCTCAATGGTTCATATGACACTCAGATGTCACAGCAATAATACTGTACAAGAAGGAGAATAACACAAAATGGGAGAACTAAGAAACTCGCTTTTTTCAAAAAGCAGAAAGTACAATGAATGTGCCTATTCATCTTGCTTTTAATAGAACACTTTTGTAAACTTTATTTCAGTAAGTATTTCAGTTTTGGGGGGGAAATTAATTTTTTCATGAAAATGTAATATAATATCAATTCATTCTCTCCCATCTTCCCCTCAGCAAAACCCAGATCATCACATTTTCATTTCAGCAGATCTTTTAGAGACCTCAGGAAAGAAACCAAGTTTTGTTTGTTTTATCATGTTCCACTGCAGACTTTTGATGGAGATTTTTCTGGGATAGAAGCTCAATACCGATAAGGTTGTTGGGATTTGATGGTTAACCCTACATGCCTTTTTGCCTCTTTGTCAGGTATATAGCAACATAAATACCGTGACTATTAACAGAAAATATGTTCTTTGATCCGCCAATGCAGAACAGGCAAAAGAGCGAACAACTATTTCATTTGTTGAAATGTTATGATATTCTTATTAAATTTGAAATCAAATATTGCAATTCCTTTTAAAAATGAAAAAATAACTTGAAGTCAGTTGAATTTTTAGGTAATTCTAAGAAATTTTTAATTTATCTTCTCATTCTCTCTTGTGCCCAAAACTTACGCAAGTTTCTTCCTCTTAAAACTAAAGCAGTTAGTTTAGAGGCTCTAAAGCTACACTCCATCTTGGAAGGCCTAGTTTGGAATGAACTTATGATTTAATAAATACCAAGAACCTGGACTACATCCTAATTAAAGATCCCTTCAAAAGTGGAAAAGTACACACGAATGTTGATTAAAATAAAATACTTCAGCATGGTGATTGAAAATCACTTATATTTTTTTCTGTGAAAAGTTTTGTGAACTCATAGTCCCAATTAGTCTGATAAAGAATTTTTAAAGATCAGAATCACTGAAATTCTTATTTAAAAAAAAACCAAAAAGCCCAAACAACAGCTTTCAAATTTATTATATTTTAAATTGTAGCAGCCTTGCAACTCAAAAAACATATTTGACCATGAGAACAAACTTGGACTTTCAGCTGAGAAACTTAGTATTCTTTTAGGCACTGAAAAAGAATTGCTGCCTTAGTAAACTTCTCACAGTTTGTTAATGATGCATTTTTATAAGTCCTTATTAAAAGTTGAGACTACTGAGTTCTGATTTAACCCCTAGTAGCGACCAGGTACCATGTAGCCACTCCATCACTTCCCACTGCACCCTCCTTGTTGGATGGGCAAGAAAAACAAAAAAAGGCTGAAACTGGAGTTGAAATAACTATATTTTAATAATTAAAATAAAGGCTAATAATAATATGAAGAACAACAATAATGATGATCTGGATGATGAAGAAAAAGAGAGAGGAAGAAAACCCAAGAAAAGCAAGTGATGCCCAATACAGTTGCTCACCACCCACTGACCAATGCCCAGCCCATCCCCCAGCCCCTCCCAGCCAGAACCCCCCAGTTTGTATACTGGCCATGTTGGTCCGTGGTATGGAATTCCCCTTTGCACAGTTCAGGTCAGGTTTTCTGGCTATGCTCCCCCCCCAGCCTCTTGTGCACCTGCTCACTGGCAGGGCATGGGAGTCTGGAAAGTCCTTGACTTTTGGTGAGCACTAGTGAACATTAAACAAAACATCCCTGTGTCACCAGCATGATTCTTGTACAGCATCCAAAACACAGTGTTGTGCCAGCTGCTAAAAAGAAAATTAACTCTATGCCAGCTGAAATAGGACAGTTGTTAATGCACTGTGCTGTGTGACTTAGTAGGGTAAAAGTCAACATTTAACTCAGAACCATTAAGTAACACTTTGAGAAGTCATTTCAACTTTTTTTCACTTACACAGAGTTCCCTCTTTCATATACACATAGGTATGCATGCAAGTGTTTTCTTGTATGTGTTAAACTTTTTCATATAAAATATTCTTTCTGCTCTGGATTTTCTTTAAGGCAAAAAGGCTGAACATTCATGTTTCCAATTGTAGGATGCTTTTTTGCTTTATGGAGGTACTTTTTTAACATGTAACAAATTAAAAATTACTTACATATCATTAAGAATTAATCTGCAACATTGTTTTGATGAAAATTCCAGATATTATTGAATCATGAGTTCAATTAGATACATATAAAAGAGATCACACTTGTTGTGCTTAACTAAATGAAGAAATAAATAATGAGTACTTAAGAAAATACAAAATATTTCTAATGTTGTTCTACTAAAGTGTGAGAATGAGAAAGGAAGATTTTGAAAAGATAGTGCTAACAAAATCCCACAAATAATTTATCTGTCTGTAAGATAATAGCTTTCTAATTTAAACCCAGTTAATAATGCTTTCACCATAAATCCTTCATAATGAAGTGTCCTTCATGGTCTTTTCCTATCAACAGCAAATACTGGCTTAAAATGTTGTCCTAGTAAAAAAAAAAAAAAGAAAATACCCTTTAGAATTCAAAAGAGCGACTTTTCCCCGAAAAACGGAAAGAAGCACTTAAACTTGTTTCTGTGCCTGCTCTTGTACAAAACCCACTTTTCTATACATATTGTAGTTGCACTCAGGAGCCAACATATGCAAAGTCTGGTGAATTTTTAATGGTGATACTTGGGCTTTGCTTTCTTCACTGTCAGTATAATCTCCTCAGTAAGGAAGAGGTTACTGGGTGATGTTACTATTTAGTACATCTACAGAGTTTTATTTCCTTTTTATGAAAGAAAAGATAAGTCTTATATCCTGTCTATCATAACTTCACCTTATTAAGCTCTGAATGAGCCATATTACAAGGATATATCTCCTATGCAACTTTGATGCCTGCCTATTCTCCTTGTGTTGTCAGTAAAATGTGCTGGGAATGATCCAGTAATTTCTTCCCTTTATTTATGTTTTACTATTGAAACCTTGTGTAACCTTGGAACATACTGACAGACATTTTGAGATCCCTGACATGCAGATTCATGAAAGTTCCTCCCCTTTCATTTTCCCTGAGATAATCTGGTCATGAAAAAGAGTTTTTAATCCTTAGGGGTTTTGCTTTGCATTTCATTTGATAGAATAATTAAGGTTGGAAAGGATCTTAAGGTGTCATTCTTTCAATCTAAGTTCATCTAAGTTGCTTATGATTAACCAAAGAAAAAAGAAAAAAGTTACAGTCCAGTTCAGAATTCACCTTTTCCCTTACTGTTTTTAGTGGATCCAATAAAAGCTTACATGCAACATGTAATTAAATGGCTAATAATTTCTGCAAAGTATTTATTGAACAGAACCCTTCATGTCTAGCCAATTATATTTTCTGTTTGTTTCAGTGTCACCTGAAAA
>VWZG01003862.1:353-35396 GCA_013396735.1 Grallaria varia
GGAGCCCCAAAGAGGAGATAAAAGGACTCCCTGAAGCAATACCTCAGCCTTGGCCATATTGACTACCATCCACTGGTAGTCCACTCTGGCCTCCAATCTGGAGACACACTATCCAAAATGCTGCTGCTTCCTTTGAGAACACACGCAGAATCAGTCTGGAGGAGAAAAGACAACGCAGAAAGAACCGTGCCTCACCAACACCGCCTATGGAGACTCTGCTGTGCCTTTTGCTACCAGACTTGCCTATCTCGCATCTGCCTCTTCAGCCACCAGTGCGCTTGCAGCAAGAGTGGGTAGAGCCCTTCCCAAATCTTCATTCATGAAGCCTAGCCATGATGATGATGATGATGATGATTAAGAAGTACTTAGTTGTCTGAGACATAACAGATTGTACAAAGCAAGGTCCTGCACTTGTTTCAGCTGACACATATCCTTGTTACTTTCTTTAAAAAATATTTCTATTACAATTTTTAACTTGTTCTCTTTATAAATAAGATGTATTTCTTCAGGCTTGCTGCCAAAAATATTTTCCTGTTTGTTGCATGAGGTGTTTATAATTGCAAAAAGTTACTTCCTGTACTTTTATGAAAGGAACAGTAGAAATTGCAGTGATTAGTGGGTCTGCTACTTGATGGGCTGACAAGGAAGAGGAAAAACGTCATTTCAAAATCATTTTAATGTGTTGTGCAGAACAATTGCTCTCTGAACCATTCCTTTTAATGATAAGCTACTTTCCACCACTTAACATGCATGCCTCCAGTTTCAGTAATTTAAAGCAGAAATATCCAGTACTGACATCCGTAGTCACTTGCAAGGTACCTTGCTGCTGATGGAGAATCTGATCAGGAGTAGTAAGGGTAGCAGAAGCTGGTTAAAAATGTATACATGCTTAAGTAGGCAGAATGATAATAAAAAAAAAACACTGGAAGAGACCAACTTACATAAATAAAGCAATAAATTTGAGAGTTTAATGAAACTGGGGTTTGCATTCATTGAAATCAGACACAGATTTTTTGGTTCTTTATTTTCATAACAAACAGTATATCATCAGGTTATGTCACTTAAATGCAGTCGTGACAGAGGACTTGGCTGTTACCATTAAGGGGTGTTAATGTAAAGCCAACATAGCACATGAGTAAGATTCTTCAGGAAGCTCATTAGAGCTACCAAATATGTCTAATTCTACCTTTGTGTTAGGCTTTCCCCATTCATTGCCTTGGCACTCTATTGTGCTAACTGGGCAACTGCCTTTGTAGATAAGGAATTCATGCAGTTTCTAAAATTCAGGCTCAGGGACACGAACGAGGACTGTGAGCCTTAGGAATATTACTACTCTGCTGCAGAAGAAAACTTCTCAGGCAGCGCAACTGGTGCTACCTAAAAACGAGGTTTTGGGATTCACCAGCACCGCGTCGAAGGCCCGTAGTGAGAAAGCATTACTTAATTTCAAGCACCAAGGGCTGGCGGTGTACGCCAGCACCATTTTCGTACATCCCGAGGACTGATGTGCCGCCTCTTGGTACCGGCGCGCCCGGGGTGCCGCGCGGGAGCGCAGGAGCGGCTCCCCGCGATGGCAGGGGGGACATGCCCACCGCCCCCCGCCCCGGGACCTGCCGGCGGCTGCCTCTCTCCGCGGCACTGACCCAGCTCCCACGTACAAACAAAAAACCAAACAGGTGTATCTTTCCAGCCGCCCTTCGAGGGAACCGTAAATAAGCCTGTGCTTCACTGCTCCCCCGCCCCCGGGCTCGGGGGAGCAGCAACCCTTATCGGCCCTGCCACCCGCCCGGCCGGGCGCGGAGGCGCGGGGAAGGNAGGGTGAAAGCCGGGGAGGCCGAAGGCTCGGCGCTGCAGATAAGGGTGCTCCGCCCGACGGGAGGCAGCGCCGGCCACCCTCGGGCTCTGCCCTGCCCTGCCCTGCCCTGCCCTGCCCTGCCCTGCCCTGCCCTGCCCTGCCCTGCCCTGGGGCTGCGCTCCCTCCCTCCCTCCGTCCCCGGGGACGATGCAGAGGCGCCGGGTCCGCGCAGCACCGAGGGGCGCGGCGGGGACATGAACTCGGGGGGCGGCCGGGCCCGAGGGCCGCTCCTGCTGCTGCTGCTGCTGCCGCTCCTGCTGCCGCCGCTGGCGCTGCCCTGCGCGGGGCGGAGGCGGGGTAAGTGCGGCTGGCCCCGCTCCCAGGGCCCCGGCTGAGCGGAGCGGCGGGACGGCTGAGGGCGAGGGGTGGGCGCCAGTCCCTTCGAGACTTCCAGCGCTGAGCGTCGCTTGCTAGTGGAGGCGGAGACGGGCCGTGGTAGTGGTGGTAGCGGCAGAGTCAGGTTGTAGTGGTGGCAGGGCTGTCCTTAGTGATGGTGGCAGAGCAGCCCTAAGCGATGGTGATAGAGGCAGCCCGTGCTGGTGGTGGAGCAGCCCGTGGTGGGTGTTGTGGTTGGCACTGGCTAGCGCATCTCGTCGCCTCTCAGTGAGGGCTCTGGTGGCGGCGACCTCGTGGCCTGCCGGGCCGGGCTGAGAGGGCCTGACCAGGGCAGGAGCTGCACCTGAGGGTATACATGGGTAGCGCCAAAACCAAGAGGTGATTTTAGTGCTGAGGTGATAAATTGTATGCTGTGAAGAAGAAATAAGTCATGAAGTAGTAAGGGGATGTGGGTGTGAAAACACATTTTTTATCTCCGGGAGCAGCAGTCTGAGGAGGATACTCCCATGTCGTATCAGAAGATTGAGGTACCATGAGAAAGTTCTTACCATGGCTGTAAATCTATTTTTCTGACCTACGCTGGCTGCCATTGCATGCTGACAGTTTTTGTTTTCTGTTCTTATCAGAAACACATGCACACATGAGTATATGAAAGCATGGATAATTAAAAGTAGAAATCTATGATATTTCCCAGAAGTCTTAAGGCACTCAGAAATGCACTGTAAGTAAAACTGAAACCCTGTGCAGGTGGAAGGACAGTTTTGTCACAGTGATAAATTCGGTGCATCAAAAAACCTAGAGTGTTCAACTGCCTTGTCCTTCCAGTTACGGTTATGTACTCAGACACCTTGTAAAGTGATCAAACTTTTGTCAGAGATGGCATATGTGCAGTGAGGTTCATCTTCTTACCAACATCAGCTGTCTTAGAAGGTAAAAAATTCCATATTTCTATGTCAAGCATCATTAGACACCTACTTGTACAGTATTAGTTATTTCTTTTAAAATGTAAAAGCACATTGGCATATACATACTTTGTTTACATTCAAGCCATCCATTCCAAGGTTTGTCATTTGAAAAGCAACTGCATGTGTGAAGACAACAAAAAGAGTTTACAAAAAAAATTGAGAGAAGTGAATAATTCCATGAATACACAGAAGAGAATGTTTATATTTTATTCTAATTTCATGTGTATTTATAGCCCTACCAAATTACGGTAAATTAGGTTGTGTGTTGCATGTTGCTAAGCCACTTTAATATAAATTAATTTCCAAAATTACTTTAACTCATTTTACTTCTGACAACATTCTCAACTTTGTTTTTATGAGTAACACTTATACCATACACATGTTGATGACACATGATGCAAACAGATTGATAAGTAGCCCAAATGTCTATGTGTAAATAATATGAAGAAAACTCCCCAAAACCACAGAGGAAACAGAAATCAATACAAAAGGATAAAAAGCTAATATGAAGAAAAGAGTATTAATATTGGATAGACCTTTTTCTTTTTATGCCTGATAAGCCCCACTGACTGCTGAAAAGCTCTTTTACTTGTCATTAGAGAAGGGATGGATGGACAAAAATGTTTAGTGTAGTTATTTTGTTTAATCCCTTCAGTTTATTTTTCATCTTTAGGCTTTGGATACTGTGGCTATCGTTTTCCTGCAAGTTTGAAAATGAGATAGGAGAAGATAGGGATCTGTTCTATGTGTTATAATTTTATCTTCAATTTTAATTCTGTGCCAGTTTCCCTTACCAATCCACCTTTAAAGACTTAAAAAAAATAAAAATAGTTGTGTATCTTTGTTCTTAAAGCAATTGTGACCAGATCAGTTCCAGATGTCTGTGCAACTTGTCACATTCATGCGACATGTCAACAAATTGAAGGAAAAAGCGTTTGCATCTGCAACTATGGATTTGTAGGCAATGGAAGAACCCATTGTCAAGGTAGGCTGCCTGTGCATAAAAGTGACATGAAAATCTGTACATTCCTAAAATGCTTTCTTGAGTAATATTAAAGAATTCTTCTATTAATGAATTCTTCAAAACGTGCTAAAAGCTTTGTCATTTTCAGGCAGAATTTCCCAAACATAGGATATGTGTGGATTGTTTTTCCTTACCAAAAGATTGCTACACAAGAACTGTTGTTCAGCTTTGTTTTGTTACTGTGTCTGATAGTGTCCTTCAAGACTATCTCATACATGAAAAATCAATATGTAAATCAAAGAATGCTGTATCTGAGCATATGTAATAGCTTACCACTGCTTAAAGGGGATGGTCCTCTACCCCTGATCACTTCCATTCCATCTCTTATCCTTCCTTCACGAAACACCGGCAGCTGCTGGACCCTGCACAAAGTTCAATTACCTCCTAATTGCAGGAGTAACATACAATCTTTGAATGGTTTAAGTTGGAAAGAATGTTAACAGTCACCCAGTTCCAATCCCCCTGCCAATGGGCAGGGAACCTTCCACTAGATCAGATTGCTCAAAACCCTATCCAGCCTGGCCTTGAACACTTCCAGGGATGGGGCATCCACAACTGCTCTGGGCAGCCTGTGCCAGTGCCTCACCACCCTCACAACAAAAAGTTTCTTCCTAATATCCAATCTAAACCCACATTCTTTCATTGAAAGCCATTCCACCTTGTCCTATCACTACAGGACCTTGAAAAAAGGCCCTCTCCAGATTTCCTGCAGGTTCCCTTTAGGTACTGAAAGGCTACCATAAGAACTTCTCAGAGCCTTTTCTTCTCCAGATTGAACAACCCCAAGCTTTTCAGCCTTTTCTCATAGGAAAGGTGCTCCAGTCCCCTAATCATCTCCATGGCCTCCTCTGGACTCGCTTCAACAGGTTCTTCTTGTGCTGGCCCCTCAGAAATGGACACAGCACTCCAGGTGGTGTCTCACCAGAGTGGAGTAGAGGGGCAGAATCCCCTCCCTCAACCTGCTGGCCACTCTCCTTTCGGTGCAATGCAGAACACTGTTGGCTTTCTGGGCTGCAAGCGCACATTGCTGCATCATGTCCAGCCTTTCATCCACCAAGTCCTTCTTGACTGCTCTTGATCCATTCTCCATCCAGCCTGTACTTGTGCCTGGGATTGCCCCCAGCAAGGTGTTCCTTTCTATGCTGCAGTCAGTGCATGCTGTAAGAAAGAGCGGAAACAGAGAGCAGGGCCCTCTGGTTTCAGCAACTCTTAGACTCTTAGATCAACTTGAGCTGCGTCATGACACTGTACACAGTTTCATCCAGAGATGACAGCCTCTGTTGGTCTGAATATTCCAGCTTTACATCCAGTGTTTACATCCCAAATAACTTAGAGAGAAAAACAGTAAGGAGAAGCCTGATTACATGCGAATGAGT
The DNA here is from genome assembly GCA_013396735.1 of Grallaria varia. NCBI lineage: Eukaryota > Metazoa > Chordata > Aves > Passeriformes > Formicariidae > Grallaria > Grallaria varia. The sequence continues at coordinate 5,910 of VWZG01003862.1, forward strand.
GAGAAAAGGAGGATACTCCCATTTCCTTCGTCTCTCTCTGATGTATTTTAAATGTATTGACAGATAAAGATGAATGTCAGATTGGAGCCAGCAAGATCTGTGGAAATCATACGCTGTGCCATAATACACATGGAAGTTTTTACTGTGTTTGCCTTGATGGATACCGAGCCTCCAACAACAACAAGACATTTATTCCCAATGATGGCACAAACTGTACAGGTAGACATCACAAAGAACCTTGAGCATGACCATTTCAGAACTTAATTTTCTCCTGCACAAATCTTTTTTTTCTCATCACTGTAGAACTTACTTTCTAGCACTATATCAAAGCACTTTCTGCTGTGGATGCAAACACTCACTTGACATCCAGGTTCCTAATAACTATGAATTAGTTCCATTTTGAATTCTTTGCTATGTTACAAGTCATTACTTTATAGTCACATTCAAACAATGGTCTTTCCAGAAGAAGTAGAAGCTAGATTAAAGAAATCTTACAATTCCCCAAAATGTCATATTTGTGTGTAATGTAGAATATTAGTCAGTTCCTTGTTGCAGTAATGAACTGTTGTGCAGATACAGGATTTTTCTGGGATTGTTGTAACAAGAGATAACACTGGAAACTATTTGCCAAGTAAACCTGAAGTAATTCAGAGGATCGTTAGCTATAAAACTGCAAGAATCCTCTTTCCCCGTGCTTAAAGACCAGACAATTATAAGCTCCTTTGTTTTCCCAGAAGACCCATCAGAAGCTACATAGAAGTTTTCATGGAAGTGTTAAGCTTGGGCCCTATATTAATTAATTAATTAATTAATTGTCCCACTCCCCTATTATGAAGTGCATGTTTGGGGTTTTTTTTCCTGAATTTTTAGATATAGATGAATGTGAGGAATCTGGGATTTGTGGTCACAATGCAAGATGTGTGAACACTGATGGAAGCTACAAGTGTTACTGCAATGATGGTTATAAACTAGAAAATGGAGAGCTTTCTTTTCATCCAAATGGAAACATAGTTTCATGCAAAGGTAAGAGACTGAATCCTGTTTTTGCTAGCAGATAAAATCAGACGTTACATGATACAGTAGTACCCGCTCTGGTTAGTGCTTTTAAGTCTGAAGGGCAGAAGCCTGCTCTCCGGACTTTGCTTGCTGTATGATTTTTCTGTTTTCTTCTTGGGTTCAGTGCTCCAGTGATGTCTGGATTGTAGAGTCAACACCAGATGTGATTCCTAAAGGTTCTTGGCAGTGCTTCAGATGTGCAGGGTCAGAGAAGCTTAATAATGCCATGAGGGTAACATAGTTAGCTTCTGAATAGAAAGGAAGTGTGGTGTAACCTGCTTTTTTATATAATCACACTGCATCAAGAGAAAGGGAAGCGACTAAATAGCTGGGATGAGAGATTAGCTGAATGAAGTGAGCCTAGGGGAGAAGAACAGTAAAATGACAATTCAGCTGTTTATTACATACTGTCCCTCCTGTATGAATAAACTATTCTGTTTATCTTGCCATAACAAAAAACCACAAAAAACCAAACCAAACCAAACAAAAAAAAAAAAAAAAAAAAAAAAAAAACAAAACCAAAAAATCCCCAACCAAAACCAAGTTTCCAATTTGAAAATTCCTCATTACAGTAGTTTTTCACATATGCATATTGCTAGCAGTGTAAGCTGTAGATGTCAGGCTATGTAATGAACCCATGCATCCCTGGTGGAAGGAGCTCCCTAGATTATATGCAGTTTTATTTCTGAATAATTGTCAGAACCACCAGTAAAGCTCACTGCGTGTAATTACCTACTTTTTCTGACTGGAGTGCTCTGCTTTGTTTGCCAGAATTACTGACAACCCTGCTTATCTCACTGACTCTCCCTTCCATAGCCTGTGTTAGTGTGTCTGTACTGACCATGTTTATTGTGGAGTCAGACAAGGGACCCCTGTCAAGAAGGTGTGCTGAAGGAATGTAGCTTTCATATGCAGGTTGCTTCAGTGAGATGAAGGAATTGAGGGGCAGACCATTTAATTTCTGCTCATCCACAGTGCCTCACTTTTTCTGTGCGTAGGGAAATAAAGCTGTGGATTGGGGCCTGAAATTTTCATTTGATGTTAAAATATAATTCAGTCATTGCTGTAACAAGACTGGCAAAGCACTACCACGTTGCAGTGTCTCCTCTTTGGCATCAGGAATGGCGCCAGCCGTATGTTAGTAAAGACATAGCTCAGTAACTTGTTCCCTGTGCTCCTCCACCTGTGGCCAGGACAACTCTTTAATCTCCTACCCCTTTGGCAACCTCTCAGATTCATCAGATCAGGTGTATTTTGTGGTGTGACCATCTACTTCAGCTCCTTTTAAAGTGGTCAAGAGTTGTGATTTTTTGTACTGTGACATCTCTTAACCCTGTCTCTTTGCAGAAATTGGATGTGGTTCCCCTCCTGAAATGAAGCATGGCTACATTGTGGGGAACTACAGCTTGCTACCAGGAAGTGCAGTTCATTATGAATGTCAAGAAGGATTTTACAGCAATGAGGGCAAATTCTCATATTGCACTGCAAATGAAACTTGGGAGCCTGCCACTTTAAGCTGTGAAGGTGAAAAGAGTCTTAAATATTTTTTAAATTCTTCATTAAGGTGGATTATGCATGGGAATTTATTTGTGGAGACAGCAGTCTCTTTCCTCAATCTGAAGGATAGTTTTTTTCAAGATATGGCTATTTGCAAAAAAACCCACAAAACAAACAAACAAAAAAACCCCAACAACAACAACAACAACAAAAAACCCAAAAACCAACAAAAAACCCCAAACCAAAGAAAAAAAACCCCAACCAAACAAAAAAACCCCCACCAAAAACAGAAGAAAAGGGTAGGTTATTGTCCACATCTTCTTGTTAGTATAGTGACATTTTCAGTGCATGTTCATGCATTTTTATAGACAATCCAACATGTCCTGCCTCTGAACTGAGGCCTAGAAAACGACTGGGTTTCTGTAGCATTTCATGAGAAAGGCCACTGAGTTGGAAGTCATCAGTCATCTCTCATGAAAACACCAGTTTATCTGACACCTTGTAAAGTCTTTTCTGAAGGTTGATTGTAGATGCAAAAGGGAGGAATCATAGCACTCTTCATCTCTCAGTAGACTTTATGATTTTAAGAGCATTTGTGCATGAGCAAACACTTTCACATCTCTGAAGCATTAAGTTTCCTGTGACGGTCTAAAACTTCCACTTGTTTTGTTTTTCTAATTGTCCATTCTGTTGAAATACTACTGCTTACAAGTGCAGGATTGATTTTGTGTTCCTGTAGGCATTTAGAAAGTCTGTATATTAGTTAATGCACTTGAAGTGCAGACTAACAGAAACTATACTGTGAATTGGAGTTGGGTTCCTGCAGAAGAGGATTTGCTGGTGATGATATGGATAAACTCCCTTGTAGGAGTGCAGCTATCATTACTCCTGCTGATTGAATAACAAGTTTATCTTCCCCTTCCTTCATGTCCCTAGGTGTGAATTGTGGGGTTCCACCTTCTGTTTTGAATGCAAGCCCAGCATCTGTAAGTGGGACCACATACAAAAGTGAGGTTACTTACAATTGTGTTCATGGTTACTTGATTGCAAGCGGGAATCAGACTGCAATCTGCAATGCCAAAGGACAGTGGGATGGTCCTGATTTGGTATGCAAAGGTAAATAAAATCTGCCTTCAGATTTTTAGCATAGATACTGTTTCAGCCACTGTAATAAATAGCACTCATCCCCTTTGAGCATTCAGTTTATACAGCCTTCTGGCATAGGAAGTTCAGTCACAAAACAGAAACAAATATATTGAGAAGAGTTTTTTTTAATCTGTGTTGCTAATGAAGTTGCAATATATTGTTAAAAGTTAACTATCTAAGAACATAATCCCAGTGCATTTCAGGCATTGGAATTACCATGAGTTGAAAATTCAGCCTTAATCACTGACATTTTTCTAGTCCAATGTGCACTCTGTGGTTGAAGTCACTGCTAGTTAGTCATTAGCATCCCCTCAAAGTTCTCGTATTCAGACAGTTTCCTGTTGCATAGTATGATTGCTCAAGATGCTATTGGTATTTGAGATGATTCAAATCCCTTATATTGCTATGATTTGGAAGAATGTAGACTAAAGAGTTCCTCAATAACATAAAACACAGAGGTGCTTTTTTAAAAAAAGTGTTTTACTTAGCAAAATTTAAAGTGTTTTTTAAATGAGCTCATATTATTGATTAAGATATCTCAGAAAAATGACATTCTTTCATCTGTTTTCACATGGGCACAACTTCACTTTTCCATTTGCAAGATATTAATACCTTTTCAGCTTGATCCAGTAGGATCAAGTAATGTGTTTATTGCAATCAAATGTAGTAATTTTTTTGAATGCTCAGTACTGTACTTTTAGTCTTCTTAAATGTTCTTGTTCTGGATTATGGGTCTAAATAGAAGGTTTGCAGTGTTACACAGAAATGTGCTGCATTGCAATCTGCTTACAGAATGGCAGTGGGCAGATAGCTGGAACTAAGCAGCATTTTCTTATCACATACTATTCAATAAGTTAAGCATATGCTTTGCATGTGCATTAGTTATTCTAAAGCTTGTTCTGGTGATTTATAATAGATACATACATTCATACACATTGTGATATGAAAAGGAAGGTAGTCATGATGGTGGATGTGGATGTATTGACCATTGCAATACATAATGTTTAATTTTTCCTTAAAAGGTTATACAGATCATGATTCTTAAAACTTTTGTTTTTACTTCTTTGCTTTCTATAAAGTAGAATTTCAGAATCACTTAGGATTATTAAATAGCTTTGAAAACACTTGTTTTCTGTATGTAGACTTCAGTGAAGTTAAGATATTAATTCTTACAGTGTTTGCTTCTTACAACTGAAATGATGCAGAATCTTTTATTCTGGTGTAATGTCCACTGTAGATTTAAAAGTGGATTTTAACCCTAAAATTTGTTCCATTTGTTTGATCCTCACTTTTTCTTCTTTTTGTTCCCTAATGTTATTATGAAGCCTTTGGAAACTGAGCAAATGAATTAATTTATACAGTCATTATCCCAGCTTTTTAATTATCTGTAAGGTGGTTTGAATAATCCATCAAATTTTCCCTCAGAAGTGCTCATTCTGCTTGTCTGTAGCAGCTGCTTTTTTTTCAAAGCTTGAATTAAATCCACTGACATAGGAACATGACCTTCTTGATGCTGTTCTTTCATATCACTCCTTGGACCCTGTGTCTTTTTTTATATCTACTGTCAGTAATGATAGGTAAAATAAAGGAATAAATAGCCCATAGGCAATAAGAGAGTGTTGTGGGGAGATATATAAAAATTGGCTTAGAAATCCTTGCTCTCCATTTCTAATCAGGACACTTTGTTTTAATTTATGGTTTATTGTATAGGATAAATGCCCCACCATGCTAGAAAGTCCCCAGTGACAAAATTTTGGGTTCTGGTGAACTGGCCTGGCTTCTAGAAGTCACTAAGAAATGAGAAAAGTGTTGATTACTTGCCAAGACAGTTCATTCCTCCATCTTAAACACTGTGATACGCCTTGCCTGCTTTCATTTACAGGTTTTGTTTTCCTGTTTTTCTCTGTTCCAGAAATAGACTGTGGCAAACCTTTGCAAATTCCACACACAACAATTACCTGGAACAACTCCACCACTCTATGGAGCAGAGTGTACTATCAGTGTAAAGAAGGATATTATTTCAGTGGAGACAAGAATTTTTCAGAATGCACAATAGATCAGTCATGGGAGAATATTACATACACATGCAAAGGTAAATATTATTGTAGGAAGTTGCTATGAATTGCTGTGCAATTCAAATGATTTGTCATTTCTGTTCTGAAGGCAGGAACAAGAGGAAGGATGAAGGCAAGAAATGCCCTTTTAATATATATGATGTAGGGAATATGGTGATGCTTTAGGACGGAACAGTTGTGGAAGAGAGTTAACCACACAGCAGCTTCTAGTGAATGCCATAGATCTTTCTGTAGCTGCCTAGCTTTTTACCTCAAACAGAAAAGGACTAATGCATCTGGAGTTTCATTGCTGCACTGAGAATCTTCAACTTTAAAAGCCTGTGGAGTGTCACCAAAGGGGCAGAAGGCATTTGGAGATATTTTCTTGTGGGTCTCATACTGTAAAGATTTATACATAAGTACAGTGAAAGTAATGGCAATAGAATTCAAGCCCCTTTTTCTCTCATTTTTTACTTTTTTCTTTTCTCATAATGACCAAATTCAGTACAAAATTATTTTCTTTTTGAAGAATGAGCCCTGAGAAGGAAGGCATGTGAAGTTGTTGTCATACTGTGGACTTGGAAACAGATATTTTAATAATAACAAAAAATAACAGATGTTTTGGACTATGACTTTTGTGCTCCTTAGTGTTCCTCTGCATCCTAAGAAACAGGTGTCTCAAGATAGTTCTGGGAATGTTCATCTCTTGTTCTAAAATAGCAGTGCTGTCTTTTGCAGATGATAGTGTTCATTTAACTTTGTAACATCCTCATGTTTTTTAAAAGGTCTGGAAGTGTGTCCTTTACGGCTATCGCTTTGCTTTACAGAGTTACTGCTTGATGCCTCTCTTGTCTCACTTGACATCTTGAGCACTCACTGTGAATATAAAACATGTGATATCAATTGAAGTGAGCATGCAGAAAAGCAGTTCTCTCAGCATTTATAGTGCCCAAATGAAAAATGAATGATTCATATTTCATTTAGGCAATTTGCATGGCTGTACTTTGTGAATTGGTTTTGAAGACAACATTGTGTAGAGTGGTTAAGTTACACCAGATCTGTCAGTCTTGGCAATGCCAAGAGTTCTTTCTTGAGCACTCTGAAGCTTTGAAGGGCCTGAACCTGCAGACTGCACTCACAGCATTATCATGGGTTTCAGCAAGCGCTTTGCCAGAGGCAAAAGACTCAGGCTTTAGCTGTTAAATCAGAGGGCCAAAAAAGTCAGAATTATGGTCAAGTAGAATGGAAAAAAAAGGCCTTATAAAAATAGCCTAACTAGTCCGGCCTCCTTTAAGAAAACTAAGCGTGAACAGGAAATTAATGCAAAGGTCTTGCATCTTCTTGACTTCTACATTTTTCACATTTACTAGAAGTAACAAATGTAACAAATTACTTTAAAATGTTTTGGTAATGGTGCTTTTGAGATACACATGATCTTAAGGGTATGTATAATTAATCAGTAATTCCCATTAAAATGAGAGAGAGTTGTGTACCATTCCCATGATAGGGATTGCAAAACCAGTTGTCTTTTCCTACTGTGAAAAAATGCATTAGAAATAAGGAACTTAATAGAACATCCTCAGGAAACTCTCTTTCTCAAATAATTTCTTAATTTCTTACAAAATTATGGCGGTGGAATGCCCTTTTTTTGCACTATCTGTTTGGATATATGGTAAAAGTGTGTGTGTATACTAGTGCAATTATCAATAGTTAGTTTAAATATTAAAAAATCGCTTTACAAAATTAGTTTCAGCAGTGATGATGATTGTATTAATCCATCAGTAAAGTGTAGCAATAGTCAGCAGGTTTACAGTCTTTCTTTACCAACCCTTGATTTTTATACACAAAATCAGGAGACTGAATTGCAGAGAACACACTAGCAATAAAATACCTGCTGTCTAATATGCTGAACATATGAGCCTGGACATCCTGTATGGCTTGTCTTTGCAAAATTTCCTACCCTGTGGAGTAGGAGAGCTTGGTTTCACAGAGGCACAGAATCATTAGGGTGGATCTCCAGCGGTCCCAGTACAACCACCCTCTTTCCAAGGCAGGTCACCTGGAACAGGTTACACAGGAACATGTCTTCAGAGGGGGAGACTCCACAACCAACCTGGGCAGCCTACTCCAGTGCTCTGCCATTCTTAGCATAAAGAAGTTGTGGCGAAACTTCTTGTGTTTTAGTTTATGGCCATTGCTCCTTGTCCTGCCACTGGGCACCATCCTCTTTTCACCCACCTTTGCTATGTTTATTTTCAACTATTTCATTGCAAAAATGGTGTGCTGGTACTCCAGACACATATTGTGCTGAGTCATGGTGAGATTTTATAATAAATCTGGGAAATTTTTTTCAGAGTGAAAATGAGATTTCCATGTGTGAATGATATTTCAGTTTGTTTCAGAAAAAGGCTTTGGCTATAAAGCACTACAGTATGCAGTGATAGAATACACGATAGTTGGAAACAAGAAGCTTGCTTTTTACATTGTGAATTTCAAAGCAGAAATTGTCAACTTGAGGTTTTTTGTTAGTAATATTTCTCTCATTAAGAGAGGTTGTTCTGAGTGTGGGGTTAGAATAGAACATAAGGTAACATAAAACTTGGAGTTGTTTTTTATTTTTTTTATATAAAAGGGAAAAATATAAAATAAAATCTTGCCACTAATTTTTCTTTTTGAGTGGATTCCACAGATAAGGTATTTTTAAAACTTATCATGCCTGTAAAAACGCCAGAAAACAGGTGATTTGTGCATTGACCATGTATTCAAGTTCCTTTTTCCTGAATCTATACTTACAATGTATCGTTGTGTTTCTCAGCCATGTATAAATAATTCGTGTCAACAGTTACGAGCTTACTAGAAATGGTGTTTCATTTATGGGCATTGGTTCAAAACCCACAGTTCTGTAGGAGTTAGGACACTGTCAAACCATTAGGATAATTGTAGCCATCAATGGAAAGGATCTGATTGTCCTGAGATCTTGTAAATGCCTAATATGATATATCCAGACATCTGGTAATCTGATGATTTCTTAAGTGCCTGAGAAAACACAGGTGGAGTCCATGGTATGGAAGCTGCTACTTCTCATATCAAAGTGATGCAACTCAGTGACAACGAAAGCAAACAAAAGTATAGCTTTTGGCCAGGCTGTTTAGGAGTTTGTTTGTTTGTTTGGTTGGTTGGTTTATTTGAAACTCAGTTAATAATTACCCAGTTTGTGATGGAAAGTGCCAATCTTGGGAGCCTCTTTCAGCCTGGGAGTAGAACATGTGCATTTCTAATTGCAGTCTGTCTATATCTGTCTAGTCTGACACCCTTGATTGACCCAACTTTGTATGTATGCTCACCGTTGCATTTGTTGTCTTTTTGTCAGTCGGGTTCAACACATGCATTACTGTGTTCCTGGTTGTCTCTGGGTAACATTTTTAAACCAAAAGAAGTAGAAATCATTAGCTATCTGTCTGCTTCTTCCTGAGTATTCATCTCTGCCTACAGCTTTGCTGTTTCTTTTTAGTTTTTTCTGTGTAAATTTAGGGCTGAAGGTGAAAACCTGCTGAAAGCAAGTACATATTGAAGCAGTCTGAGCAGAAGTTCTCTTAGAGATGTTGTTTGCTCCCATTTAATTTCTATGTATGAATGACTGTGTGGTCTGTAGTAGTAGAAGATGATATTTGCCCCATCATTCACTGCTTTCATTGAGTTGAACGGGCAAAATGCACAAAAGAACTAATATCTGGATTTTTTTTCTCTCCTCAAAATTTCATGTGTGTATGGGGATTGGTGGGAAGAGCTCTGTAAGTGAACTTACATATGTGGATGCTCTTTTAGCTATTTGCTGAAGATAAATGTCGGAGTGGAACTGGTCCTGTCTGGTTTCCAGTAAATACTCTTTTTTTCTTTTTTATTTCATGAAAGTTCGAAAATACGTCCCTGATAAGATGTATCTTGACCTGAGGTCACTGGTAGTCAAGTGTTCAACTGAAGACTAATCAGTTGTGTACGTGAAAGAAGTCATGTGTTTTTAATGACTATTTAGATGCAGTTGTATGTGTGTGGCTTTTATTTTTTGTGAATCAGGAAATAATAACACTGAGTACTGGGACCTGAATTCACAGAAACTGCTAAGGAATGGATTAAGGTTAGTCCTCAGTGCAGTGCTAAGACAGAAGAGCATGACAGGACAGTCATTTGTGCACTGACTGTAAGTGGTATGAAGTTTTTCCCAGACACTCAAGCACAGAAAGAGGCCCTTGTTCTTACCAGTGCTTTAAAAGTGGGGTGAGCAAGACTGAGAATTTCAGCCTTTGTTTTCCTTCTTAAAATTAGTATCTTTGTTTTTCTTAACATAATTTCTCCCCTTCTGACACTCACTGGTGCTGTTAAATCACTTTACTTCTTTTCTGCATTCTGCCATTTGTGTTCTGTTTAGCAGCACCTGTCTTTCCTGGCTGCCAACAGCCAGGTGCCATTTGTATCTCTCTATCCTTTTCCAAATTTGCTTTTCAGTATTTGACTCCTCCATGTTCTTTTTCCACCCTTCTGCTATGGTCTCCAGGTATTTATTTGTGTGTTGTTTATGGGACTCTTTCCCTTGGGATGGAAAGGAGTTTGTTTTGAAGGCAACCTGACAGTCAGTGAAGTAGCAGTGACATCCACTGGCATTGGCTAATCAAAAATTGAATTTTATAGAGCTGAGGTATGGGAAAATAGAGGCTCTTTGCTTATCCCATCTCATTTGTGAGGTTGAGTGTAAGCTATTGATCAAAATCAGATACATTTAAGACCTGGATGGTACTATCTGTTAAGATGGCACACTGAGGCCAGAACATGTATTGTGTTTCACAGAGGGAGTTCCCAAGTTCTGGAAGTCACTGGTTCTGTAAGATTTCACAGGAAAACTACTGTTCAAGAAACCTGTTTCTCTTTAGGTGCAAGAACACTTTTTCAGAGATACCTTTGTGCTGTTATTGGATACCATGTTCATGTTATTTGAATTAATGTTAAACCAAGCACTTCCTGATACTTGGTTGTCCGAACAAAGAGTGTGTGATCTGCAGAAGTAAGAGAGGAAAAATGGTCTCCTCAGAAGCCCAGGACTTTCTAATGGTTGTCGCTCTGTACAGCTTTTCATGCTTTCACTCACGCCCATTTAAAGTGAAAAGGTCTGCCAGCTCTTCTGTGAGTACATGGTAATTACCTGGTGGTCTTGTCCTTTTTCATGTGCTTCTCAAAATTCAGAAAGCATGACAAAAAAATTCATGTAGTTACAGGAAAAGAATAAAACTACTAATTCTGCTTTCTTCCTACCAAGGAGGCCACGTAAAATTTCCTTCCCTGCCTGAATACTCATCATGATCATTTTTTTTGTTTGCTGAGAGTACTTTATAAACTCGTAAGTCAAGTTCCAGATTTTCTTGCTAAGCAGTCTTGGAGATTACTCCCCCTTGACTCTCCTCCTGCTCCCTACACCTTGTTATGCATTTTAATTCAAATCTCATGGATATGCAAATGTTTTCCCTCTGTCTGTGAGTAATTTTTGCCATCCAATCTTTAAAAAACATGTATATGATTTAAAAATACAATTACTGAACATAATCTCTTGCTGTATTGGTACGGGTTTTGGATAGTACTGTGAAGCAGGTAACAATAATAATAAGCAGCACTTAGATGCAATTAATCACACGGCCATTTGTGAGGAAATTTGTTTTAGAGGACATGTGTATTTATCTCCTTCTTCTGTTCTGATGACATGGAAGCTTTCAACAGTATTTCCATATTTAATGAATGTGGAATGGAGGAGTTAAAAGTAGTTGGGAGATAAAGTGGTCTAGTGAAAAAGGGATCTATTTGTTGGTTATATGGAGAGGGAGAGAATGTTAAAAAAACATTTTATGGCAGTTTTAGTAATCACATAAAGGAAAGAAATAGTGCTGCAAAATACATAAAGTGTTACACTTCAGTTCTAAATAACTGCCTACGTATAGAAATGTTAGAAACTACTGATGTATTTATTTTATTTATTATTATGACAGCTTGATGCCCGTATGCTACAAGGGGGCTCCTGTGAGATGGTAATGAAATTTATATACAGAGGAAGAGTGCCCCAATCTATGCCTGCTTTTGCAGCAGGACAATATGCCAACTGTTTTGTGAATATTTCTGAAGTATCTACCAATGCTGTCCCTTTCAATTTTTCAGCAGCCAGTAAGGGCTTTTCAGCTTAGAATCTAGATGAAGTTGGATTTGTATGATCTTGGTCACATAGTGAATGTAGTAAGAAAATGTGATAGCAGGACAAAGGAATGACTATTTGAAGGCTGGTGAATGAAAGCAGAGGAGCAAATACATTCACTGTCCATCTGAGCTGTGACCAGAAGCAGCTTTGTTCTTGGTTCTGTGAGGATGCTTTGCTGTCTTATCATGTGAGAGCAACTATGCTGTGTCTGATGACAACTGCCTAAAAAAAGAGTGGATGAGTTGAGCTTCCTGTCTGTGCTCTTTCTCTGAGGCACAAACCTACTCTTAAAAGTGTGTAAATTAACATAGGTATGGTGAGAAATGAATCATTGCTACAACTGTACTTCTCACATGCTTAGTTCTGTGAGCTTCATTCCTTTATTGTATTGTTTGTTTTGAAAAGTGTTTTACCATGACTGTGTTATTTAATTTTATTATAAAACAGGAAAAAATACCAACCCCTTTAAAAAAACTACCCAAATAAATAATGAACCAAAACACTTGCTCAGCTACAAGTAAGGTCTTTTCCAATCTTACACAGAAGCTTTCTTAAAAGTCACAGTTCAGTTTATGTCATGCTGGTTGTGTGTTTACAGACTTTACAGTCTTTATTTTAGAACGTGTTTCTTCCTTTAGACTGTTATTTTAAGTTTAGCAGCCAACACAATTAAGAGAAACTTTCTACCTAACATGTGCCTACCTTGTTTGTTTTTATCCTGCTTGGGAAAAAGCAAACAAACAAAAACCCCAAACCAAACAACAACAACTAACCACCAAAAAAACAAGCAAGAAAGCAAGCAAGCAACCAACCAACCAAAAAAAACCCACATAGAAAAAGAAAGAAAAAAAAATTGTTCCCAACTTAAGACTTGCATGAGAAATAATGATTTTCATTCAGTGTTCATGTTTTTGCTCACAGAGGAGGAGTTATTCAGTAATTTGTCCATATTCAATGAAACATGTGTGAAGTGGCAAAGGAAAACTGGAAGACTGGGAGTGCAGAGAACGTACGCAGTAAGTAGGGCGGTATTTGAAGTATTTGAGATAGAGATAACTTCATCCTGGTTAATTCTGCTAATTCAGCAATGGAGATTAGTTTTGTGGGTTTTGTTTGTAAGGTGATTTTTCTTGTTTTTCCCAGTTAAATGCCTGGAAACCTAGAGGAAGTTGGCTGGGTTAGGCAAGAAAAAAAATCTTGTCCTAAAGTTAGGTGAAAAACTCTAAACTTTGGGGGTCTCATTCCAGTGAATCATCTAGACACCTGCTTGAATCTGTAAGAAGTTTCAGCATAAGTTTATGCTTCAGTGAATTCTGTTGTGGAGCTTAAACTCACATTACCACAGAAAACATTGCAAAACCTGGGCTCTGTCCCTATCTGTGACCCAAGCATTTCAAGTGAACAGCATATTCCTTAGAAATACTGGAGGCAGCTTGTTTTAGAAATGCAAGGTATATTGAAATAATGCTTAAAAGGTTCAACTGTAATATATTTGAATGTTGTAGAACCATTTTTCATGGAAACTGGAAAAAACTTTGGTGCTTTTTTTGTTTTGTTTCCCAACTGTAAGCATAAACAAAAGAAAACAAACCCCCAAACAAAAATAAACACACACAAAAAAACCAAACACACAAAAAAGAAGTTATAAGAATTCCCATGTTTTGACAATAACATCTCAGGAAAGGTTTTGTGGTTTGGGGTTTTTTTTGGAGGAGGGTGTGTGTTTTTTTGTTTTGGGTGGTGGGTTTTGGTTTTGTTTTGTTTTTTTGAGTATGTACAAATAAGGAAAAAAAAGAGAGGGGATTATTTTGGGTCTCCAGGGCAGGCACATTAATGTGGAAANCAGTCTTACTACTACTTCTATAGGGCAAGGGGGAAAAGTAGAAAAAAGGAAAGAAAATAACAAGCAGATGTAGTTTCTATCTGTGTGCTGTAAGGAAGAAACAGTGTTTGCTTATTCTTTACTATTTGTATTAGAGGTATTTGCAGGGTCCACAATAGATTCCTAATAGACTGCATTAGCTTCCATAATAGATTCCTTCTATTTGTTGTAGAAATATATGGGAAAATTTAAATAATTTTAACAGCCAGAAGAAATTAAAATCTGATTTATTAAGCCATCTTGTAGCACCAAAACATTTAGTCAAAAGGCTATTTTTTCTTGAAATGACATTCTGTAACAGATATAATCCTACATTCTCTTTGAGAATTCCGAATTTTGGAGAGCCTCAATCAATTGCACCATTGTTTTCGTTCTGACAGTTTCATATACTGGGTCAAAGATGGGATGAGAAGACATTCTCAGAAGATGTGATATTTAACATCAGTACAGGTGAAGATAATCCAAAAGTGTGTTTAGATCTGAACTCTGGCAGTAACTACGTGGTGAATATTACTACCATGTCTTCCAAAAACATCACTGTTTCAGTTACAATATCAGTTCAGACAAAGGGTAAGTTTTGCTTTGTATTCTCTGTGCCTATAAAAGAACTTACTGTGCTGCAGAGTTCACTGATTTGAGTCTAGCAGAAAGGAAAATGGGCTGTTTCCTAGACTTCATAATTCTTTATGGTGACTACACACACGTACCACTGTCAGCATCCTCTTTTTCTGCAAAATGTTTTTCTTTCGGCTCACTATGGCCATTGAATCTGTGAGCAAACAGAGCAGTGGCAGTAAGTGCCCCTCAGAAAGATCTGGCAAACTTGCCTCTTCAGGATTTGCCTTCTGGCTGAGGCAGGATTGGTGCAATGGCACTTCTGGCTTCATACCATCTTTTCGGTCCATGGCACAGTGCCTACTGGTTTCCATTTCTCACCCTGAAAAATGATTCTCTGCCTGTGGGAGAATTCCCTGTTGCTTAGCTGTGTGATACTAATCTAAGTGATATCAGCATTATTGACAATGCTCCTATGTTTACCAGGGATTAACAGTGTTCAGGCAGTTTTCAGAAAAGGCATATTCTAACAGAGGGTTTCTGTAGTATTTTGGTCATGGAAACTTTGAGCTTGCCTTCTGACATACTGGTTCTGGCGAAGCAGAACTTGAGAAATGATTGCCTTTGATATCCACAAAAATGCTTTTTCTCACATGCTTTTTCCTGAAGGGTGTCAAATGTGACCAGTTGTTCTGTGATAATTTTCTTTACATCAGAAGGTCTGAATCCTTGAGTCTTTCTGTCATTATAACATCCTAGGCCTGGACAAATAAGTCGTATCTTGTATTTACTGAATAGTGCACTTGGGTTCTTCCAAAAGCCAATTTCTCTGGAAAACGATCATGCTTTATTTACCATGCTTGTTCATTCAAAAAGAAATGAGGTTCTACCTTTATCTCAGAAGATAATGAAATTAAAAACATTTTTTAAAATTTTATTTTCAGCTACTCATATTCAATTAAGTTGTAGAAGGTAAAGTTTTCATAATAAGTTGATTCCTTTTTTGATTGTCTCTACAGTAAAGGAAGCTTTTAATAATGTATTAATTTTAAATGATACCTGCTTGAAATGGTGGAGGAATGTGAGGGGAACTGATGTGGAAGACAGATACTCAGTAAGTGACAATCTGTGTTTTGTATATAGAAAACAATTTTTATCAATCACCTATGTGAAAAATCCCTATTTTTTCACACTTAGTGCTAGCAGTGCTCCTCATTGTAATAATGTCCCATGAAAACATAGAGAAGAAACTTGCATAGCAGCCTTCAAAAAAGAAAGAAACCACTGTGCTTTTCTGTAGTCCCCTGATTCTTGCTTAATTTACTCAATGTTATACACTTATCTTGCTTCCCTTATCTGTACTTTCAAACTTGTCATGTTCAGGTCTCAGACAACTCAATTCCAGTTCCACTGAGTCAGTTCTCTCTGCTTTGTGATATGTCTTTAGTCTTCCCTTATTCCAGCATGGACTTTCTGTATGAGCTATCTCTGTGCCAGGACTCTTGACCACCTGCTCTTTCAAGTCTCCGTGTGCTAGCAGGCACTAAAAGATTATGTAAAGGCATAGGATCTATTTAAAGGAAAATTAGGACATAATTCAAGTACAGCAAGCATTTTTGTTTTCATTAACAGAAGCATAGTTTGATCAGGAGAGGCCTTAAGTTAATAATGTCGTGATCATTTAAGGCATCAACAACAAAATAAACACACACAGAACCCTACTGAAACAAAAAAAATCCCATGGATCTGTAGATTTGTGTGGAAACACAGGTGCCTGAGATAGATCCTGGAGTGTAGCTGGCATTTCGACATACGTCAGAATAGCTTGACTTTGTCTTGAGCCTCAGGTTGAAACCAGAGAGGTGTTTATGTGAGCTTACTTCTATAACTCACCATGAGGATATACTACAATGAAAGTGAACTGTTCCTGGAAGGCTGTGTGTTAGCAGGAAATACAGACTGGGGGAAAATTACAGTACTGATTAAAAAAGAGATAGACTAGGAGGAGAAGTGAAAGAACTAGGCCAATGTCAGATGTGATCAAGAGGGACTGCAATTCCTGTCAAATTTTGGAAGCACTAGAATCTGAGTACCTATAAGTGCCAACAGTTTTGGTACTCTGTATGCAGTGATATGTTCTGCTGTTTTTTTTAATTAAGAGTGTGATGTGGCTGAATGCAAGTAATATATTAAAAAATTGCAATTTCCATGCTGTGATTGGTTGCAGTTTCATTTGCAAGGCCAACGGTGGTATCAGAGGGACTTCTTCCATGAAATGACCTTTGAACTTACCACACGCAAGCAAGCTCCTGAAGTTTGTTTTGATTTGCAACCAGGCGCCAATTACTCTATTAATATTTCCATGGTAGCTTTGAATTTTTCCCTGCTCGTTTCCATGACAACACAAATTACAGGTAGGTCCTGCCATTTATTTTGTATCTTTACAAAAGTGCCTAGTGGGTGCAAGAGGCTCATGTGAATCAACATTCTTGATCTCAGTGTTGTATGGTGGGTTGCCAAAGTACTCTTTCCACACTCAGAATTGTTCATTTTTTGTTTTAATTTTAGAGAGTTGACAGTCCAGTGGCACAAGGGGGAGAGAAATGAGGGTACAGAGTGTTAAAGTGTCATTTCAGCACTGCAGGGAAAAGATAGTTTGGTGGGTCAGACCAAGATTGGTATCTCGGGGAGCTGGTTTAAGTCTCCTGTCCTGTTGGGGGCTGTCACTTTTTCTGTAAGAGTTTTCTTCACAGTGGGGATAATAGCACAGCTGCGCTTTGTATGGGTATTTCTGACAACAGATACCATGTATTCTTGCAGATTTTAGTGGTGTGGAGGGTCCTGCGAGTACTTCAGGCAGATACCTTTGCCACTAATTGAGAGAGTACAAAACACAAAAGGCATTTGAGCAAAAAGGGTTCTGTAGGGAGATCCTTGGCTTCATGATT
This sequence comes from Grallaria varia, assembly GCA_013396735.1. Lineage (NCBI taxonomy): Eukaryota > Metazoa > Chordata > Aves > Passeriformes > Formicariidae > Grallaria > Grallaria varia. The sequence goes on from VWZG01003862.1 coordinate 23,280, forward strand.
TAGTGAGATGCATGGCACTAAAATGCTGTCATAAGAAACATCTTAGAGTAAATTTTTTGTTTAGAACAGTTTTGCACCATCCCTGTGCTGTCAGACTTTCTCTGTTAGGCTATTACTGCTGCACTGTGAAGTGCCGCGTTTGATGATGGTATTACTCTGCCGGTCAGGAGCATGAGTCGGAATGGGTAAGAAACATGGAAGCCCTCTGGTATCTGTAACTTTTTTCAACCGCTAGATGGAAGCAATTCTCTTCTGACTGCTTAAGAACGGGAGATTTGTGATTTTGAAATTTATAGTGTTACTGTATTTTTAATAGTATATCTGGTGGTTTTAAGCTTCATGAAAGGTAAATAAGTCCTTTTCCCCTAAAGCTACTGTTTAAGATATACAATGACCTGTTTTGGTTTTTAAAAATGAAATTACAGTAATTATTTGATAATTCATTTTCACAAGTTTCCTTTTGCCACTCAAAAGTAGTGCCTGTGAGTTCATGACTTCCTGTGTCTTTGTAAAAAAACTATTTGTTTCTGAGTGTAGACTCAGACTTTTGTTGCCTGAAGTAAATTTTTAATACATATTCAGGAGTAGAGGCGTTTTCACTCTCATGGTATGATGTGATATTTCCTAAGTTCTGCAGCATTGCATCAGGTCACTTGCTCCACAGAGCTCTGGGGAGCACCTTATAGTAGGTGCTGTGTGCAGGGGTATTTGTGTCCTGGCAGCTGGCATATTCTCCTCTCTGTGGAGTTGGAGCTTAACAAATGCATGTATGTAGCCCCAGGAAAGGTCTTTGCACAAAAGCTGAATCATTTTGATTTTGAAAGAAAGTTCTCCTACACAAACTTTTTTATATCTGATAATTACTTTTTCCAGTAAGTAATAAAAGGTAGGTGTTGCTTTGTCATATTAGGAGTCTTTATCTAAAACTTGCCATGCAAACACTTATTATTCTTTTTTTTCCTATGGAAGCCAAAAAAAAATAATAAAAGTATGTCTTTTTGGCAGTTGAAATTCAGTAAAAATTAAAAAAAAAACCAACTGCATTCATTCTGCAAAACTCAACAAATAGTGAGAATTTAAACAAGATGTTCAATGTGTTTTAATAGTTCTTCTGGCAGTGTACGTTTGACTCCTGTGCCTTATGTGTTTGTAATTGCGTTGTCTGTAAAAACAACTTACTTTATATAAAAACTACTTATAATTTTAGAGTAGGTGTATAATTTTCTTCTTCATTTGACCAGTTATTTTGTAATCATGTATGCAGTAATATCAGATGGTTTTGTTTCCATGGTGGATGGAACAATTTCAATTTATCTGCCAACTTAAGTCTGAAAAGTGGTTTTATTTGCTCTGGTGGTTTTTTGACTAAATGGTACTGTGGAAATGCAAAATATGCTGTCAGCACAGAGGCTCTGAGGAAATGAAATTTACAAATATCTTTTACTATTTATGGCCTCATTGGTTGTTTAAGATTTCATATACCATCCTTTCACAAATGCATGGTCAGTTGGTCTGTTTTCACAGCCAAAGCCAAATCCAGATGTTGTGTCTCCTTGACTTTCACATATCTCCTACATTTTGAGAGTGTGGGAAATATTAACTGTGGAGTTTCATCTTGTATGAAGAGATGTCCCAGATAATTGGATGATTACTGTCTTACAGACTAAATTTACTAAATAGTAATCTGTGTAAATTTTTAGCCTGCTGCAGAATACCGTTAAGTATGTAAATGCTAGCAACAAGTTTGGGTGTTTTTTCCAATAAATAAGATTCGTAAATGCATTTTATGAAAGTTACTTCTGTAAGCTTTAATATCTATATCTGTGTACCTCCTGAATGAGGATATATTACGTCCATAGTAATTCCAAATTAAAAAAAAGCACAAACTTGGGACTTAAAAGTCTAGTTTTCTCCCTGGCAAGTGGCATCCTCTAAGAAATTAATTCTGTGCTGAGCACAAAGTTGGTTTGCCCCTGATCTTGTGAATGGTAAATACATTCTAGCAAATGCATCAGGAATTGTTGAAATTCTTCTTTCATGCATCCAGTAACAAGCATCTTGCACAGTCTTTTGTGTTGTCTTATTTTAGAGAAACTCTCACCACCTCTCTACCTGAAGTAGGAAATTGAGTCAATTGTGGAAAATGATTAGGCCGTGATTAAATTGTAGTTTAAAAAAAGATGGTACCAAGATTGTCTTTCAAGCTAGAAGGGAGTTCCTGTCTGTGTCCATAAAAGGAAAGGAGCATCTTGTGGGCATATATGCAGTTACACTTACACATGGCTCTGTTCATTTTCCTTTTGGAATATCATTTATTTAGGCATGCTCAGACAAGGCATTACTCTTAATTTCACTGCTGGTTTTCATATATGAATTTAAGATGATTGAATTTTGCAACCATTTTTCATGGGTTTGAGAAGGAGCCAAGACTTTTTTACTTGCATTTCTAATGTTCTGAATAAGAGTAATTTCTTCAGTTGAGCCACCTTAAAATTCTGTTGGTATTTCAATCTGTTTGTGAACTTAGCTTTGGATAGATTTTTTTGTGAAGGATGTGACAAAACTGTGGTCTTTGGAAAGTTCAGGAATGCCTATTTATTAACAGAGGCTGGCTAGTCTTTGTTTGTTTGTTTGTTTTGGTTTTGTTTACAGCAGACCACTATAACTTAAAAAATCATAAGACAAAAAATTTTCTGGACTCTAGAAATAGATCTTTTGTGCCTGAATTACCACTAATAAATCCTTCTTGTAAAATAATTAATATTACATTCAATTGTGGTTTCTCATTGCTCTTCCTCTTGATTTTCTGCTTAGAATGAAGGTGTGCTTTGAGTTCATCAATGCATGCTATTCACACATCCAGCAATTTCTTACAAACTTGTACATGCATTTTCCAGTGCATTTGAGTAGGCTTGACCTTGTCTGCATACCTCAGGTAGTTGTAGTATTTACTTTGTTTCTCAGCTGCAATTCTCTTTGTTTTAGTCCAAGGTATACCTGCAGGCCACATACTCTTTCTTGTGTATCATCTCTCTCTTCCTATGAACACTTTAGTCAAGAATGCAAACTCACAAGCAGAGAGCCTAGGAAGTGACTTGATTTAGAAGCAGATATTCCATCACATATTTATAAACTTCTACACCTCTGCACTTCTGTCTTGGTATGTGGAAAAGCATTGCAGATCAGGTTGTGGTGTGATTTGTTCACCAGCCCATGGATGCACATGGACACAGAAAAGGTAGACTATTGTTCAGCTCTATGGTATGAAAAGACTTACACTTACCCTTTCATAACGGGAATTATTCAAGGTCTGGAAAAGGATGGAAAACTCCCAACCTACTTTCCAGTGAGGAAGTGAAAGACTGTTGGAACTGTGGTGATCTGACAGCATATCATGTACCTTCAGAGGTACATTTTCTAATTGATTAAAGTGTGCAGCTTCAGAGCACAAGATTTGCAAAGAAGGGAGTTTCTGATTTATGTAATGGGGAAAGAGAGTGATGAAAACCTGAGCATGATTTCTCTTTTTTTTTTGTTTTAATGTAGGGAGGAAATTAGCTGCCAGTCATGTAAACACTTTCATACGTATGTTTGCCCGTTGTATTTTCATGCACAGACCATTCGAATGCATAGTATTTAAGATCATATGAACTCCACTTCTCTACCAGTTTTTTGAATTCCTTCATAGCAAGAATTTTTCAGAAGTATCTGTGAAGTCTTAATTATTCAGAACAGTTCTCTCGTTCTGTTTACAAAACAATATCAGTGACACAGTCTGTGCTTTATAAGTGGAATAAAACTCTGTTTTTTTAGTCTTTTTCATCTCTGTGAACTGGGGTCTCTTTAGTAAAGGCCTGGTGCATTACAAATTTTTAGGGATGTATCTGCATCAACCTGTGTGTTGTCCTCAACTACTTAGTGTAATCAGTGTAAAGTAAAATGAATGAAATGCAAAATGGAAAAAGCTAATATAGAATAGGCTACACTGGGAAGGAAGATAGATGGTTTATCCTGTTCAGCTATGAATTCATACCAGAAAAGGTCATACATACACCCTGCTAGTATTTGCATTTTAAGATACAATGACAGAATCACAGAACAGTTTAGGTTGGAAAGAATCAAGGTCACCTACTTCAACCCCTCTGCAATCAGAGCCCTGTCCAACCTAATCTTGAATGTTCCCAGGGATGAGGAATTGACCACCCCCATGGGATGCCTCTTCCAATATTTCACAACCGTTAATGTAAAAATGTCTTCCTTACTATCTAGTCTGAATGTAGCCTATTAAATTAAAATCCTTACCCCTTGTGTTGTCAATGCAGACCCTACTAAAAAGTCTGTCCCTGTATTTCTAAAAACTCCCTCTAAGTACTGAAAGGCCACAATAAGGTTCCTCTGGAGCCTTGTCTTCTCCAGGCTGTGCAGCCCTGACTATCTCAGCCTTTCCTCAAAGGAGAGGTGTTTGCCCCTCTGTTCATTTTTGTGGCCCTCCTCTAAATGTGCTCCAAAAAGTTCACTTCTTTCCTATGCTGAGAAGCCCAGAGTTGGACGCGGCAGTTCAGGCAGGGTTTCACAAGAGTGAACTAGAGAGGGAAAATCCCTCCCTTACCCTGCTCGCCATACTTTGTTGGATGCAACACAGGACACTGTCAGCTTTCTGGACTGTGAGTGTGCATTGCCAGGTCATGTTGAACTTCTCATCCGCCAGCACTCCCAAGCCCTTCTCCTCAGGGCTCCTCTCAATCCATTCTCCACCCAGGCTGTATTTGTGCCTGCCATTGCCCAGCCCAGGTGCAGCACCTTGCACTTCACCTTGTTGAACCTCCTGAGATTCCCCTGGGCCCATTTCTTGAGCTTCTTCAGGTCTCTGCAGATCGTATCCCATCTTTCAGGCATGTCAACCACACCACTCAGCTTGGCGTCGTTTAGGTGGCAGCTTGTATCCCAGTAGTTTGCTAAACCTAAGTTGCTTACAATTATACTTTATATTTGGCTAGGCTACTGATAGTGCTGCCTTGCATTGCTTTCAGTGTTACTTGTGGGATACAGCAAAGCTAATTGAAACAGTTAAGAATAATAATACAGCTATAAAATCCACACCTCTCTTCTTTTGTGTGGAAGCAGGGAAACGCTTTCTGTTTACACTGCCTCGTTCTAAAAGCTGATATTTACTCAAGAATCTTTGAACTTGGTTGTTTCTCAGGACAGAGGAGCACAGCCAGGACTTGAATCCTCGGCAGGGAAGGAATAGCTGGGCAATTGTTGCACCTCCCACATCACTAGATCTTGCCAGCATACCTGCCTTTGTGTCCAGCTTACTGCCAGGTGTACCCCTTGCTCCTTGTCTCAGGGATGCTGTGTTAGGAGCTCCAGGTTTGTGGCTCTTGCTCTATGAAAATGCCGGTGCTGGTGAGTGCCCCTCTGTCAGCAGGAAAGCTGCATCCTCTTCCCCAACCTGGCACTGCAGGGAATTAAATTGATTTCTGTGCAGTTTACCTTGGATAGATGGGTCACAGAAGAGAAACAAGGAGAAGAAAAAGGTGGTGTCTTCCCTCAGGTCTCTTAGTTGAAAAAGCACCTGGCTGAGCTTTCCCTGGCCAAATTTTCCCTCCCTTCCATGGCCAGGTACTGCGGCACTGCCTTCATCTTGGTGCAGATGAACAGCTGCCAGTCCCCCCTGCCAACATCCCACCATGGCAGCTCCAAGTATGGCAGCTCCAAGTCGTGCCAAGGGCTCCTGTGCTGGGCCCAGGTCACGGTGGAGGGCAGCACTACAGAGAGCTGAGCACAGGCAGGTGATGTGGGCAGGGGCTGCCTTTGCAGGCCTGGGTTCTTGCCCTGCGGCTCCAGCACAGCACTGCATGCCCGTGCTGCACCTCCGTGCCTGCCCAGGCCATGTCCTAACATCAGCTTAGGAAGGGAGGCAGGAGCAGTGGTGGCTGTTTATGGGATGCCAGCAGAGACCTCTTTTGCTGAGGTCAGGAGGCTGTCACGCCAGGTCTGTGCTTGTGCAAGCACTAAGCATGCCCCCAACACAAACACCCTGAGCCAACAGCACCCAGGTCCCATTCTGCTGCTACACCTTGAACACCTGCCCCTGGGACTGCAGAACTATGCCAAGAGTGAACACTCAAGTGTTTCATATGTTGTGTTTTCTGTTAGACTCTCATTCCAAGAGATCACAAGGGAAAGGTGTCCCAGGAAGAACCAGAGCAGATGACAGCAGATGACAAGCAATAGAAATGCTCAGGTAGAGACGGACCAGGAGATATGGGTCAGACTGGCTCACCTGCACACATGGCAGCAGAGTCAGATGACCACAATTCAACCTGGAAATGGTCTGCACAAGAAGCAGCAAGAGGGAGGTGAATTTACTTTTAAAGGCCAAGTCTCTGGCCCAGAGGTGCTCTGTAGCTTGAATCTGGGCCCCTTCAGGCCCTTGCTGTGTCTCAGAAAACACCTGACAGGGCACCATCTGACTCCCTGTCTGTTGTGTGGCTGTGAATTCCACTCACTTGTGAAATGGTGGCAGGTCACTTGCTGGCATGTTAAAGACTGAGAGGTGCCAGCCAAGATCCCCTAAACCACATCTCTTTGCTTTCATCTTCCTTCCTTGGCTAGGATCATTTTAATTCAAAAGCATCCTGGCCCCTGGTTGCATTTTGCCAAAGAGAAAGGACTGTTTGTGCAGCAGAGCTCAGTCTCTCACAGCGCAGGGGCTAAACCCGCAGGAGGCCAGGCACACTGCTGCAAGCACAGCTGTGCCTGGCTGGTGACACGGCACGGGGCACTAGTTCCATTTTTGCTGTCTGCCTCGTTGAATTCATACCTTTCTGATGATGAACAGGATGGTGCAACGTTCAGTCACAGATCAGGAAAAGAAAGGCAGCAGTCAGCAAAGGGATCACATGAGAGGGATTTTCAGAAGTGACCAGTCTTTAAAGAAGATTTAAATGATCTTTTTCTGTAGACATGGTCTTGGTTTAATCATCCTTGTTCCTTCCTTCCCTGCTTTAAATAATGTCTTTCTCCAATGTAAAAATCTCTTTTCACTCTGTACTAAAACAATTATATTTTAACATGTACAGTAAAGTTACATTACTCTTCACACTGTAATACAAATGCTAAACAACTTTTGTATCAATATCTCTACCTTTTTTTGGTATTTGTTTGTTTTACTTTAACAGCAGTGGTTTTGACTTCTTAGTATTAAAATTCAGTAAAAACCTTATGGGCATAAAGCCCTCAAATAACCATGAAAGAAATCATTTGTTTGCAGGAAATTAAGATCGTGAGAATGGTCTTACTTCAGCAAAGGCTTGTTTTCATTAAAATACCTGATCTTAAGGGGAGTCTTTGATTTGACTTCTCTGAACTGTCAAGTTCATTGAAGGGTTGCCATGTGATTTTGGACTTTGTGGTTCAATTCCATTAAGATTTTTAAAGCCTTATCATTTCCATAAAATGATGAAGGGAAGTTATAAAGAGGGCTATGCTGGCACCAAACAAAGTTTTTTCAGTAAGGTATGTTCAGTTGAACAGATGTTCTGCATATCCATATATAGTGTGGAATAGATATGGATTTGTGCATTCATTTTTGATGTGACTGTGCACAGAAAACTTACAGCCTTTCTTGCCTGCATTATATATACAAGGGTAAGTAGCACAGTGTTGTCCCAGAGTTACTGCTTCAGAGCTGTACAAAAGGTCATGTGACAGGAAAGGCATTAAATGTTCCTGTTAACCACTCCTGGAGAATATCATAAAAGGTCACATGTTCCTTTGTTGCAACTGTTTGCTTGTGCAATCATCAGACTGTAGCAGTAAACAGTATAAGCATCAACCAGAGCTTTATGCAAGAAGTAAACAGTTAATTTCCAGGATTAAAGAAAAAATTGTAGCTGTTCCATTGTGAAATGTTTTTGTTATAACTAAAGAGTGACTGCTCTCAACATGCTAACTTTTTCTGAAGAGCATGATTACAATATCATGTAATAAAGCATGACTTTTGGTCCAGTGTTGAGGTGTGTGATATTTCTCTGTGCTGCTGCAGTGGTAGGCATTTCCTGTCAGGTACCTTCTTTCCTGTAGCTTGCCTTCAGTTTCAGATGGAGAATTCCTATTGTAGATTCTTATTGTAGAAGATTATTCTGTATGTGAAGTGTTCAACATAGCACTGCTATGACAAGGAAGTGCTTAGATAGAGACTATCTCTGGATATACCTGCATTTCTTGCTATGTTCTTCTTTGTTTTCCTGGTGCTGCTACGGATATGCTAGTCTGTTCTGTTGGTGGAGGGTTAAAAAAATTAACTCTTTAAGAGAGGCAAGGTACTAACAGCGCCTAGCCAGAATGGAGAATCTTGCTTTCTTCTCACAGCCCGTCTAGTGCAAGTCTATAGCATTCCACCTTTCCCTTCACCTTCTAGGTGGTGTTAAGTCAGGTGTTGTTTTTTTAAATGGATTTTTAAATCTGGTAATACTTATGACCTCCCAGCAGACTTCTTAAATTTTACTTTTAAATGTTAACTTTTTGGAAATGTTCATCTTTTATTAAAAATGTCATACTGGGCAAATACTGCATATGGAATAACTCCTTCAGAGTTTACTTTCTGACCACTGAAGCAAAAATGAAATCTCTTGCTTTCAAGTATTATCATTATTACTCCTTATATTGTTGCAGGCTGTTCACTTCTCTTATTATAAGAGACAGATTGTTTTCTGTTTGCTTAATGTTTGTAATAATTAGTATTTCTTACTAGAAATTAAATATGGCAATGGACGCCAACTTTTAAAACACAAAGTGATTTTTTTAGATTTTGCTCTCTTTTACTCACTTACTGGGGCTGTCAGTGCTAGATGGCTGTTTATTTTCATGATTTGCATTTCCCTGTCAAATTATAGAAAAAAAAAAAAAGTAATTGTTATGGCCTTAGCATCTTTTGGTCCTGTTTCCCCTTGTGCTGCTTATCTGCAAAAATGGTGCTACACTGTTGCATGCCACGCACATCCTAGCTGGCATTAAAGAAGAAATTCCCAAGTTTTTCTTGGAAATTGGAAAATTCTTAAGAGAAATTAATAGTAGTGACTTCTGGTAATACTGAATATCAAAGGAAAGGAAGATAGGAGAACTATACCAGATGAATCTGCCCTGACAGATGTATCTTCCTGTCACTCTGTCTATTGACAGTGTCTGTGCTGAGGAACCACTGGAGTTAACAGAGAATTTATGGCTCTTAAATTATGTTTGCTGAAGATTACAATGGGCAAAGGACATGAAGGTTGGCTGTCAAATGTTATTTGTTAATTTATTTGTTCAGATAGAAATTCAGTCTGTACGTATTACAATATCTACAGATATATTGAAAAGACACAAAGCAAAGACCATCTGTTCTTGCAGACAGCCATGCAATACACCTCATTAACTCAGAAAACTCTCTGAAAGGGTTTTTTCCCTGTCTCTACTAGAGGGAAGCAAGGCACTGTAGAACTTTAATGGCTTTCATAGGATATCCTGAGTTGGAAGGGACACACAAGAGTCATCAAAGTCCAACTCCTGGCCCTGCTCAACCAGCCCAAAAATCACACCATGCGCTTGAAAGCGTTGTCCAAACACTTCTTGAACTCTGTAGGGCTTGATGCTGTGACCACTTCCCTGGAGAGCCTGTCCCAGTGCCTGACCACCCTCAGGGTGAAGAACCTTTTTCTGATATCCAACCTAAACCTCCCCTGACACAACTTCAGGCCATTCCCTCGGGTCCTGTTACAGGTCACCACAGTGCCCTCTGCTTTCCCTCATGAGGAAGCTGTAGACCACTATATAAATCTTACTTCAATCCTAAACACTCATAGCTGTTTTCTTCACTCATAGCCTGGTTTTGAAAAGAACCTGGTAAAAGGAACTACCCAAACAATTTATTTGCATAGGTAAGCTTGGTAGGTTCTCTTGAGGCTGATTTTTGTCAAGGATAAAGTATGGGTTTTTCTTGCTAGGGATGCTTTTATGCCCTGTTAGCTTTATTTTGGGCATACTATGCTTAAGTTTTACGCCTTCCCATGTTTCATCTGAATAAAACAGAGGTCATGTAAACTTTCAAATTTCCTCTTCATAGGTTAAAAGTCATATGAACCTAAGATTTTTGTTCCCTAAATAAGACAATTTCTTCCTTGTCTGTGTGTTCCTTGTATCCTGTGCACTGCTTTCTCATAGTGCTGTCGCACTGATGATTTGAACTTCAAACACTGAAATGGTCACACTTGTGCCTTGACCACCTTTGGTGACACTAGTCTAGTGTTATATAAATCTGTTTCTTATGCTTTTTAGAGCAGCCTTTTTTCTCTTTTTTTCTGTTGTCATTTTGATGACTAACAGTCACTCTGGGATGTACTAATATGTCCTTTTTACTACTCAAAGGAAATCAGACTATTTAGCATAAATTGTTACTAATAGCCCCAAGTGTATCATATGTTACACTGGTTAGTGTAATCCTATTTTGCAAAACAACCATTGTAAAGGTGATGCAATTCTGCTTGTATAATGTCTCTCACTCTCTAACATTGAGCAGCAAAATTCATCTGCACACACTGGGATTTTGCACCATGATTGTTAACAAAATGCCAGACTTAGTACTTTCTTTTAGTCTTGAAAGATGCCCTCTAATAACCTTGCTGCACCCCAGCACTTCTGCTTTCAACATGATGTATTTTTCTAGCTCCCTATTTATCAGTTATTTACTCTACTGGCATCTTTTCTAACAAGCCTCATTTTTTTCTGCAAAACCAATGAATTTCCATGCTTCAAACATACGTGCGCATGTGCATTTTCTAGCTGTTTGAAAAATCCTTGCATCTCAGCAAGACTTTGCTTGACGTAACTTAACTTTGGCAAATCTGCATTGGTTTTGTTTTGTTTCTCTCCGTGACATTGATTATTCTTTCTAGCTATGAAATCTTGGTTTTCTGTACATAAGCACTGCATTTGCTGTTCTTTAGTCAGATATCACATCAGCAGCCTGATACACTGATGTTTACAAAGCCTAGCTGTATCTGTAAATATCTGTGTAAGTTCTTTCAGACTTCTGAGGTAGATAGTATCCTTGCTTCACGCTCTGTCTCCTTGGTTGTGTACAGTGAAGTTATTTGCATTTTTGCTTTCAGACTGGTAGTGGTAATTTCCATATCAGTGTGCAACTGTCATCTTTGCTATTGAAATTAGAGGCAGAAGTGTTTATTCAGTGTTAGCCTTCATTCAAATTCCCACTAAAACAGATGAGAGCTCTGTACCCATACTGAAATCCAGTTTAAGGGGCTGGATATTGCTAGCTGACTATGAGCAATAACTAAGGAAGTTGCCTTCTTGCAAGTACTTTTGACGCTACTAAATTCTTCTTTTTTTCATACCATTTTATTTCTTGCAGTGGGCTCTGTGCCCAGAGTTTAATATTTTTTTCTCCTTGACCGTTTCAGTTAGTCTAAGAAATAATACTGCTTCTTCCAACATAACTTCCATGTCTTATTTCTCTATAGTCCATCATAATTTTTGGACATCTCTCTTTTTCCCAGCTTGCAGATATACTTCAGTACAGCGTTTTGAGTTGGGACTGCCAGGTCATTATTTTCATATTTGTTCTGTGTTTTTACTTGACCAGTTTTAAGTTGCCTGCAGGCTTTAGCTGTGAGGAGTTTAAGACTCCATTAACAAGGAAATTTTGGGGAAAAAATAACTAAGAACCCTGATGCTGAAAATATTTCTAAAATCTCTCTGAAGTACTTGTTTGGTTTTTTTTCACTTTTTAGATCCCCCTTTCCCAGATGTTGAATTTGTTGCAGTAAAAGGTTCTGTACCTTTGCTCAGACTCCGGAAAGCAGAAGATCAAAATGGACCGATCAGGTTTGTCTGTATGCTCCTCACCCTTTCAGAAAACATGTTACTTACAGATTAGAACTGGTTTTGAGGCATGGATTATTTTTTTTAGCAATGGGAGAAAATTTATGCTGTAACTCCCAGTTTCTCCCCCCTTAGCAGAGTAATATTTGGCTTCAGACTCTTCCCTGTTTTCTGGAACAAAATCCCATTTCTGATAATTGTGAGTTTCCATGGTTGGCTTTGTGATTTTAT
>VWZG01003863.1:12176-43720 GCA_013396735.1 Grallaria varia
AATGAGTCCCTGAAGACACTGGGTTGGATCCTCCCCCGTAGGCAGCGTGGACTGTCCCTCCTTTTGTCCTCCGTCCGGACGGTGCTAGCCCAGGGCAGCGGGTGGTGAGCAGAGGGGGGCTGGGGATTTCCTCGCTGGTGCCTCGGTGTCTCAGGGAAAAAATGGCAGCAACTCCAAAGCAGTGAAGATTGCATATCCCTGTGAAGCTCTGGGCTCACCGGGCTAGGAACAGGAGGCAGGGAAAGAAGCTGGAACCTGCAGCAGAAAGAAGCAGTCCCCCCGCGCGCTGGTTCCGTTTCCCCAGCCGCCGCCAAAGAAGTGAAGAGGAAAAAAAAACCAAAAAACCAAAAAAACCAAAAGAACTCTCCTCAGAGCTATCAAGGCAGAATTTCGGATCGTTAGTTGGGTCTTTGTTAAAAGGGGGGGGCGGTGTCAGCCCCCTAAAGTTTGTGTTGGTAGGAAAGGAATAAAAAGTCCTGACAAACTCTAAAACTATAACAAGTAAATATATTTGTTTTCATTATTATATAGGAACACAATTTTTATCTAACACCATCAGCACTTAGGTTTTGGAAACATGAACTGTAAAAGGATGAAGTTGGAAAGCAGAAAGACTGAGAAGGAGAGAGCCATAGCAACTAAGTTCTTTGCTGTGGCAAAGAATCCCCCTCACTGTTCAGTGCTCCTAAATATAAAATTAGAAGTGTTTCACTGCACCTGAACTACTTTAGCTCAGATAAGTAATTCCAATAGATCAGCTTTAGTGATAATCTTCTAACTTTAAATTTAGACTTGCTGAAATGTCTGATTCCTTCAGAACATAATTTTCCAGGCTGAAGAAGTTGTCCTGTGGATTTGCAGCTAGCATTAAGGGGAGAGGCAGATTAGTGATATTATATAGTATATTCAGTTACTCAAAGCTTGAGCCATTTTTCAAGATTTGGAAATGTTTATATACAAAGTTTCGTTTTAGGGAATGTGTCATATCACAATTATTAATGGGAAAAGTGACTGAAAGATCAAAAAGCTTTACACAAGCAAAGAGATAACGGAGGCAGGCATATACAAAATTGGAAGTGAACAGAGGCTAGCAAACAAACTTGTGATCAAGGCTAAGGGGGAGCCACAAAGTATAAAAACTCATATAATGAAATAGATTTTAAAAGATATTTAAACATCCACTTCCTGAGATGAAAATTATGAATGTGATATGAAAAGCTAGAAAGGTATCACATTTTACGCTTTACAGGCACATCATAAACTTCGCGGTTATAGATAAAAGATGCTAAGTTCTGCCAAAAGTTGAGTAATTTTTAACTTTTTCGAAAATGATCTGATTATATCTCATTTTCAAAAGCAACTAAGGGACTTCAACACCTAAGTGTGGATTTGCTTCACACAACTTTTACTCTAACCTCATTCTAGATAGACATAAGGGTTGGAAATCTACACTAAGTTAGCTGTCAGAAAGCTGCTGTCTGGTCTACACAAGCCATTAACTTCCTTCCATGGCCAATGCAAACAGTCACGTTCCTCTAGAACTGTAGTATCGGATACTTCCTATTTTGTGATAATGTGTCATACTCTTTCTCTGTGAATCAGCTGTGCCTTTCTCAGCAGTAGCATTTTATACTCTTTATTTAAAAGTAAAAATGTTTGCATAAGGTACAGTGAAGAAAAGTAATCTGAGGTGCTATAAGTCCATATGCACTTCAATCCTTCATCACCTGGCCTGTTTCGTCATCAGTAGAAAAAGATTGGGTATTTGTGTTACATAAATTTATATTCTTTTTTGAAAAACATTCTTTTGAATCCCAACACTGCTTTCTCTCTAGAAAAGAAAAAAAGCAAAATTTCATACATAAGGCTCCTCCTGCTGGAACCACCCTCTTCCACAGAGATGGCAAATGAAATGTCAGTTCATTAAATAGGGTGTCTAGTTATATTTGTCTTATGTATCATTTCCACTCCATTTGTCTGTCAGTTTTGCATAAACTGAAGTCTTAGTTAATCTAAAACCAGAATACATTTCCATATTTTTCCTCAGGGGTCGTGGAATGTCAAAAAGTATTAGCAGACTTAGTTGGCATCTAAAGACACCCCAGGATACTGCAGTACTCTTGGATGAAGAAAAGGGCACTTTATGTAAACAAATGCATGGAGATATGAAAACAAAACAACAACAACAGAAAGAAAGAATCCAAGAAGAGGCAAATGGTGAAAGGAGAAGCAAGACAGAAAGACTATTACACATGCCCTAAGCTCTGTGGGAGGAACTGTACTTCAACCAGTAGGGAAAATAAAGCCCAATCAACAATTTTCATTTATTTTCAGATAATGAATGCAGCCTTCTACACTGTGACACTTATAAAGGGAGTGAAATAAGGCATCTTACCAAAGAGTGCAAGTCTGTGATGATCTTAGCCTGCTAAAACATTCAAAATGAGCAAGCAAGCCAGCTTTATGTGAACTAGGTTAGTTTCCCAGACTGTTGAGTTTGTGCACATTACTGCACACAAAAGATACTCAGAGCTGGGAGAAGGTACTGAGCAGAGAATTGGAGTGGGAAAGTCAGTGTAACCCTGCTTGCAGCCAGTTTCAGACGTAAAACATCAAGAGCTGAATGTGTTTAGGTTGGGAGGTAGAGAAAACCAGCATAATTTTCAGAAGGACATATGGAAAATTAGAACCCTTTAAGAAACAGTAAGTCAAAGTTCTAATGCCTAAGTTAGACCCAAATCACTAGACACTTGTGAAATTTTGGTCTTAGTTGTCTTAACGTTTGGTTTTGTTTATTTCATTAGCATATAAGTATTTTCATAAAATGAGCTGACATTCACAGTCTACACTTAGCTTTTTGTGGGAAAAAAGAATGTTGATACAATCCCCACACCAGAAATGAAAAAGTAGAAGCTGAGCAGTTTAAACAAAAAAATCAAAAAAAAAAAAAAAGGGGGGGGAGGAAGAAAGAATAGTCTTCCCAGGGAAGTGGTCACAGCACCAAGCCTGACAGAGTCAAGAAGCTTTTGGATGATACTTTCAGGCACCCGGTGTGACTCTTGGGGAGGGTACTGTGCAGGGCTGAGGGTTGTACCCGATGCACCTTTCAACTCAGCATATTTTGTGAGTCTGTGATTTAGGCAACTGTTAGGTAATAACAAGTATGAAATGGAAATTCCCAGAACATCTAGTGGCAGGCTACCTAGTCCAATTTAATCCTGTTTCACAGCAGAATTCTAGTTGAAGCACCTGTGATGGAAGTATAAATGTTTGGGGCTCCTTCTGTAGTCAATAAGGACAGAAAGAGAGGGAAAAAATTGCCTAGAACATGATGAAGCCTATCAGAGTTGTAACCTGTCCTCTGGAGGATCTCCACCCATTGGCAGTCACCCCCATCCAATCCAGCATCAGACCAAATGGCAGAGTGATTGTTCTCATCAATGTCAGCTAAGCATTTTGGGAGTAAGTGAATCACCCTCTTGGAATGCCTTTTTCTCTCTATTAACTACAAAAGAAGGTGGTTTGGACCAGTTTGAACTTCGACAATGACCTCTTAAACACCTAGACTGGCACTTCTAAAGTATATCCTTTTCAGCAACTAAATTTAGATGGGATGAACTTTGGTTCTATAGTTCTGACCCTCTGTTGATGAAATCAGCAGGACTTGTTTTACTGTCAGCTAGGTATGTGAGACAGAGATGCTTAGCCAGTGATAATGTAATTGTCTTTCAAAAAGTAGATAACAAAAAACAAAAACCCACAAACAAAACAAAACCACAAACAAACAAAACAAACAAACAAACAAGTTCATTCGTTCAAATTACCCAAACCAGTCTAAAATTCAGAGTAGTAACAAGCTGATAGGAAATATGAAACAATGTGAATTTCCCACTTGATCACCTGGTCTCCCTTATGTTTATTAATGAAAATCAGAAAGATTCAAGGGAAGTTAAATAGTTTCATTGCAAGATTCTATCTTAGTTCCATTGTATCCTCTCAGAACCAATTTTGCAGATTAATCTAAAAAGGTTTTGCAATATTTCTGGGCTTTTGAGATTTTTAACCATCCAGTTCTTTGTCCCAGACTAAATCAAGAGGTGAAAAGATGCATTTAGAAGAAAATTAATAGTGTACTTACAGGTGGAGAAGGTGAAATTGAAGAAATGGGACTTAAGTGGTTTAAGTTTGCTCTGAGGATATAGTATGCTACGTATTTTGCTGAAAGCTAGTGCAATTTATTTAAACTGTGGCATCTTTTATTGAAATGTGAAAGGGCTCACACACTAGATAATTGCTAGGGGTCCTTTTCAACCTAACCACTGCATCCTGTGATTCTTTGAAGATGTCTTGACCGTCATTAGACAATTTTAGGTACTATGGTTTTTCAGGTTTTTATAATAAACAATTTACTTTTCTATTGTTCATCTGATTTACAGAATAAGAATGACTAAACTGGGTGTTAATAAATCATTATTGCCCATCACCCAGAAGTGAATGATAGAAGACAAAATATTATTTTATGACAAAACATTATTTTTTTACCTGCATCTAAAGGTAATTCAATTATTTTTTATACTTCATTACTTAAGCCACCAATTAAAGTGTCATGTTTAGAAGTATTCTGCAACTGTCTGCTGTGTCCAGCTGTATTACCAGAAATCAGTGGCCTTGCTTCAAGAAGACTGCCAAAGAAACACTTTTTCTAGGTAAACAGATGGTTAGATTTTTTTTCCTACCACTTATTACACCTTGTCTCCAATATGTATTTTTATTGTTTACTTGTTGTACCTTTGTGTAAATATCTATAGAACAAGCAACATTGAAAATACATCAATAACAAGAAGTTACATGCCTTAGACAACTCTTTCAAAGCAATTAATGAGAAAATGGAGATACAACCAGTGATGTCCTAATTTGTTACTTCATAAAACCAGGGGGGCACAGATATAAACAGCAGTTTCTAGTTCAAGATACTCAGAGAGACACAACCTCTTCCATGAATCTGGATTCCCTGGTTCTATTGTGCATCCTATCCCTACTTTAATTCCACTTTCATGTAATTTTCACTTTAGCATGTGGTAGAGCATAACAGTATATCATACCCCGACAGATAAAAGTGCTCTTTCTCTCCAAGCAGCTCTATAAAACTAAATGACCCTGCTGAGCTGTGTCCACTCCTTCGCATAACATTTAGCTGTAAAGAGGAAACAGAGTTGAAAACTGAGACTTGCTTTTAAGATTTATAATGGTAACAAGCTCCTATGGAGCAGCAGTCACAGAAGTTATGAAAATATGTCTTAGATATCATTAACTGTCAATGACTTCATCCTGAAGCTATTAGCTAGTAAATTTGTAATAGTAATAACAGTTTTGTCTGAAGCCATACTTAATTATGTATATAAACCTCTGTTCAGTTATTTTAAATTAAAATGTATGTCACTCTAATTAGAAATATATTATTTTTCTGATAAGTATTCTTAAGCTGACTCTGTTCAGCATCTTTATGAGCCTTTTTTCAGCAGTATGATATTATTTTATGGTGTTCTGGTATTTGATGAGGACTGATTTTGCTTTTCGTAATGTAAACCACTTTAAGACAGACTGACATTGTTAGTTAAAAGCAAACTGGCATTTTTTCATTAATCAGATAATGATGGATGGAAGTACACCGAACGATCATTATTTCATCAAGAGCAAAGGCATGTCCTAATGGACACAAAATAACCACAGTGGTCAAGGACTGATTTTAACGTCATTGCAGTCTTATAATTAAAGCTTCAAATGGAGAATTAAGACGCATATCTAAGCTCTTAATTAACCCAGTGACAGAAGCTGTAATGCTTTGAGGTTGTATCTGTGCATAACTTATGCATAGTGCATAATAGCAGCAATTCTCTTTTTGTAACTATGTCAGTCAACATGTTTTATTTTGAAAGTACTGATTACTTATTTTTCTGATTTTTTGATTTCTTTCACTTTGCATTCAATATCTATGTTCTGCCTTAGTGTTCATCCATCCTTACAGAAAATCCACTGGAGAAAAGTGTAGCTTATCCTAAGGATCCAATAAAATTTATAGGTCTGCCCTAAGGAAGATCAGCTAGTTGAAATTTTTATCATCCACTGAGGCAAAAGTCTTCTTCTTGCTCTTAGGCAGTTGCCATGATCTGTGCTGCCAGGTGGCACCATGCAACTGTGTCCTCCTCATTGCATGACATTTCAAAAGGAAAACACAACACCCTCTCAAAAAATTTCCTGTATAGGGCATGGGAATTCCAGAACACTCAGTCTGAACCAGATCTAGAGCCATGTCCCTCCACTTATTATGAAAAAGCTGAAATCATTAGGGTATTTTGCAAAATGTAGGACTTGAAATGCCATCTTCTTTCTTTTTAAGAATTGATCCTGCTCCATTTTGCACCATGGCAGACTGGAACACAAGAGAATGTATCCTCCCAGCATTGCTCCTTGTTCCTTATATCACTTAAGTTTGATGGACATGATAGACATCTGGAGGTCTTCATATTTATATATAAAAACAAATATATATTTTTGATTCAGGGGGATCCCACTGAATGAGGTGCCTCATAAATACATAGAAAAAGCATTAAATTAGTGCCTCAGGCACTGTATATCAAAAAAACATCCCTTAGAGGAAATCTCACAATGCAGTTGTAGAAATGGAGCATTATTGCTGAAATTACTAGCTAGATGGTTTGCAAAGCTTTGTGTGCATGTAGAGCCAAAAAAGGCAACCATTCTAAAATCCACATTTTTTCACTCTCTAATTCCAGTCAATGAACTTAACTAGTCAAATGCTGATGTGTAAAGTAGTTAGCTTACACTTGACAAATCACTAGTAGGAAAATTAAGATAGAAGTCACATTCAATTCCACTAAATAACCTAACAAAGTAAAGAACTCATTTGCTATGTTTAAAACAGGTTTGCAAATGATGTTGAAAATGTAGTAGATTCATCTTGTCCCTTTGTGGTGAAGAAATCGTCTTCCAAAGTACCCCTAGAAACAAAAGTATATGAATACAAAGAGGGAAAAGGCTTTCTTATTCATTTGGGATGTTGAAAAAAAGAATAAAAATTAGTTAAAGAAAGGATTAGGTGAGTAACAAAAGTACAGTGGGGAAGGGGCAAGGAGAAGTAGAATCACGGTGACGAAATTGAAGGAATTTACAATCTGAAAGTTAAAGACAAGAAGCAGTGATGATGAGAAGTGAAGGGGGTGCAAAAACATTATAAAGGTCATCTGAAAACCTGAGACTGTCTCTGATAGCTTTTTATGTAAAAGATCACATACCTCAAAAATACCCTTTAATCTACCTTTTTAACCTTGCAACCATGAGGTATAATTAAACAAGGTTAAGTGTAATGGGTCCTAGAATATGTAGTATGTAATAATAAAATCTTAGTCAAAAAATAAAAACTGTAGTTTAATAGCATCTAAGTAGTTTGGTTAAGAAAACAATCTGTAATAATAACTGCCAGGTCATGTTTTTTAAATAAACAAAAGAAATAATTATGTAAGTTCCATAGCTGTTGGTGAACGCTGATGCCAGCTTATGTGAGTTTAAAATCTTGTAGTGTTATTACTGGAGTGTGCAGCAGAGACAGTGAGCTTAGCTCAACAGGAAAGTAAAACAAAAAATTGATTCACCCATTTGCAGTATGTGAATTAGAATACAACAGTGAAGGATAAAATGTCCTTTTTCTTCTGTGATATTGAAACAAAATACTTTGACAAGCAAAGCAATAATGTTCTTTTAGTAATCTCTTCCTTCATACTGCTTTAGTGCATGCAAGAGAGTTCAGTATTCACAATAATGGTTGCACTTTTTATCTCTGCTAACACAGTGTAATTTTATAGTCATCTATCACTGACCATTTCCCTCCAGAATAGAAGGATTGCAATTTTTGGATGTTTGTACTGTGAATTTGTTCAACTGTCTTCCTATAGTTCTTTATAGTAATAGTCTGTAAAGAACTAGAGTTGGACTAATGGCTGTGCAGTGAATGCAGTTCAAACCAGTTTTGGTGTATATGAGGAGCAAACTGATAAAGAAGGAATAAGAGTTTGTGTTTCCAAATGCAACACTTTCATCACTCATGCATTTTGGGATGATGGACAAACATAAGAAAGCCCAGCATCTGAGGCTTGTTGGGAATAGTTGCTTCTATGGTAAGTAATGTGATCTGCCAGAGGACCAGGTGATGTTTCCTATTGAAGAGGTCCTAAGCAGATGGTAAGTTCTACAGTCAAGAAAAGGATATCTCTAAATTGCATGCAGAAGTAGAAGAGTACATTGACATAAGCTAGTCAAAGCAACAGGTTTTAAAGTGTGCAAAGAGGTTTGAATACTTCTATTATCCTTTCTTTGGGGAAAAAAAAAAGTTCATTCTCAAAATAAGGGGGGAAAAAAAAGAAAAGGATATTTTTCTTCTAAGCTATCATCATGAGATTTCAGGATATTCTCTCATGATCTGAGACAAAATTGCTAACATGGGAATTAAATGAATGTTGATATCAAACCAGTTTATTCACAGATATTCAAATAATTTTAAATATTACATTACCTCCCTATCCTGTAGACAGGTAGATGGCAATGTCTGGGAGGAAGACTGAGTAGGCCAGCTCAGCAGTCCCAGGTTTGAAGTGCACAATCCTAAAATGAGTAGACATGAAGTTCCGTGGTAGTCATTTTGGTGCTCTGCCTTTTGGTCTCTTTGGATCTCTCTTAGGGTTCTCTCTCAGGTATTCCTGGAGTCTGTCATACATGCATGCAGTTTCTCCCATCTACCCATGAAACTCTCCAAGACCGTCCTTCAGAGCACCTACTCTGTGTGTCTTGACAGAAATCTCTTCCCAAGTGTTCCCCAAGGAGCATCTTCCCGGTGTATCTGTCCCCAAATCCTCCCTACAGTTTTCCCCTCTCACCTGTGTGTTTTCCCAAGAACCTATCTCCTATGTATCTTCCTAGGAGTCTCCCCACTTAAGACTCCTTCAACAGCTTCTATCCATGTCTCCCTAAACACCTTTCACCACACGTCTCTCTCAAAAACATATTGTCCATGTCTCTCACCTCTAACAGCTGTTTCCCTTCTGTAAATATGTGTGAGCTGGAGCTCTGTGGGTTTCTCTGTCTGGCTGCAGAAATAGCCTGCTCCACATATGCCACCCCTACTCCTCTACTGTGCTAGGTATTCCCAGGACAGACCTGGGTAATAACACCACCAAAACACAACAGAGAGGTGAAGACTGCTGACATGAAAGAGGAAGATGGTGCAGCATGGCTGACCATAGCCTTGCACAACAGTGCAGCACTAGCAAGCGGAAAAGGCAATTCCATACACCAAGTGACCTCAGTACACAGTGCTAAATAAAGCTGTACAGATCTCACAAGAGGTGTCATTAGTGTCTGTTCAGTGCAGGGGGGTACTGTTGTTGTGCATCGTGTAACATACAGCGTTACTGTGCATCAACTGATGTAGCTCTGGGAAGCATGGGCTTTGTATGTCACCACTCTGCCAGCCAGCTCTTCATGGACGCCAAAGCAGATTTGAACTATATTCAGTGTGTAGTAGTCCTTAGCTTTGAGTATTACCAAAACAGAATAGTGTCAGTTTTGAAACAAATCCATAAAATCAATTTAGCCTCTTTTCTGCAAGCATTACCTGTAAGCAGACAGGCAATATTTAAATGAAACTTGATTTCTGATGTTATGATTATTATTTTTAAGACAGATTCTTTTACTGCGCGGATCAGTATTCATGTTTAAAATTCATTCCCTAGCAGAGGTCAGATAAAATTACACAATTGTTCGTGTTTGGATGAGCATGGAAGCAATTATGTTAGAAATCCTTCTGTGTGCCAATCAGTTCATGAAAATACTTGTGACTTTGAAATTTTCCCGTGTGTGATCCTGCCTGCTACATTTGATTGCCTGAACATATTCAAGTAGGTTAAGTGATGCAAACATGGGTAAAGCAGAATAATCTAAAAATGTGAATTTTCATGCAGTTTGAGAATTCTCCCCTCATAATTACAATTTTTAAAAAAAATCTTTATTGCATTTCAAGATATTTTTTGTTTTTTTTTCTTTATTTGTTCGTTTATTTATTAGAGGCAGAGAGAAAACTAGGTAGGCATCTTTTTTTACACTGATTCTTAAGTCAAATCTTTCTCCCTCTTCCCTGAATACAAGTCTGAATTCAGTAAGAGATGTTGGTTTCTCAGTAACTTTTGCAAATCAGTTTACTTAATTTTCTAAACATAGACTGTTTGGATGAAATTCAATCTGAGATTAAGACATCTAGATTTAGAGGTTTTATTCTACTGCCTAAACACAGGTGTCTATGCCATTTCAAACACCAGTCATATTCTGTCTAGCCTTTAATGGGTACTTCAGGAGGGCATGAAACTCCAATAGGTCTTGTGTCATATCTGTCAGCCCTGCGCAGATGTCTTTGATACTCTAGGGCTTCTAAAATTGCAGTAGAAACTGAAATGAGGCTTATGGCAGAGCACTAGACTTGAAATATTTTTTGTAGCTCTCCAAGTGAGATTCAGTTACCTAAACAAAGGCACACAGTGTCATAGGGAATATCTTAGTATACTCAAAAAGCTTCAAAGAGCTGAGAGATATGATACAGGACCTACAGAAGCTCTCCATTTTTCAGAGTGGCACCTGAAGACTAACTAGAACACGTAACAATGCTACTGAATTAGAGCCATTCTATTTGCTCTAATGAAATTTTGGAAAAATGTCTCTCATTTATAGACTTATGCAGAGATGGCTAAACTTGGTGAACTGAAATTAGAACTGAATCCAATAACAAGAAATGGCTGGGTGGGAAATGGATTGGCAGCAGCCCTAGGGAAAATGACTTGAGGGTGCTGGCTGACAAAAAGCTCAGTGTGAGTCGGCAACGTGCACCTGCTATCCAGAAAGCCAGCCATTTCTTGGGCTGCATCAAAAGAAGTTTGGCCAGCAGGCTGAGGTGGAGACCATTACCATGAGGTGCCACTGAGAGCTGTGCTCTGCTCAGGGGCTCTCAGTACAAAAAGAATGTGGAGTTGAGGGAGTGAGACCAGAAGAGGGCCACAAAGATGACCAGAGGGATGGAGCAACTCTCCTATGAAGACAGGCTGAGAGTTGGGGTTTTTCAGCCTGGGGAAGAGCAGGCTCTGTGGAGGCCTCATAGCAGCTTTCCAGTACCTAAAGGGGGCTACAAGAGAGCTGGAGAGGGACTTTTGACAAGGGAGTATAGTGATAGGACAAGGAGAAATGCCTTTTAAAAACAAGGGTAGATTTAGATTAGATATTCAAAAGGTAATGAGACCCTGGCCAGGTTCAAGACCAGGTTGGATGTGGCTTTGAGAAACCTGGACCAGTAGAAGGTGTCCCTGCCCATGGCAGGAAGGTTGGAACTAGATTACCTTTAAGGTCCATTCAAACCTAAACCATCCAATGATTCTATGATTTCTTCACCTTTTTGCCTACAATATTAGAATTAAACACATCAAACTCTCAATTCTTCACACTGTTTCTGTTCTACAAATACTAAAAATATGTCTAACCTGAATTTTTGAAATGTTCACACCCTAAACCAATGCATATACTCTTGATGAATTTAGTATTTCTTTGTGTATGGAGTAAAGAGTTCATACAGTTATATATCATACCTAGATTGTTTGTATGTACAAGACCTGTACATTCTGTATGTACAGATTCAGATAATCTTTAGAAATATTCAAAAATTTTTGCAGCCTATGTTTTCAATCTCCTTTGGCAGCACTCTGAATTTTCTTCCTTCTGGCCAGTCCATGATCATTTCCAGGGTAGCCCTTTAGAGCCCATTGTGTTACCAGTGTGACTACACATAGCATCAGTTGCATGATGCACAGAGAGGACTTTCCCCTTGAACATGCAGCCCAGCAAAGGCAATCAAGGTGCCAAGAACAGCTGTACTTCAGTACCAGCTCTTTAGGAAGTGTCTCAAACCCCTTCATACGATGATAATATTTCTTTTTCACATCCCCATCTCTAAAACCTTAGATCACAGTCTTCAGTCTCTTCGAGTGCTTTCTGCCGGAGGCTCCGGGTGGGGCAATAGTCCCTGCCTGCAGTTTAAAGTAGATTTCTCACATTTTGTCCTGTCCAGACTGACCCAAATGCAACTGCATGAACCATCTCCTATCTAAGTTGTTCAAAGTCTTGCTGCTGCCCAGGATCCCATTAAAAATTGATCTTCTTCCAAGTCACTCTATAGAGAGGGCTGAAAGCTGGAATATGCATTCTTCAAAAACCCACAACACCTAAGCTTCTTTTTTGTTAGTTGGTGGAGACAATAGCTGCTGTTTTATTCATCATATCCATTGGGATACAATAACATTCATCTTTTGATTTCGTTTCAAAAAGCTGGATCCCTTCTGCAGGTGTTTTGACCTTTTGTTTTAGGACAAAAGCAGCTTCTGTTATTACTCCTTTCACTTTCTCAAACACTTCCTCTGCCATGTTACACAACACAATGATATCAGCAATACATTGCAGGTGTTAAGGAGCTTCACCCTGTTCCTGTGTGGTCTGGATCAGTCCATGGCAAATTGGACGGTTGCGTTTCCACAAGTGTGTTCAGTTGACTTCAAGTGTACTAGATACCCCTCCAAGTAAGTTCACACTGTGGCTGGCACTCTATTGCCAAAGGAGTAGAGAAAAAATGCATTACTAACAGCTGTTGTTCCATACCACTTATCTGCCTTTGACTACAATTTGCACTGGAGTTCTGGCGTGTCCATTAGGGAAGCACTCAGTGGTGGTATGATTTCCTTCAGGCCACAATACTTTACTGTTAGCCTCCAGTTTTGGTTAGATTTTTTGCACTGACCTTATGGGAATATTAAAAGATGGACAAGTCTTGCTGGTCACTCCAATGGTCTCTGAATCAGTTTATGAATAGCAACTAGGGAGTCTCAGTTGGTGTTATACTGTCACCTGCACACTGCCATGGTATCTATTGACTTCTGCTATTCCTCAACGCACAGGAACCACAAATGCGACCAGCCCCACCTCACAGCACTGTCTATGACTTTTGTCATAGAATAGAATCATAGAATCAACTAGGTTGGAAAAGACCTCTGAGACCATCAAGTCCAGTCTTTGGCCATAGCTTCTCTATCCCTTATTTTTTTTATCCTGACACTTCACAAATCCTGTCCCATAATTTTTTGTGCTCAGACTATGAAGTTAACCTCAGGTTAATACCTATGACATTGCACACTGTACAATCATTCCTAAAAACAAGGGATCAAGTAGTTATCTCATTACCTCTCACACTAGGAAATCATATGTTCAGTCTCATTGTCTTTGTTGATAAGAATTCCTTATTTACAAATAAAAGCTCAGATTTGGTATCTCCTCTTATGCAACTTCTAAAGGATTTTAGTATTATCTATTTGACCTCTGTCAATTTGACAGTACTTATCAAAAAGGTTAAAGTCTAGGCTAGACATAATGTGCAGGATCTAGTTTGCCAACTTTGACTGCCTCATTTGGAATGTCTGTAACATACAAGACTTGTGGAAAAGCTAAGGAATATGACACAGGACTCACACAGTCACAGTAGTGACTCTAAATTCTATAACGTAATTAAGTTTGAAAAGAGTATACCTACACATTTAGTGACCTGTTACAGAAATCCAAATGTGAGTATGATATTCAAAGCCTACTTTAGTCATCCTACTAAAATGAAGCCAGTGCTGGAATCTTACAGTAGCAAAGACTTCTACGAGTCTTTCTGAGACCTTTCAGTGACAGTCAATATGGACTTTTTTTAGGGCTTCTGGGGACCTTACAGCATAGTCATAGCTGAAAGCCACTTCCAACAAAGACTTTGAAGTTCTTCATATTCCCATCTTCTTGACATTATGTTTTGTCTTCCACAGTCTGCAGGCTTCAGATGTCAGAACCCAGAATTTGAGGCCACATTTCGATTTGCCACAAGGGAGGCTGCCTTGCAGAGGGAGCAGAAACGTAAAATCATGTCACATGTCAGACGCACCAGATGGACTGCTCAAAGGCTGAGCTGTGGTAGTCGTCTGTTAGACAGACTGCCCCAGTGGAACACTACCTGCTGGACAAGCATTCCTGTGGTACATCCCAAGTAG
Organism: Grallaria varia; assembly: GCA_013396735.1. Classification (NCBI taxonomy): domain Eukaryota; kingdom Metazoa; phylum Chordata; class Aves; order Passeriformes; family Formicariidae; genus Grallaria; species Grallaria varia. The sequence continues at coordinate 26,354 of VWZG01003863.1, forward strand.
CACTTCTGAGTCACTCTGTATGAACATTCTGGTTTAGGGTGAAGTGTCCTTCAAAAGTGTTTTATTTTACATTGACCAGAAGAAAAGAGCTGTGGATGATACACTCAAATGTAGACATCTATGCTGTGGAAGTTAAATTTAGGAGAGACGTATCCTGCATAATATTGCTTTTTGTGGGGTTTAGGTTCTAGAAAATAAACTGTTCATATTGGCTCGTCTCACAAGATTTTGTTCTTTCCTTCTGCAAATTTTACTTTTCTGTAGGTGTTTCATATCCATTCTTTGAAACATTTAGACTTTACTCTCATGCCAGGAATATTTTGTAAAAAGAAATGTATTTCAAATAAAGTGATTTTCTATCCTACTGCTTTCTCATAAGCCATGATGAATATCCTCAAGACAGTACAAACATTCTTCTATGCACTTTTTACATACCTGTTTCCAAGCAGTAGCTGCACCTGGCAATATTCAAGAAGAGCTGTTCCAAAGAAATTCATGATATTGTGCTCATGGAGCTACCAGTTGGGAATGTCTCCACCTACTTCTTTATTTGCAAATACATCAATTTGAGAATACTTTGGTCTTTAAGAAGGAAAACAAAGACAATTGGAAACTTATATCTTTTAAATTCAGATATTAATTATTTATCTGTAAAGAGTTTTTCCTTGGCAATCATGAATTGATTTAGTCTCAGGGGCAGTTTGTAGGTTTTATTTAAAAAAATTTCCCAGGCAATAAAGTGTGTAGTCCTATGTGTTTGATGGGACCTGCTGTTTCCGTGGCAATAAAACTTGTATGAGGTTAATTCTTTCTTACAGTAAGGTTACTTTGATCACTGTCGCTGTAGCTCTGTAGCATGTATTAGCATGTATTCTAGGTTGATTCAGCAATGTAAGGAGTTGTAATGTAAATTACAGACACCTCTGTGGAAAAGCAATATAATCTGAGGTAGTAAAGGTTTCATAATCTATAATGTTGAGGTCAGTCAAGTCTCTAAATTACCTGGATTCTGTATGTTCAGTGACACAATTTAATCCCAATATGTAGCTGAGCACCACACAGCTGCTCGTTGACTCTCCCTTAACGCGATGGAGGAGTGAATCAGAACGGGAAAAGTAAGATAAGTCATGGGTTGAGATAACGACAGTTTAATAATGGAAAAAAAAAACCAAAAAACCTCAAACAAAAAACACAAAGCAAACAAAACAAAAGCAATAAAGGACAGCTGCAAAACATGTGATATAAAAGAACCCAGCTGCTCAGTACCAACAGACCGGCACCCAGCCAGTCCCTGAGCAATGTCAGCCCCGGCCAACCTTACTCCACCCTCCAGGTTTTATTGTTGTGTATGATGTTGTATGGTCTGGAAGAGCCCTTTGGTCAGCTGGAGTCAGCTGTCTTGACTTGTGCACTCCCAGCCTACTCACTGGTGGAGCAGTGCAAGAGACAGAGAAGGCCTCTGTGCCAGCATTGTTCATCAATAACTGAAACATCTCTATACTATCAACACTGTTTTCATCACAGATCAAAAACATAGCCCCATACAAGCTACTATGAAGAAATTGAACTACCTCCTAGCCAAAACCAGTACAATATTCACCCTTTATTCTTTACCATTTACATCATGTTTATCCCCCACACTATAAAATAGATCCCTATTAACCACTACGTCCCCCTCCATCCTTTTATATATATATATATATATATATACACACAGGTATCATTACCTTAGTCTATGGACCAACCCTGTGAAATGGCCATAAAATGGCCATAAAATGTAATACTCATAAAATGTTTGTGAAGCTTGTTTGGTCCATGACTTCGTTTTCCTCCTGTTAAGGTCGTCACTCAGGCAGGAGAGATGATGTGTTGTGTGGCATTACTGGACATCAAAATAGCTCAGGTCAGATCCCTGCCCCTCTTGCACTGTTTCTTGTGAGGCTTGTTGTCCGCTGGTTTGGGTGGTTCTTGCTATAGTGCTTCCTATATCATGCAATTTAAATCATGGGTTACAACAATTTAAAGGTATATCCATAACACTATCTGTCCCTACACCCTTTGGACCAGGCCATAGAGTTTAACATTGTAATTAATTCCTCTGCTATCTTCTAACTTAGTTAGAAGCAAGAGTTTCCTGCTATAATATTTGTGACATGTGGCAACCACAAGAGTAGCGACAAACAACATCATATAACACTAACATCATAAAATTCAAATAATGAGTTACTTTCATGCAAAAGAAGTATGCACATTAGCTGAAGTCTCTTAACTTTACTAGTTCCATCCTGATTCTGAGCACAGGCAGAGCATACTGCAAATTTAAAAATGGCAAGAACAATTCCACAAACTGCAGTCAGAAAGAGATTAAATATATGCTCTATATATAGGAAGTCTGTAGACTTTCTCATTAGCAACAGTCGTACATGCTTTTTCTTTCACAGTTCTGTTACATTAGTTGGATGCATTGCATTTTTATTAACATTAAAATATTGGAGAAATCACTACAGACTTTCTATTCCAAGGGCTGCAGTAGTCGGAAAAGTTCCTTACATGTGCCAGCTATGATGGGTAGTCCAGTAGGAACACTGAAAAGGAGGGAGGGGTTGGTTTGCAGACCTATATATCTTTGTATAAAACCATTTTACTTTTGATCAAAATCTCCAGTGTAGGATTTCCTATTTGTTTGTGTGCAGAAGGATCATAAGATGCTCAAATGTGATTTCTGGGCAAGGCACACTTCCAGAATCCATTGATAGCTTCACAGCCCATTCCATTCCTTGTTAGACTGTTCAGTGAATAGGCAATGAAAAATCTCCCCTGCAGAGATAGATGAATTCCACCAGTAGTCTGGAAAATGTGTTCTCTTCCCTCTGGACTGGCAGAAGATTAATGCACTCCAAGGCTTGCCTAGCCTTAAATAACATTGAAAGAATAAGAATAGCAGGTTCCTTGGTTTGATTTGCTCTAACCCAGAAAATTAAAACCCATCAGGATATAACTATCTAAATAAATTAAATTTGAAATATTAATATCATTGTCTTTGCCTACATATCCAGGAGTATCTGAGCGTTCAGAATCCAAATTCTTAAAAGGTGTCTTATCATCATGAAAATATTATGGTTTCAGGTGAGAGAGAGAAGAAGGCTTAATTTTCTCTGAGTCCTCCTATGGATAAAATACAGATCTATCTTAAAAATGCAATAAATTTTCTATTGAATCAGACTAATAGTACGAATAGTCTAATACTCTGTCTCAGACAATAGCAATGAGAAAGGCTATTTAAAGAGAGTATGTAAGCCTGCTCATTTTCTGCACCATCCCAGCTGTATTTCTCTTATGTTTGCAAATATTGTACTTGACATTCTGGAGGAAAAATCCATCCTCTAGTCCTTTTAGCATCCCTCTATAGATCTGCTACCTGGGCATTTTTTCAATCCCTTCTTAAGCTTGCTGATCCTGACTGCCACCAAAATCTCCTCTAGAAGAAAGTTCCAGGAATTCACTGCTCTTCATGAAAAAAAATATTCCTTGTTTTATGTTTTTAACTGGTTTCCTATTACTTCCACTGAGCATCCTAGTTCCCATAATGTGGGATTTGGGGAGTAATAGTACTAAATTCACCTGATCATTTCCTTTCTTCTATCTTCTCTTCTTGTAACTGGACAGAAATTAATGTTTCTAGCATGTACTACACATGTCAGCTTTAAATTTTTGTATCTCTAAGCTAACCAACCTGAAATATCACAGTACATTGCACAGCAGCTGATTTCAAGAATTCTGGATATTCATGTCAAAAGAGTGCAAGAAAAAGAGCTCTTTTTTTTGAACAGTAGCCCAAAACTGGATATAGTATCCCACTGAAACTTTCCTAAATAGGGCAGAAGGATTACTTACCACATCTTGCAGACTATTCTTTTATTCACATCTTGCAGTATTATCTATTATGAATGTTATTTTTTTACATCATTATGCAAATGAGTACTCCACTTAGTCCTATTTTGATGATAAATACTAATAACTTTGGTTATTGGAACTACTTTACTGCTTTATTACTCTTTTTTTTTTTTTTTAATAATGACATATTACTCTAAGCAGTATTTTGAGACAATCCTTTGTATCAAAAGCCTTAAGATATTTTTCCCTGACATTCTGCCCAAGGACCCACTCCAGCACTTTTGGAATTGCTTTCAGATCTAATAATTATTTTTAGACCATCCTATACTGGGAAGACTAGTTTCCTTTGATATCCAGACTGCCTGAACTTCTGGTGAAAATCCATGAGAGGAGTTCAAATTGAGTGTGGTTGTGAAGGCCTGGTTTTCGTCCTAGAGCTTTAAGATGTTTCTTCCTTTGACTTTTGTCAAGAATAAATTGTGTACCTTGCCCCCTGATTCATTGTCATGAAGAAAGGGCTTCGCTCTTGTTTTTCTTCCTCTGCTCTTCCTCTCCTGATAGATAAACAAAGAATCTATAATCCAATATTTAAGACCAGATGCTGTAACTGAAAAGAATGAAAGTTTCCTCCAAGTCCAACTAGACTAGTAGGCTACACATTGACAGCTGTTTCACACAGTGGATGAGTACGCACTGTAAACCAAGCAGTAGGAATCCACAGGCTAAAGTTCTTTCTCATCCCCTCTCTTCCATCCCTAGCAAATCCATGCCTGAACAGAACACAGAATCACATCCCCTCCTCTCTGATGCTCTGCAAAGCAATGACAGAAGAGCACATGGCATACCTTATTTCCATTACTTGGCCTACACCCAGACACAGCAGCAGCAGGATTTCTTGGTTGCTTGAAGCAGGTTAAAAACATCAACCTGCCTTGCAACTACTCAGTGCATTCTAGCTCTGATGAGCACAGATGCATTTTTTTCATTTAATGAGAATGTATCACCAGTACAGACAACATTTGCACAGCTGGCATGCATATTTCTGCACCATATGCCAATTTACCTAATTTAGCAGAACAACCACATCATCATCCTGCTTAAAACAAAGTCAGCCTAGATAAAAAACATTTTAGAACACTTAAACTTTTAAAAACACAGTCTAGGAAAAAGCCAAAAGGCTCTCTTGTGTTGTGGGTGCACTTTAAATCATACGCTGACATATCCTTGCAACCTGAAGGTAAAAACACATTAAAGTGCTTTTCTGAAAATATAATAAGCACATAGTGGAGGTGGACAGAATGTGCCAATAGATAGACCAAGTCTTAATGCCTTCACTGATATTGAATAAAAGGCAATACACAGAGTGGGGGGAAAAAAAAAATCATTCCAAAATAAGGGCAGCATGGGAAAATAGTTTAACTCAGCCAAGCAGGGAGGCATTACAAAAAGTAAGTTAGGATCATGGCATGATCAAGTGACATGCTAGGAAAATAATCATTATAAATGAATACAAGTGGGACAATATTGCATTTGTCAAGGTTAGGGAAAATATTATCCACATTGAAACAAGAGGCAGCCTAATGAGTTTTAGATTTATAAAAGAAATGGGAAAGCCTTGCAAGTTTTGAATTTAGTTTGGATCTCAACACCTAAAATGGAACTTGCCAATCTGTCACTCCTTAGAATTTCAGTGAGGTTGTCATGGGGTAAGAAAATGCTGCTGGAAAAACATGCTAAGATATTTTGCTGCAGCTACACACAACTGAATATCCAGAGTACTGGCAGTGATTAGGGCATAGAAGAGTGGCAGAGAAATGGAGACATCAAGGACAAACTGTAGTAGTTCTTGAACTGTACACCCTTAGTCACTGTCCTGATAGTTTTCTTGCTTCCTCTGAAATAAACCTGATGTTGTGGGCTAATAGATTCCACAGGCTGGATCAAATCTCTGGCCTTTTAAGAGATCAAAACATTTTTATGACTAATATCCCATCAAGTTGTCAGATGGTCACATCATTTATGTTTTGAATTGGAATCTGAAAAGCCAAACTTCAGAGTTTAGATTACCATTCTGGTCTCTGTGTTCATCAGCTTTCTGTATCTGGATACAATAGGAATAAATCTGCACAATAGATATATTTTCATATTTCCCATTGTTTTCCTCTGAAAACATTTATTGAGGTATATATTATCTCAAATATGTTTTGAATGTATTATTTATTGTGGCATTTATATTAGTTTTGGTCATCTTGATCTTAGCTGTAGATCAATAATTTAATGATTATAAGATTATCATCACCAACTAATGTTACAGGTTTTATTTTTAGCTTTAAACACTACATAAAATGTTATTTGTATTACATTTTCTTGTCTTAAAAAATAAAAAATACTCTTAAAACATATTTTAGATAAGCTGCTTAATATTTACCAATGACTTTCAGTGGCTTAGTTGATTCTTAGTAAATACTTGATTTATATATTTAGATGTTGAGTAAAGCAGAAATTTTATTTTCTCAGATTCTTTTTCCATTAGTACTTATCAGTCATTAGTCAAGTCTAAAATTAGCAAAATATGACAAGATTGAATGCTGGTATGAGACAGATTTCTCACACTGTTTGATATTCATTACACATCATGATATACAGCACTGTAAATTCTACTTGTGTTTGTCTTTGTTTTGGCTGACTTTTAATCTCATTGACTTTTTTTAATGCTGCCATGAACATTTTACCAGCCCCTACTTTACTCTTTTTATAATTGTACGTAAAATATGTATCTGAAATATCTGCCAGGTTACTGGCATAAGCTTTTGTCTACAGTTATCAGAAACCTACATTATGTTATTAAGATTCTGTATACTAACTCTGTTTATACATCAGCATCCCAATTATTGTTGCTATTATTATTTTGTCTCTGAAACAAAGAAGGTTATATCTGGAGGCTGAAATCAAGTCTCTTGCTGATTCTCTGAAATGAAATTTGTTGACTACTTCCCTTCAGAAATGTGTACTGTCATATACAATATTCATAATATGGATAGATACTTCATATGAGAATAATTTAATTGTCTGTTCTGCTCAACCATTGTTTAATGAATTCCTAACAATCTGAGGGCAAGCTGTTGGAGGGCCATTATTAAATTTCATATTTGTTTTGCAGTTTTCTTACCATTGCTTCATCTATTTAGGATTATGATGACTATTAACTTTTGTTTTTCTTACAAATAAAAGCTTTGAATACTTGATACTTGCAAAATGCAGAGTTTTTACTTTCATTGCTGATGCTTATTGGTAACAAAAAAGTTAATTAACGTTAACATATATTTTCATTTAAATCCAAAAAACCCTGTCAGGAAAAACATTGAAACCTACTGGAAATTTGTAGTTACAGCGAACTGATAACCTAGCATGCACCAAGAATATTTAAAAAGCTGCAGCAAAATTATTCCAATTGTGTTAATTTCATTAGGTATTAACCTGTTCTTAAATTATGTAAAAGGGAAACAGATGTATGACCAAATGGAATGTCATTCACTGTATTATTATTATGACAACTCTAGCTTTCCACCTCTTACTCATCTCTTCTGTAAACAAAATTAACTTAATCTTTTTTATCTCTCTGCCAATAGAAGTTTTCTAAATCCTCATTTACCTTCTTTGGACTGTTTCTCTTCTGCTATATCATTTCACATCAAAATGAACATTGCAGCAATGAATACTGAATTTCTGAAATATGTGTCATTAGTATTGTTCTATTCTGTATCTTACCCTTCAAACAGTCATATGTCTTTCAGGTATCTCTGGTGGTTATAGAGCACTGATGGACGTTTTCACTTAACTGCTCCAATGACACCCAGCTCTCTTGCCTAAGCGGCTGCAGTTAATTACAAATCCATCAATGTGCAGGGTAAGCTTGCACTAATTATTTGCATACACTTTTCTATAATAGTCTTATTCTGCCATTGGGTTGTCTAATTGCCTCATTTTCTTAAGTACTTCCAGAGTTTGCTAATTTATATATACATTGCATTTAACAAAGTTCATCATTAAAATATTCAAGCACCTCCTAGACATTAAATAATTTTCAATAACAATTAACTCTCATTTCAATTTAAATGTTTCCGTTTTCTCAAAAGCTGCTCTTTCAACCCTTAGTTTTTCAAAGTATTCCTTGAAAACTCTGTGGGCATTTACTAAGGACCTGGTATTCCTGTGTTTGCTTTATGTAGACAGGTATGAATGAACCAAGCCTAATGCTCAGTAAAGTGAGAACAGTATTAGGTTATTAAGTGTGCCAGTAGATCTAATGTTCCTAGATGATCTAATGCTCCTAGACTAAGGGACAAGACTGAAATGAGGTATAATTCCCTGCCTTAGTTTCCCCACAGGGCACTAAATCTCCCTGAGCTCTTATTGTGTGTCTGACCTGATAGTACACACCAGTTCTCAACTTTTTCAGTATTTTCCATCATTACTCAATTAAAACTCTCAGCCGCATTTGTATTTAATACATTTATAAATTGAAACAAAATTTACAAGCCAGCCCCAGGAGCAAACAACTCATATCAGGAGATGTAATTATCAGTGGTCAAGGTGATGCCTTAAGACTTTCTGTGTTTGTATATATTTGTATATAGGTATTTATTTTTGTATATTTGTAAATTTTATGGAGCTGTATAGCTTCTCATATTTGAAGTAGCAACTAGCAGTTTCTACCTCTGTACTGCATTTCTGAAGGTCTGAGCTAAGGATAAGATAGTGACTAGAACATTTTATTTAGGACTCATGTACAAGGACTAGAATAATAATACACATTGTAGTCAAAACAAGATAGCAGACCCGTGAAGTTTGGAAAACCTCCAAACAGGGGAATGTGATGTGAAGAAGATGACAGTGAAGAAGTAAGGGGTCCTGAGACCCCTGACTCAATTCTAGGAAGGCGTGATGAGGGGCAGACCTGAGGGAGGTTCTTAGGGTGGCACCAAGGTGGTACGAGGGTGGATGGTCTCTGCGTTGGATGTAATCTTTAGTTATGATAATGAAGTAGTGTTATAAAAATAGGAAACACCTCTATGCTGCGCGTGCATCATTATACTTTTGGAACTTGAAAAGCTTTTCAGCAAAGAACTCCTCTCTGCTTTACCTCAATTAAATTGCCTCAAAAGTTTTTGTCTACATTTTAGGCAACAAAGGGAAGGGTTACAGATGTCCTCTATGTGGACTTCCGGAAAATCCCTACAACGTCCTTCTCTCTAAATTGGAGAGAGATGGATTTGATGAGTGGACTATTAGACGGATAAGAAAGTGATTGGATGATATCACCCAGAAGGTAGTTGTCACCAAGATGAGTGGTGGAGTTGACACACCTGAAGGATGGGATGCCATCCAGAGGGACCTGGACAAGCTCAAGAAGTGGGCACATGGGAATCTCATAAGGTTCAACAAGGCCAAGTGCAAGGTGCTGCACCTGGGCTGGAGCAATCCCTCTATCAGTATAGGATGGGGAATGAACAGATGGTGAGCAGATCTGAGGACAAGGACCTGGGAGTGCTAGTGGATGGAGAGGCTGGACGTGAGCTGGCAATGTGCACTTGCAGCCCAGAAACCCAGTTGTACCCTGGGCTGCATCAAAAGCTGTGTGGCCAGCAGGTGGAGGGAGGTGATTCTACCCCTCTATCCTGATGCTCTGGTGAGATCCCACCTGGAGTGCTGCATCCAGTTCTGGCATCCCCAACACGGGAAGGAGATTGACTTGTTGGAATGAGTTCAAAGGAAGGTGATTAGATGATTAGAGGGATGGTGCACCTCTCCAATGAGGAAAGGCTGAGAGAATTCTGTTTGTTCAGCCTGGAAATAAGAAGGTTTGGAGAGGTGACCTAGTTGTGGCCTTCCAGTACCTGAAGGGAGCCTACAAAGATCGAGAAAGATTATTTACAAGGCCATGTAGTGATAGGACAAGGGGGAATGGTTTCAAACTGAAAGAGAGTAGATTTAGACTGGATATTATTAGGGAGTCCTTTGCTGTGATGGTGGATGCCCATCTCTGTCAGTCTTCAGGGTCAGTCTGGGGCTTTGACCAACCTGGTCTAGCAGAAGGTGTCCCTGCCCATGGCAGGTGGGTTGGAACTAGATGATCTTTAACATTCCTTCCAACCCAGGCCATTCTATGACTCTATTCCATCAAATCTTGACTCAACAGGTAAGATGGAATTTTAATTCATTTTCCCTACACCCCCCTAGGCATCCCAAATTTTCCCTGACTGTTTCACTTTTCCATTTAACATAGGCTAAACACCAACCTGAGGATGTGGAATTCCTATAACTGCATAACTGATGAACAATGAACACATTGTATCTTGAATGAACACATGTATCTTCGTTTCTAGTGGAGAATTCAAGCATGCTGCATCCAGGTATACTTCCTCACTTCAGTCTGACTTCATACTGGGGAGAAACCTGGATATACGTCAGCCTCCTGTACCTTGACTTCAAAATCAAATAACCTGGGTACACCTCTCAGATATCATCAGGGTTTTATAGTGATGTAGAAGATGGTGGCGCCAAGATTCAGGGCATGCTCTGTAATAGTCAGAAGTTAGGAAGCATACAGGAGTATTTACATATCTTGTCTGTATTCTTCAGCATTATCTGCAAGGTGCTGGCTGTGTGTACCTATGATAGATAGGATGGAAAATCTAAGCTATTCTATAATGATAAAAAAATACTTTTAATTTGAAGTATTAAAATTCAATATTTGTCTATTGTAAAATAAACAATGTGGGAGAAAAACTCACACAATTTTTCTTTTACGTAACACCTTCTAGGCAGGTAGCTCAACAGCAAGAATAGAGAAAGTATTTGACTTATTATTCTCCTTGGAATCAGGAATTCTGCATTCTCAAAGACTCAGCTTCAACAGATAGTATATACATTCATCTTTAATGTTCCAGAGCTTTGTAAAAGGTAAAAATTTGAGATTTAGAAGTTTAAATATCTGTGAGCTGAGAGTTTAACTAACTTTTAGGACTCTTTTTCACTTAGTGTTCTAAGTTATTATGAATCAGGTAATGTTGCCCTAATCATAAGTAAAAATGTTGATATCAGAACCTAATAACAGAACAGAGCTTCACTGAGGTTCCTACACACTAATTTAAGAGAGGTTTTAAACCCAGGATGGGTGTTACATTTTCCTACTTTTTGTGTACCCTACCAGCGTCCAAGCATTCAAGTACGTCAGCTCTTAAGATACTTCAATTTAAAATCTCAAGTCAGTAATCACGGGAAACTCCATTTTCAGTGTTGCAACACTGAAACTTATGGCCCTTAAATGGTAGCCTAGATAACCAGACTCTCTGCTCACTAAAGGTGGTTTTATTTGTTACACTGAGCATGAATAACAGAATCACAAATACAGAATTTTTTTTCAGAATGGCTATTCTGTCTTTTCAAGAAGTTGTATAGTTTTGACAGATTTACCTGAATACTGACACTTGAATTTCATCTAAGTTGTGTTTTAGTCCTCAGCTTTTATATAAATCAAAGAGAAGTAGGTATTTCACTGGCTTTAGGAGCCTAAATACTTATGAAGTAAGCATAACCAATAGCTCATGAATCATAAAATCTGTAAGGCTGGAAAAACTTCATGATCATCAATTCCAACCACTAATCTAAAACTGCCAAGTCCACCTCTAAACCATAGCATTTTAATTGATGAAATTTTTACTAATATCTAACCTAAACCTCCCCTGGTGCAACTTGAGGCTATTTCCACTTGTCCTGTTGCTTGTTACTTGGAAAGAGAGGCCAATAGCTACTTTGGCATAACCTTCTTTCTGGTAGTTGTAGAGAGAAATAAGATCCTCCCTGAACCTCTTCTCCAGGCTAAACAGTTACACCTACCTCAGCCACTCCTCCTAGGACTTGTGCTCTTGACCCTTCACTGGCTTTAATGCCCTTCTCTGGACATACCTCTAGCAGCTCAATGTCTTTCTTGAAGTGAGGGACCCAAAGCTGAACACAGGATTCAAGGTAGAACCTCATCAGTCATGGTTGCATCTGACACCTTAACCAAACTAGCAGTAGTTTGGTATGTTCTCCAAAAGAGGTAAAGGCTTGAGCTCCTCTAGCAAGCCCCCAAGGAACAGAGAGACATAATAAGCATTGATGTGTTTGAACTTGGAACACCGATCATATGATTCACACAGAAATAGCAGATGGTTTTTCCAAGACTCATTTATCATAGAACCAAGAAAGTTAGAGGCACAAGGAATCTCATGCATACCTTTCCATTTGCATGCAATTTGACTATGAACTAATTACTATATTCCATAAATGCGACAGCCCAAGTGAGTCTTCTTGGAGCATTCCCTGCTAAACAGCCTGACTGCATGGTGGTGATCTCATGTTTAGCTGGGATGTCCCTCAAAGTTGCTTTTCAAGGTACAGGTCTTTTACCAATGACAGATCTTTAGATGAGCCAAATTTCAATTCTGCCTAAATTTCAACTGGAATGCATGCCAGGTGACTGCCCTTGAGCAGGGAAGCCTCCCAAGATTTGAGATTCCCTACCTGCGACTAAGAAATCCTTCCTTACTCAAGATGGAGAGACCCTTTATTTAAATCTGATCCTCAGTCAGTGACTTATAGCACGATGAATTAATACAGATGAAACATTACTAATCATGTAGTTACTCTTTACTAATTATTACAAGCTTCACACATATAATCCTTTAGACATAAGCTGTTGACCAAATCTAGGACTAAGTCTGGATCTGGCCACTTTCAGACTCCTCTCTGAGAAGGACTTTAAAAAGAAAAGGAATCCTTTCTGAATCTTGGGACTCAGTGGGAGGTTCCTCCTTGCTTTTTTGCAACTCTGGTCTCTGCATAAATGATTCTAGTTTGATTCTAACTCAACATTCCTTTCTGTGTTACTTCCACAATAGTAACTGACGGACTGAACCTTGTTATCAAACTTTGTTAAGTCGCACTTTTATAAATTCATATTAAAACCACTTTTGCTAGTACTTTTGATGGTGATTCTTTGAGAAATCAAAATCTCTCATTCAATAAAAATTGATGTACTCAGTAGGATCCTAAATCAGCATTCACAAAACCAGTGCAAGTACCGGATGACTATCACTTCCTTAATCTGGCTGGCTGCACTGTTTCTGATACAGGCCAGGATGCCATTGCCCTTCTTGACCACCTAGGCATACTTCTGGCTTACCTTCAACCAGCTATTGACTTGCACCCCCAGGTCCTTTTCTGCCTAGCAACTTTGCCATCACTCATCCACAAGTCTGAAGCATTGCATGGGGTGCAGTTGTGAACCAAGTGCAGGACCTGGCACTTCACCTTGTTGAACCCATTGGCTTCATCCCATTGATCCAACAGGTTCAGATCGTTCAGTAAAGCCCTTCTACCCTCCACTATATCAACACACCAGCCCAAATTGATATCATCTGTAAACTGCCTGAGGACATACTTGATGCCCTCACTCAGATGATTGATAATGACATTAAACAAAATTGCCCCCAATATTGAGCCCTGGGACTTGTGACTGGCTGCCAATAGGATGTAACTCTCTGGGCCTGGTCATTCAGGTCTTTATGCAATGAACAGTGAACCCATCCAGGCTATGAATATTGAGGGAAATGGTGTCAAAGATTTTACTAAAGCTTGGAGAGACATTTTAAAGTCTAGAGAGACAACACCTTCAGCAGTTCCTTCATCCACTAAACAGATTTACTGGTTCTAGCTTGGGTAGAGTTAATTCCTTCTCAATAGCTGTTAAGTGCTGTGTTTTGGATTTGGAATGAGAATAGTGTTGATAACACATTGAAGTTTTGGGGTTTGTTAAGTCACGTTTATTGTAAGTCAAGGACTCCTTTTCCTTGTCTCATGCCCTGCCAGTGGGAGAAAGCATATCTAGGACAGATGACTCGAAGTGACCAAAGGGATATTCCACACTTGCCTGGAATACAAACTGGGGGAAGTCATCTAGAAGAGGGCAAGCTGGGTTCGGAAATGGGGAGTCTGGCACCCATCAGCAGGTGGTGAGCAATTGCATTGTGCATCAGTTTTTGGTTTCCCTTTTATTATTATTATTTACCATTATTGTTGTATTTTAGTTTATTTGCAATTGTCAAATTGTTCTTATCTCAACATGCACGTTTTACTTCAATCCTCCCCCCCATTCCACTGGCATGGGGTTGCAGTAGAGCCAGTGGCTGTGTGGTGCTTAATTTCCAATTGGGCTTACACTACCACAGTGGATCACCCTGTTGTAGAAGGAGATCAGGTGAGTCAAGCAGGACCTGCCTTTCATAAATCCATGAAATTGAGCTGAACTCTGACTGAGCAGGAATTCAAGTATTTTCAGATGCATTGAACACTTGCTGTTAGCCCTAGTGATGTCCTTTCAAGTGCCTCCAGGCTAGAGGAGAATGTAGGCAGAGAGGGAAATGCATATTTCAAACATTTTCTATATTTGTGTGCATGTTCTTCTCTGTGCGCTGTCTCCACATACTGCTATATGCCTGTTACAAATAAAGCAAGTTGAGGTCATAAACACCTGATGAACACATCCACTGTTTGTAAGAAATCACCCACTCCTATGACTGCATTGTGAAGCTGCTCATGCAGTACATCAAAACAAAACTCTACACAATAAATACTGTGTTGTAGTATATCAGGTCAATAAACACAAAGCAATGGAATATTAAAGAAATGGCACTTTATGAGAATTATGATACTGGCTACACACTCCAAAGAAACAGAATTATGTGTCAGTGCACTCCATAACTAAAAGGAAAAAGAAAGTTTTACTTTTCTCTTAGAAAACTATTTTCTTTGCAATAATCGACTGAATATTTTTGTGTCTACCTATGCCTCTCACAAAAGAAAGACGAGAAATAAAATGCTTCCTAAAATCCTCTGTAAAGGTAGTATTGTTCAACAATCCCTGCTATATGTTTTTCTCTATTTTAGGGTCAATTATGTGAGCAAGAGGAAGACTAGAAACCCCAGAGAAACTAACTGAATCCCTTTATGAGCTACAGACATAAAAAGAATCTAAATCTCATCAGAATGATCTTTTTCAATCGAAAAGTATGAGACTCCCAAAAGAACACAAAGTTTTCAGCAAGACACAGGGCTCCCAGACCCACAGTGATGGGCAGCAAGACTATTCCAGTTTAATACACACTGTTTGTTAAAAAACAAAATAGACACCACTGCATTTTGTCTAAGTGACATACACAAATTTAGCTTTTTTGCCCAGCCAATCACAGTTCTCATTGAGAGAGGTCTATCAGACTCAGAGTGTGTAAGTGTAACAGCAACTAGAACAGTGCACACTGCTCCCACCCACCACCAGATGTCCAGCTTTCTTGTCTCTGTCTAGAAACTCTCTGCATGCTCAAGTGCTGATCCCACTGCACCAACCAGGCTCTCAGAAGACAACATTGGCATATCCAGTGCATGCTGGAATTTCCTGCTAGCTGTACCTACTTATCCATAGAACCTTGGCCATGTGTCACAGCTCTGTTTTAGTCCTTGTGGGCCAAGCTTAGCCCTGGTTTAATGACTTTGAACAACTTCAAAGGAGTTGCCTTGATATGAGATATATTTTGTAGAAGGGTTCATGCTTGCTCTTTTCCTTTTAAATCCCTCCTCTTAAGCTTTTTGTCATTATCTGCTTTTCATCCTCATGCCTTACATGTTCTTAAATTAAACCATCAGTATTGCCAAGTTTCATTTTCAGCAGCATAAGATTCTGACTATTTTCATAGTAGGACTTACCCTGTCTTGCATTGCACATTCTGTTATCTCCGCTCCACACGTATCGTCTGATGGTAAACTCTGGAGTGGGTAGGTCTGTGTTTTCAAATCTCTATGAAGTGCTATTTGAAATTAAAGTGATACATACATATTTAATTAGAATATGCACAAAAATAATTATCAATATTCTTAAATGACCTGAATACCAGATTATATGCTTTTAGATCTAAAACCCTTTTCTTCCCTAAATACAAGCCCAGACATTTGCATGAATATTTAAAAAGAGATTTGGAAGGAATGTCTCTAAAAAAATCTTACAAATAGAGTCACTTATAGTGGGAGTATTTTATTCTATTGTGACTCAGTCCCTCCTCACCCTTTGAAGCTGAACAAATCCTCCATGTATCAGAGTAGGCTGTATAAATTAAGGATAGCAAGTTTATTGGTGTCCATACAACAATCTTGTACCTCACTATACCAGCTGGAATTGTCTGTCTACAATCCTTTATGGATAGATATAGCAGACTCTGCCTGGCTGCAAGCCAACCAGAAGTACAAGATGGAATGAAATTTTCTTAAAATAAACCTTGCTGTAAGATACTAAATGAGGCTCAACACAGGAATACTGAGCCTATATAACTTCTGAGTGGCTATCAGAGCAGAATGATCTCATGACTTTCTGAGAAAAGAGCAATCACAGATTTACTTTCTATATAGAAATATTTCAGTCATCAGAACACAGAGAGATGAGGTGAATAAAAATTTGGGTGGGCATGAAATTCTCAGATAAGTTGTGATATTGATGAATTGAAATCCAGATCTAACAGAACAATATTATTTGCTAAATAGCTCCAGTGATCTTTTGCGGAGTCTTTCCACTTATTCCCCAAGAAATTTCCTTGGGATGATGCAGAAGAGGCTCCTGGATATAAGAAGATTTAGTAAAACATAAGCAAACAGAAAACAATTAAGATAATGAGCATATTAAGGAAAGAAGATTAGAACTAGTTAAGATTTTCCTCACAAAAAATGAAGCCTTCAGAAGAAAAAAGACCATGGCCCTCCTCCCCAACACCCACCCCCAGCCCCCAATAAAAAGAAAAAAAAAAAAAAAAGAGAAAAAGAGGAAGAACCCTACTGTGAAACCAGATGAACACAGAAAAGTAATTAAATAGAAAAGGTCAGGAAAGGGCCCAAAGACGCATATCACAAGTGGACGGATGGCTTCAGTATCTAATCCTGCTATGCTGCAGTTATGTTATGCCACTCTGAAACTGGGGGAACAGCAACGGTAAAGGCACGGAAATAGTTTATGTTGAACGTGATTGAAAAGGTACATTTTCATAGTGGTGTTTCGAGGTGTACAGGCTGAACGGTAATCAGAAGAATGGTTTCCACTAGCATAGCCTAAGGGATTATCTAGTCCAAGCCCCTCTCTTCAGGCAGGTCACAGATGCATGTCTAAGCAAGGATGAGTATATATGTGTTTTTCCTTACGATGTTCTCTACCTTAGGCTATTGATGTCTGTCTCTCTAGCAACCTCTTGTGGATCTCTCTTCCAAGTATTTGCTCAGTTTCCCTTTGAACCCAGGTAAACTTCTTGCACTCACAATATTTTTTTTTATGCCCACTGATTGAATAAATATTTGTGGATTTTTTTTTTTTTTTTTTTTTTTTTTTTTTTTTTT
>VWZG01003863.1:43727-66432 GCA_013396735.1 Grallaria varia
TTTTGCTTTTCTTGTTGATGGTGTTTGAAACTTAATCCTCATAGCTGCACTTAATGGCTTCTATCTTTTGTGTAGGAAGAGACAAGGAGCAGTTATGGTTTACCAGTCCTCTCTGTGCCTTTCATGTCTCTACCTCTTCTCCTTTTCGTGCTGAATAGTCACAGTTTACTTATGCCTTCATCTTGCAGATTTTATTTCACACCTTGCTGTCTTTCTCAGTATCTCCTATTTTAGTGACCGGTCTTCCAGTGTCATAAGTTCTTCTTCAACCATTCACAGTTTCCTTTCATTTTCACTACCATAAATAAAATAATTTTTTTACAGACTTTCATCTTTTTTCAGTAGACTTTCATCTACACTGTTGTTCTCTGGATGTCATAATTATGTTGCCTCCATAACTGAGAAAGAGGAAAGTCAGTCCAAAGAAAGCAGTCTCCTTAAATTTACAAAATAGAAGTGAAAAGAGAGTTTTAAGGGGTTTATACTAAAAAGCTGATAAAAATTCTTTCAAGCATGCATCATTTTTCCCCAACTGCATATTTGTCATACTCTCACATAAATTTCCATACCTCACTGCCCGAGACATGCAGCTAATAACTCATGTTCCCTGTCACCCTGGAAGCAGGTCACTTACAGCATGCTGGCTAGGCAGCACACTGCAGCTGGTTTGTTGTTCCAGAATAGTGTTTCTTGAAGAACTCTGTCAAACAACTCTTTACAGTAAGAGAAACATTAGTTCTTCAACTGGAGATTTACTAACCTCCTCTTGAGAACACTTCATCTCCCCATATATTCACATCGTAAAAATATGCCGTCCTTCAGGCTACATTGCTGTCATCATAAGGAAATAACTCAGCCATGTCCTACTTGAGCAGAAGTTGATTGGAACTAATCTTCATCAAGAAGGAAATTTTAAAGGAGAAGGCCATCCCCATGTGTCAAAATATGAGCCAGGAAGGAAGAAGACTAGCATGGATGAACAGAGAGCTTTGTCTGGAGCTCAGGGAAAAAAAGAATTTATGGCCTTGGCATGAAACTCAGGAGGACTACAATGAGTTGTGAGGTTATGCAGGGCAAAAATTAGAAGGGCCAAAGCTCAACTAGAACTTAATCTGGCTACTGCCATAAAAGACAATAAAAATGCATTCTATAAATGCATTAGCAATCAAAAGGAAGGCTAAGGAGAATCTCCACCCTTTGTTGGATATGGGGGGAATATAGTGGCACAGGATGATGAAAAGGTCGAGGTACATAATGTTTTCTTTGACTCAGTCTTTAATAGTAAGACCAGCTGTTCTTTGGGTACACAGCTCCCTGAGACAGAAGACAGGGACAGGGAGAGTAACGAAGCCCCCACAACCCAATTGTCAGTGACCTGCTACTCCACTTATACACACAAGCCTACAGGGCCAATTGGGATCCACCCACTGGTACTGAGGGAGGCAGCAAAAGAGCTTTCCAAGCCACTCTCCATCATTTACCAGCAGTCCTGGTTAAATATGGAGGTCCAGTTGACTGAAGGTTAGCAAATATGATGCCCATCGACAAGAAGGGCTGGAAGAAGGATCCAAGAACTACAGAGCTATCATCTTGACCTTGTTGACGGGGAAGGTCATGGACCATATTATCTTGAGTGCCATCATGTGTACTGTAGAGTACAGCCAGAGGGTCAGGTGCAGCTAGTATGGGTTTATGAAAGGCAGATCTTGCTGGACCAACCTGATTTTCTTCTGTGACAAAGTGACCCACTTAGTGGATGAGGGAAAGCCTGTGGATGCTGTGCCCTTAGACCTTAGTAAAGTGGCATCATTTCCTACAACACTCTCCTGTAGAAAATGGCATCCTGTGACTCGGACAACTGCACTCTTTTCTGGATTAAAAACTGGATGGCCAGGTCCAGAGAATGGTGGTGAATGGAGTAGAATCCAGTTGGCAGCTGGTCAAAAGTGGTGTTCCCCAGGGCTCTGTATTGGTGCCAGTCCTCTTTAATATCTTCACTGATGACCTGGACAAAGGTACCAAGTTCACCTTCAGCAATTTTAAGAAGACACCAAGTTGTGCAGGAGTGTTGCTCTGGTGAAGGGTAGGAAAGATTTGCAGAAAGATACGGATAAGCTGGATCAGTGGGCCAAGGCCAATGGTAGGTTTGACAAGGCAAAGTGCCAGATCCTGCACTTAGGGCCCAACAATGCTACAGACTTGAGAAAGAGTGGCTGGAAAGCTGCCCAGTGGAAAAGGACTTGGAGGTGTTGGTCAACAGCTGGCTGAACATGAAGGTGGTTGAGTCGACTTCCCTGAAGATATTTAAAAGACATGCAGTTGTGATGCTTAGGGACACGGTCTGTCTTGGTGGACTTGGCAGTTCTGAGTTTACAGTTGTACTTGATGCTCTTACAGGTCTTTAGCAGCCAAAATGATTTGGTGGTTCTATGATTTTGCTGGAGAGGTAAGAATGTGCTTAACTTGTAATGCCAAATCATTTTTGGGCAATAGAAAAAGGGGATACAGTCAAAATGCACCTGCAGTGTGGCAGGAAATAGCTGCACTGGACCTGAATGCCTGTCATGCCTTGAGATCTGACAATCATTGAATGTGTGTGAAGTTACTTTTCCCATTTACAGAAAGAAAAACAGGCTCCCCAAACACCGGCATCCAGCCAGTCTCAGCAGAAAACTTTTATCTTTCCAGCCTTCCTTTTGCTCATATTGACCTTATGACTGAACACTTTGCTAGTTTCAGAGTATACTGTAATAGAATTGTGCCCGTTATCAGTACTGTATACTTTATTTACATACCAGGGTACAATTTTAATGAAAGCTACTTTCTTGCATTCTTTTATTTAATACAAAATGCTGTTTTCCTTCTTTAACTGAAATAAAGTATCTGATTTGTGGTATGTTAAAGCACCACAATGTATTGTTTTTATTATGTATCCCACAGTTCCATTGTTTTTCTTTTGATTATGGAAGTGTCATTAAATGTGACTTTAAAATATTTTTAGATTCTCTGATCTGTGCCTTTTGCCATCTTAGATAAGCTCAATATAGCTGAACTGATAGATGAAGAAAATCCATTTAGTTTGTTTTAATATTTAATGCATTTTTTCCTGAACAACACTGCAAGATCCTATGAAGCAATGCCCTGTTTAAAGAGAATATGGAGGATATTTTTAAATTATCCAGAGAACTACAAAAAAAAAAGGGTTGGTATGGATTTTGCACGATAAACTGATGGTATAAGTGCAACCTAAAGCAGTTATATTTATTCAGAATATATATGGGGTGGTGGAATAATCCATTAATACCTTTTGATTCTGCAGGATTCCAGTGCAGCATATCTTACCTAAACAGGCAAACACTGGCCATCCCCTGCCTCTCAGCTCCACTTCACAGCTATACAATAGCATAGACTATTTAATTTGCACTTCCAAAGTGCGCAGTGGCTGTGCACAAACATATATGCTCTTCCATATATTATTACAGTAGTTCTCATTTTGTAGGCCATCTTTTTGTTATACACCACCTCAGACTGTATAAATAATGCAACTCATTCCGGGTTTTCCCCCTGTTTTTCTAAAATCCCTTAAAAATTAGGTATTTCATATAGTACGAAGCCAGACAACATCATAATATTAATTTCTTGAGGCAGTGTTTAGCATAAGGTGGCAGTGTTAATTTGAAGACTCCTGTGTCCACTAACGGTGCTACACCAAACACACATACGTGGCCAAGTCAGAGACCCTTAAAGACTGCTACTGCATCCTACAGGAATGTGCACACTATGTCTAGGACCAGCTTGGACAGTTTGTGAATTCAAGGCTGAACATGGGAGATGATTATACATACTATTTAATTGCAATTCAATTGCCTGCTAAAATTTTGACACATGCCAGTTAACACCCTCACAGAAAACATCTGGGCACCTCCTAAGATGTTAGCATGATACAGGGAATGTTCCCAATGTGTAGGGAATGTGAGACTGTTCTGTTCAGAGAAAAAAGGGTTTTAATAGAGCAAAATTTGTACATATAATTTTATCTCAGAGGTGTGTTAGATACCCAAGGTGGTTCCACAGGAATGAGGATAAGCACAAACCACAGTGCAAAAAATGCACAGAACTACTACTGTGCTGACAAAGCTGGTTTGCTTCTACTTTGAGAAACAACTTAATAACTCAACACTGCTTGTTAGAAAGCTCATAATTATGAAATGAAATTTTGTTGAGGGTTTTTGGGGGTTCCCCCTCAACATGCATCACTAGTTGCCTACAATTTTTGTATCATGCATGCCCAGAACTGAGGCGAACATCTAGATTTATGTCTCTTTGATTAACCAGCTGGATATTTTGATCCCATTCTGCTGACATGTGAGAGTTCAAGTCTAAGAAGACTCAAACCCTCATAGCCTTTTTTTTTTTTTCCATAGGATTACTGTTTATTTTACAATCTTCCTAGTAAAATGCTATTTCTTACCTTCCATACAGAGGCAACATGTCCAGAAATAAAAATCTGCACTATCATCTTCAGAGGGGCAGATGTGCAGACCAAGGAAGTTAAGGTTAGGGTCAAACATAAAAATTAAACAAAGACTGACACGTCGCTAGAGAACATTTGCTTTCCCCATTCTTTCATGACACTGTACAGAAGCAGATCGATAATTGACATGCCCAATCCACTACAGCTAATAGACCTCAGCTAAACTAAACACCTGCAACACAACCTGCCCATTATGTATGGTTTATACTGTTCTTCAGATGGATTTCTCGTAGAAAACTATTTGTGCATATATACATAACATCTAAGCCTTCAGCTGCTTAGTCACACTGTGTACCTGGAATGTGTAAGAAAACCAAAATCATTAACTAAACCCATAGTTAGACAATTACATAAAAAGTAATCTGATTCTCAGTGATGCTTGAAAGAATTTTACAGACACCTTCACAACTTTTGAAATATTTGGTTTTAAAATTATCTCTTTTTCTTTCTCCCTGATTTCCTTAACTACAGACTCTATCCACCAGCAGGAATGCTCAGGTTATTGACACTAGCATATGCTCCTCATGCTTCATTCAAAAATGCATTGGCAAGTTTATTTCATGGCCAAAGCAAAGTACACATACAGAGTAAGGTGCAAAGCCACATCCTGAAAAAGTCAGATTCAGAACATAAATCTAGATGCCTGTTGACACAAAGTCAATTCTTGTCTTGAAAATAAACTGCCTGGCTCAAGATAAGTTATGAAAAATAACACAAGTTTTTCTAAACTCACTATCATCTCTGTTTGCTCACAAGATTTAGACAGGACATGAAAACACAAAAGAGATGATGATACACATGTATTCTTATCTGTACTACTTTCTTAATAGACTATTTGAGAGATTTACATAGTCAAAATACGCCCATTTTCATGGGTGCTGCTGCCTTGCCAGTATGAACTGCAGGAGAGAAATACTCCTGTAATTTTACGAGAGTTACAGCTGTAGAAGTCAAATTGTTTTACTGGCCCAAATAAAAGATTTGCTTAAGACTTCAGGCAGCTCTGCTTCCTCAGTATCATCTATCTATCTATCTATCTATCTATCTATCTATCTATCTATCTATCTATCTATCTATCTATCTATCTATCTATCTATCTATCTATCTATCCTATCTCACCCATCTCTACCTTTTTTTTTTTTTTCCTGTTTTACTCCCCTCTTTTGTTAGCTAATATTCATACTTTGATATCACTCATTTAGCTAGGAAACATTTGCCTTTTTTTGGTTCCAGGTGGGAGAATGACTTAAGGAGAAATAAGTGATAAGTGAGAAATAAGAAATATCCCTTCCCTCTTAACTATTCCATGCTGAAGAGGAGGTTGGGGGAAGGGATGAAAAGAATACAGAATGTCCTCTTATTCTCTTCCATTCAAGACAAAAACTCCTTAAGGATGCTGTTGACTTCTCCTGGTTTGACCTAATTCTAGATAACTTTTTCCTTGATCCCTTCCCATCTGCTTTTTGCCCTCTCTGCTTCATCAAACTACCCTATTACTTTCTAAAGCAATTCATGACCTTGGTTTTTCATCCATTTTCAATTATAGGAATCAGTATTCTCCTCTGCATTGTACTGAGGTTTTCTGCTAAGTGGTTGCCAACTGACCCTTAGTTTAGCCTAAATCCTTTCAATGCTGGTTTTGTCTTTTGCTTTTTACACTTCTTGATAGTGGGATTCACATCTATCAGACATTAGAACTGTAAAGTCAGCAAAGCTCTTTGGGGGAAAAAAAAATAAATAGAACTTTTCAATTCAATTTTAAGACTCACATCTCAATTTCCAGTTCAGAACTCAGCTAAGTTTTTGTTTGAGGTATTTTAAATATAAAGTGTTTTGAGATACTTTGTATGGGCAGCATTTTATAAATTCAATATAGCTGTATTGTAAGGTGAACTTCTCTTATAAAGCAAAAAACACAGATTTTGCTTGATCTACTGCTATGACAAATTTCCTGCCAATTTTTTGCGTAGAATAAGTATGACTTGCCTCAGAGATACAGTGAGGATCCAATAGCTTGGATATACCTTTCTAACAATTTATAGAATGGCATCAATTAGACACAGAAAATGATCAATTACATCATCCAGTTTGTCCCAGAGTCAGTAAAAAATGACTAATTATAATCCATTTTTACTGCCTTCTTATTTCCAATCCAGTTTCAAATGGCCTAGCAAGTGGTGAATCTGGAACTGCCTTTCAGCTGAGTTGCTACTTCCTGACTCATGTAGGCTTGCACCTTTCACATAAAGTAAACTCATAAAATTCCTTTTGATTGTGTTTAAACAGTGGCAGAGTTAACTTAATCAATAGCCTAATGCTTTAACACTTACGGGAGTTTTACATACACAAACATCTGCAAAGACACATAACCCTGTGCTAATATGTAAAATGCAAAATGATGCACATGGGAGAAAACAATCCTAACCTTACATACAAAATTATGGGCTCCAAGACAGCTATTACTACTCAGGAAATACATCTTTATATATGTTTCTATGAAAATATTAACTTAATACTTAGTAGCAGTCAAAAAACCAACTCAAATGTTAGGAATTAATGGGAAAGAAATACAGAACAGATTTATGCCACTGTATAAATCCATCTCATGCTTTTATCTTGAATACTGTTTTCTGTGCAAATCCCCCATCTTAAAAAAGAATATAACAGAACTAGCAAATGGAGAAAAGAAAGAGTGATCAAAATGTGGGATGCTTCAGCCTGGAAAAGAGATAATGGAAGAAAAATAAAACCAAGGTCTGCAAAATCATGCACATAATGAAGAAGATAAATTTGGAACAATTTTTCATTGTCTCTTTCAGTATAAGGTTCAAAGAATCTTAAACACAACTAGCACAAGAGGCTGGAGCAAAGAAGTTTTTCATAGTATGGCTAATTAAACTTTGAAACTGTATTTCACCAGACATTGTGTATGCTAGACATTCACAGGAATTCAATAAGAGAGCAGACAAATTCATGACTGGGGGAAGGAGGGGAAAGGAGGGAAGAAAACCCAGCACCAAGAGCTCAACACAACTCTAACTTATTTTAAATGACATTAGAATATTTTCTGTGAAGAGACTTTTTTTTTTCTTTTTTTCAGTTCTGTTTTATATCTTTACTTCGGGTTTGGGGGGTTTTGTTGGCTTGCTGGCTTGCTTTTGTTTAAATGGGGTGTTTTGTGTTTCTTTTTTGTTTTGTTTTGTTTTGTTTTGTTTTGTTTTGTTTTGTTTTTTCCTGAATGAAAAATTTGCAGTACTGGGCAAGAATTTACATCCCCAGGGCATCATATTGCTTAATCTGGTTAACTACAGTCAGGACATAGACTCATTGGGTAATATTCAATAGTTTCGTTTCTGTGAAATTACCAGAGCAAACTGGTTACAGATTATAGCAGAGAGGCCTCTAGAATGTGATATTATTTTAAGTAAACTATTTCGGTATAATCCTCCTTCAGACATTTCCAAATGATTTTGTCGTTGCTCCAAACAGAATTAGTTCTTATGTTTCTATGAAAACTCTAGTTTTTGTGCTTCCTGTGACTTGATAATAGTTGCTGGGGAAATGTCTTAAGGCAAACTGTTCTTAGTAGTCAAGTGGGAATTTAGTATGCAATGGCATGATACATAACTATGACTGAAGAGTAGTGCTGTGGAGTGAAAGACATACCAGTTTTCTCAGCAAAGAAAAAGAAGACAAATTAAAATTCATAATGGCTTTCTGAGTAGCATACCTTGATACCACACTAAATATTGGCTATATTATATTCTGATATATTAGAGTCTGAACTCTCTTTACATTTGACAGCAATTGTTAAAGGCCAATGGTTGCATATGGTTTAGGTGAAAAAAATATTTGAATTATCCTTTTGTTTTTCTCTTTCTAATCCTCTTTACCCAGTATGGCTCCTTTCTTATTACTTGCCAATTTTGCATGACATGGCATGATATTCTCCACAAGCAGGAAGTGTCATCAGAAATCTGGTTACCTCATTTTGAGGAGCCTTTGATGTCAGGAAAATCCAAGCTACCAGTACTGTTCCCAGAGTGTACCACACTACATTCCATTCACTCCAGGGCACGAAAAACTACCCGAGGTTTAAGCCTGAATCCAAAATTCAGGGACTTAAGCACTTGATCCAATAAAAAAACAAAAGCTTTTCTGTGTTACATGGTTTAGCGACTAATGTTAGTCACCTAATTCATGCTGTGGTCTGTAGAGAATTAATTTGTTAATGTATCTTTGACTTCTTTTATGGAGTGAAAATACACAACCCTACTGCCATAGAGTGTCATAGCCACAAACCCACCATCTCAGGCTTGTCTTGATTGAGTTTCATGGAGATACAGAAATCTAGAAAGAACAGGAGACAGAGGAGTTAGCTGCCCTTTTGGACCTTTCCCAAGGAAGATCACAGTTCATGGCTTGTGTCTGAGCCTGGAGATCCCCCTTGGCTCATTTACAGTTGGCCACATATCTCCAGGGGCTGTTTCCAACATCAACCCCTGGAATATGCTGAAATAAATTCTTCATCGTCCCTGGCGTATAAGCTGTTTTAAACTGTGGCTGAAATGGAGAAAAAAAGGAGGGAAATTCAGAACATAGATGTAGAAGTTTTGTCCCTAAATTCCCTAGATTTTTTGTGGATTTGTTGTGGGTTTATTTTTTTAAGTGCTCCCCTTATTAGTCTTTTTAACATAGTATTATTAGTAGTAGCATTACTAGCATTTTACTTTGTTATTTTACTATTTTTCCTGCATATGAAATAATTGACGTGTGTAGTAGGTTGCAGAACACAAGGAGTTATTCTGATCAGCACTGAATGCTAAAGTTACCTGCATCTTCTGATAAGAATGCACAAGTGATGATTTCTTTTTCATTGTGAAAGCAGCCGCATTGAAATTACTGGTCTCTTTGCCTAACCCAGACTTATTTAGAGAAATAAAATTGTAATGTGTCTCTTCTAATGAGAGAGTGGAATGCCATCCACATCGTGTAGTAATCCTTTTTAAAGCAGGGACACTGTGTATAAATTTCTACATAAATGGAAAAAAAGTAATCTTATCTACTGCATATCCCCCTCTCAGTGTTATGCCAGTTTAGTCAGACTAAAGCTGTTAACAGAAATTTCTCCACTCAGATGAGAAGCAAAGATGAGAAGAAGCATTGCAATGGCGATGGAAAAGCTTTATATAATGAGACAAATACTAGAATCTCTAGGGAGCTCATTCAGCATGGAAACCATTTCATGTTTCTTTCATTATGGGGATGATACTTTAGCTATTAAAAGTACAAAAATGAGATTTTCCATGCAGTTATTTTAATAGGATGATTCTGAGTGGGTCACCATTTGGTTTCGAAAGCAAGAGGACGGAAGCCAATTTTTTCAACCACGCCATTCTTCAAACAATTCCAGTCTATCACAAGATGGTGACTTTAGAGCCTCTGATTGTATAAACCTGTCAAAGCATCAAGGCATTACAACATAAACAGCACAATCTACCAGGGCTGCAAAACTATTATTTGGTAGTCCATTTAGTTTCATAAACTTTTTCCAATTCCCTGACACCTTAAACAAAATATGACAGGGATTTATAGTATACAAGAAAGATCACTTACTATGTAAAAAGAACCCCTTATCTAGGGGCTTCACCGATGAGGAGAGAAAAGACCAAATAATGGAAACCAGGAACCACTTTGTGATATTTTGTATTGTTTTTTGAAGTGCACAAGCAAGATCGTAATTCCTGTGATCTTTGCAAAGATATCTTTGCTGTCCAAGCTTGGTTATACATAAGGAGGGAGGCTGCCAGTCAGAGACATAAAAAATGACCCATGCTACAATAAAGTTGAGGCAAATAGAGACGTTTCTTCTGATGAGTCAATTTTTATTTTTCGGTGAAGAATTTTTTTCTTTTATTCTGAGTTTTGTTTTGCTCTTTTCTGTTGTGGGGCTTTTTTAGCTGTTATAGAAGATGCTGTTTCAGTACATAGTCTGACGTGTAATGTCATATATACTGACATGTCATCCTGTGTGAAGAGAGGGTACCAGCAAACCTTTCAGAGAAAAACAAAATTAAAGAACAAACCCTGAAGCTTAAAGCAGAATTATTTTTGGCTCAAATATCTATTTTCTATACAGTAATTATCCTATGTAAACTGAGCTCTCCTAACAGAAAGATATCCTGAGGCGAGTTTGAAACAGCATTGTGGTTTATAGAACTGGACCAAATTTCTCAAAAATAGACCATTAACAAGTCTCCCTGAGTATTAACTTGAATAGCACAGGCTGATCACACGGGACAGCATGCTTATATGAAGAGAGACAAGCATACTTTCAAGGGACTGAGATTTGAAGTATTGATTCAGTCACATTAATTGAATTTTTGCCTTGAGAAGTGATTACAAAAATGTTTCTCCAATATTAATTTGTATCTGCTTTGGATAAGATTAACATTAATTTCTTCACCAGTCCCCATTACTCTTTTATTATTCATTAGCATCTCCCTTTGCATGTGTAAGAGACCTTGATGAAGCATGTTTATTCATAGACTAACCTTTTTAAATAATTCTAACAGCTCTCTAACAGAAACCTTCCTGGCATGCTGAATATCTCGTCTTTGTTTCATTATTCAATCCTTGTTCTCTATCCTCCACTTGAGATGCTGAACATGAATCATGCTGCTCTTCCTACTGCTCTCTTCCTCCCACTGAAATGTCCTCTGCAGCCCGATCCCACAGGATAGCTCTGTTCACAAAATACTGCAGCAAATTGTCTCCTCTCCTGCTAGAATCTAGGACAGTATAATTTTCACAGAGCTTGAGTTCAATTATTGATTTATGCTGTCCTCAGTTCATCACATATTTGTTATCATGTTTTAATTCATTGTTCGTTTACCTCTCATTAGAATATTTGGAGTGAGCTAGTCTTTGATGAGAGCTCTGGAGGCAACCTTTTATTTTTCTTTGTATTTACAAACTTGTGACTTTTTTTTTCAAGCAGACAACAGGCAAAGAGAAAGGGAACATGGAAGAAAAGGAACAAATCAATTAATTTCCTCTTTCTTTGCAAAATCTCTCTACTTTTCTCTTGTACTTGCTAGTTTTTAATGAAAATGCACTGCAAAATTCACTACAAAAACCTTATTTTAAAATACATAACACACACATGGATTCACATTTCTGATAAGCCCTCCTTCCACAGCAATTATATGTAGTTGCCTCCAGCAAAATGCTGTCATCTCTTGCATTATCTTTTTGTGTTTGTCTTGCTATAATACCCAAAGGCCCCAATAAAGAAGGTGTTACAAATGCAAAGTTCTGCTTCCTGCTCTAAAGAGCATACACATTTTAATTTTCTACCTTAAAAATAAATTAGTGGACTATTTCTTTCCTTTTCCAATTAAGTTTGGAGAAAACTCTGAAAAAAAAAAAAAGCACATTGATAGTGTGCTCAATTTCTACATATCTGGAAAATAAACTGTTTCATGGAGGAGAAAAAGGGTACATTTATGTAAATTCTGATTTTTTTTTTATAGTCAAGCAGTATAATTTCATATTAAAGTAGCCACAACTGAGATAGCTTTTATAGAATTAAAAAGATTTAGAATTGGTTTATAATATACATTGTTCAAAACTGTTTGATTTTTTTTTTTTAATGGGAGAAAGAAGCCTTTGAAAGCCTAATTACATTTTCTCGAGAGGTTAGGATGGGGAGGATAGGAAAAATATGACACCCTAAGAGAAAATTTAATATTTGGAATGTATGAAGTGTAATTATTAACAAGTGCCTAAACAGCAGGCAAACAAGAAGACAGCTAGCATTTCAAAACTGAAATATTTTAAAACACTAATTTAAAAAAAAATTACTTGAAAAATGAAAGAAAAATCTTTTGGGGTGGGTGATTTGTGGGAGAACACATGGAGAGCTCAGGGGACATATTTTGTCTCTCTCATTAGACTCATTATCTCAACATGCAGAAATGTACATCCCTGATTCCCATTAAAGTTAACATAAATACTAACTTTGACTCCTAATCTCCCACAGTAACACATTCATCCTTCCCACTGTCTCTATACACCATGTCACCCAGCAAATATAGGGAAGTAAACCTAGTCATTTTATTATTTTAAAAGTGAAATAAATGCAAACTTAAGTGGACAGAAAGCAAAAGCGCTTGCCTTGGCTGATGAATTGACCTGTATTCTGCTCATCCTTGAATGCAATTACTGACACAGCCTTCCCACCATTTTCAATGTGCTGACTTCTAAAGAAGGAATTAAGAAATTTCATTAGATTATTTATTTTATTTGTTTGGCTCTTTTGACTGAGGACTAAAAGGGACTTCTACTAGAGAGAGAAAAAAAAAAAAAAGAATAAAAAGGAGAAATATGATGACTTGGATAGCCCAATGTAATCCTCTGGTAGAAGAAGTACTTCACCCATGCCCTACACACCCCAAGGCATGGGTACTTAAAATCTGTCTTTATTAGCACACCACCTGACAGCTGTGATGTCTGTGGTAAGACGCTTGAAATCTGTGGAGTTAAATGCAGGGCATCCTTTGTGTTGGGAAAGGTGAGCAAGAAAGGGCTTGGTTTGCAGACACAGTTTTTCTGAACCCTTCATAGCCTCAGTGTAAGGCCACAGTCCTTACAGTGTTTTTAGATGGCCTCTGCCTGCTTAATCACCCACTACAGAATTTACATTTTGCTATCCTGAACTATGGATTACTTGGAACAATCACTTAGAGCTACTGGCAGCTGATCTAACTTTCTTCAATTATTTTTTTCCATTGACAGAAGCGGCTTTCCCAGGGTAGTGCAGGTATACTTTTGACTTTTCACAGACTCCTTCAGACTGCAAACATTTTATTTTATTTTTGGAGTTTATGGCTCTTCAGTGTGGAACTGGCTTTATGTCTCAAGCAACGAGAGCTCACAGCATGTAAAGCAGGTGGTTTTGGCTATAGTGCAGATTTCTGCCATGAAGTTTGTGGGCAATTGTTTTCTTAGCTGGCTTGCAGACTTTGAGCTTACAAGTCTTTAACTTGTAAGATATACATTACTGAGGGATTCTTTTGGACAAATGTATACTAGGGAATTAACTTTAATTTTAACCTTTCCATTTATGAATAGAAGTCAGGCATGTAGCAGTAAATTTTCAGAGCTCTGTGTAGGTTTTTCAACAGTAAGACTCACATTAAATTCAATCTGCCATATGTTCTATTGGCTTACAGGCTGCAGAGGGTAGTTTCATGATGTAACTTATTACAAAAATTGTTTCAACAGCTCCATCTTTCGAGGAAGGGCACTGATTTTGGATGCAGGAAGCCTAAATAAAGGCCCCAGCTAATCTACCTTCTTGTTTCATCTTATGTTACGTCTTTAATGAACACAACATTTTTAAAACCCTTACCTCACAATCCTCAGTCCTTAAAGCAGGAAGACTGAAACAGCACAGCTACAACAATGCAAACCACAGCACTAAGAATGTGCTAGTGTCCAAGTAGACATACTACAAACATCAAAGGCATTGCGTCTAAAATGTTGTGAAATAGCATATAAGAATGTGTAATAATGATACTATTGTGGCTTCATTGAAGTAATACTGTCATCAATGTTATTTTATACAGCTTTGAGCACTGTCCTATCTGCGGCTAGAATTTGGGAAGAAGGATTAAGCCATTTTTATAAATGGTGCTTTAGGACTAAGATCCAAGCCAAACTTCCTCTTTATTGTTTTTCTTTTTTCTTTTTTTTTTTTTAATCACACACTTTGTGACACTTTCTCATTAAATATGACAATAATGCTGAAAAAGGCACTATTCTCTACTCTGATGGACAATGAAATATTAGGAAATATCACAACCTATGATAAAATGTATTTATCAGACCTATCTGCAGATAAAAAGTTCTTGATCATGAAGTTATTTTCATATTCACTGACAAACTGTTTACAAAGATTTATGGGTTCCTTCCTTCCAGGTCTGGCAATGGCTCAAAGCCTGTGAGGTGTCTCCTCCAATGAAGGTTCCTCCCATGGTCTCTGAAGCGTCATTTCTGACTTCTCTGTAATTTTTTCTCTTCTCACTTCACTGCTTCCTCACTCAAGCTCCTACGTCTCAAAAAGAACATAACTAAAATAAATTGCAAATAAAATTAAATAAATACAGTAACACCAGTGTTCAAATAGCAAAGGTTTCAGTAATCATCATCTTAACCATTTCACATACCTGAAGCAAGTAAGAGTAGGCATTCATTATAATGTGCTACCAGGCAAAAGAGAATTCAAAACTAATAAACTAATAAAGAAAGAAATGACATTTTTACCTACCATAATTTTTCTTTTTCAGATAAGAATAACTTGTTTTGTCCTTCTTGTTATGGAAATTAAGCTTATTGAGCAACACTCAATTTAACTACATTCATAATTTTTTACCTTTTTCTAAATGCCCTTGAATCTGTAATGAATAGTATCAGGCTACACATGCAGAGAGTGATGTTTATAAATACAGAATTTTATGTCTCGTAGCTGCTGTGCAATAAATAAGAGATCCAGATGAACAAGAAAATCTGGATTTGGCCCACAAAAAGTAATGCATTATAAATGAAAAGAAATAACTGAGGAGGAAGAGGTGGAGGAGGAGAGAAAGTTTGTTCCATGGATAAGATTTTATGTAAGATTTTTTATCCAGTAGAATACTTTAATGGACATCTTTTCAATTCCTGAACATAGGGCTTGATAACGGAAATGCTGACGAACTTTTCGTGTTCATAGGACTATAATATCTTGTTTAATGCAATCAAAATTGCAAGGTATGCTTTTTATCCTTTTCTGCTAAGAAGGCAGTTACACAGCCATCTTGTTGAAGTAGTTTATAATGTGATTAAACTGGCAACATTAAATCAACTGGTGATTGAAACCTCAAGAGGGAATGTATATCAGTTAAAATTGTGAGCTACCATTCTTCTTTATATTTAAAAGCCCTTTTAACAGGACACATGATGGTATGATACCACTCGTCCTAGGCTCAGGTTGAAAATGAAGGTGCTCCAAAATATAAATCTTCTATTTTTCTCTGTTCCTGCTATCTTAATTTTAATGTTTACAGAATGTGATGAAAGCTGGTTGTATTTGCATTTTATTTAATCTTAGGGAAGACTAAACTTCACACATCTGGTGGAGGCAATCTTCTAAAGTGTTTGCTTATGTAAATTAAAAATAAAATTTCACCTGCTACATTTCTAAGTAATTTATTTGTGCTCACAACTGTAACTAACAAAGATTACATTTTTGAATCCATATAATTCAATTTGTACTTGCCCTTAGTTCACATCATATTAATATTTTTTGTTTGCACCCACATAGTCCTGTATTCATACAAATAAACTAAAAAAAAAATAGTTTAAAAAAAAAAAAAGAGAGAAATAGTAACCACCCATAAATAGTAACTCTCAGTCCTGTGTGTCTTCTCTGGACTAGAAACTTCAGATAAGAAATTTGCTACGAAATTCCATACTTTTGAAGAAGTTCTTATTTTGGGATTACGATTCCATCTCAAATATGTGTATTTTACTAATCTTCTTCTACAGCTGATATTGGTGAATATTTAAATCCATTAATGTTTCCTTATAAATCAGTTTCTGTCACCGTGTCCTAATTGTTGTTGTCTCTCTTTGAATGCTCTCTAACCCATGAATATGTTTGTAGAAGTAATATCCAGACCTCTTGGCAATGTTCCACATAAATACTATCCATAGACAGACACTTCTTACCTTCTTGAGCTGTAAAATGAACATGCATCTTGAAATTAATTTAACTTGGTTTATTTATTTGCTGCTCAATTGTGTTACTAACTTCAATTCTTCTGTCCTCAGACAGCCAGATCAACACATCTCCTTACCTTTCACAGCCCGTCTTGGTGAAATGTCATCTGGGCATTGCACTGTCTGCAGTTGATTTCCACTACTGAAGATAAGCAGACCCAGAAGGTCTTCTGAATAGCCTCTGAGAATCCACCTTGGTGCCCTATTATTTGTTGCTTACCAAAAATCTCCACTTAAAGTTCTTCAGCCCCTTTTCAATCCATGTATCAGTATTCATACCCAAGCTTCCACAAATTAATCTGAGGGTGAGATTTTGCAAGAGATTTGAAAGCTTTACTAAAATCAAACTACAGTGCATCTGCCATTTCCCTTCACTCACAAACTTAAAAATTCTGTGCAGTACAAAGCAAATAAAGTGAGCCTGGTAAGATTCATTCTTTACAAATCAAACTGTGTATTGCTCATGGTTATCTTTTAGAAAAAATAATTAGACTAACAGGGCAGCTATTGCCAACAGTTAGAACAGTGTAAGTCTCCCGAGGATAGCTGTTCCTGTGAGTTGCATCCCAAATTAAGAAAGTAGGCACTCTCAGTTTTAAAGAACTGGAGGAAGATAAGAGAGAATGGTTTGAAGAAGGCTTAAATAATAGGATCGCTATAGATGTAGTAGTACAAGACCTTATAGTTTCTGAACCAAAAAATAAAAATAAAAAAAAAAATCTAAATTCCTGACTTTGAAAGAGGTACAAGGTAAAATTCACTGCGAGTCAATTCACATAGAGAAGTGATGATTTATCCTAGCTGAAAGATGATTCGTATGTTTCTAATTACAAAGAACTCTCTTGAGTTACCATTTTAGGCACAAGAGTCACTACATTTGCCTAAAAGTTGCTAATGAACACCATAGGATAGATAATTAAAAAGAAAAAAAAAGTTTACATTTATAGAGCTTTGAAAATTGTTGGGAAGCTTTAAAAATGAAAGAGGTCAACCTCTTACACATCTCTGTTTATATAAATGTCTGAGCCAGGTGGGATTTGTACATATATTAACTGAATTTCCAACAAAATGAAAGGGAGAAATGTATCTCAGATTAGAATTAGGCCATAAATAGTCATATATCAAGTAATAATTATTAAGTCTTTGCTTACCTTCAGGAGGCTTCTAACAGCCCATTCCTTCTGCTTCTGAGTCCCTCATAATGACAGCCCTGCCATGCAGTGTACTAACTACTTGCACTAATTTTGCATTGTGAGAACCTGATGATGGTTCACTTCATTCCATCAACCGTCTGACCAATGAAGATATGCAACAGAATTAGTTCTTGAATTGCTCCATGAAGAGTGCAACATATAGAGCCACTCATCTGTTCAACACCAACAAAATGAAATTATTTGAAATTTTACTTTTGCAGCCCATCTCCTGAGGCCTAAGAATAGTTTCATTAATGTTGTAGAGGATTTCAGAGTGAAAAGAAATCCAGATCCAAACTTTACTATTTTTATCAACTTCATTCTGAAGCCTACAATGTCATTGTCAAACATAAATGTCGATTCAGGAGAGAATCAGAGGTAGAAACATGCACTGATATAACTATCATTATGACTAGATTCAATGCTAGAGTGATTTGCATATACAAAATTAACACTGTTTATAAGAATAGTTTCCTGATTTTAAGAAATTAATCAAATGTATAAAAAAAGTGTATTCATGAATCTTTGTAGAATTCAAAGCTCTGTTACATATTTGTTATTTCATCCCTTAATAAATTGTTTGCCCATCTGTGACAGGAATATTAAAGCAATTTATTAGAAGGGGTTTTTTCCACCCTTTTTTAAAGTTTTATCCAAGCAGTGGCCCTTGGCTAATATAAATTATCATAGCTCAATGGTTACAGTAGGTTTTACAATTTACATTAGAAGCCTATCAAAGTTTTACATAGTTGTAGAAACTTGAAAGTCATAATACTCATCCATTCTCAAACTGGCTGTGTGTATAACAAAATGCAAATAACATAGCCCTAATATACTAGCATGGTAGGAAAATGTGGAATTATTGTGGAATCACTGCAGTGATTTAAGAGGTGAACACATTTTGCTTCAGCTCAGGGCAAGAACTAATTTTCTAGGCTTTTCTAATTCTAAGCCTCTCTGTAGTCTCATGGTAGGTAAGGTAATGATTTGTGGTCTTCTTCCTAACTTCTTGAAATCAATCTTGGGGCAATAAAACCAATTTACCTTTCTTACTTTCCAACTCAAGTAGACTTTTTCCTAGCTCCTTTTTAGGTTCAGATGAACCAGCCAAATTTTTGGGGTTTTTTTTCAGTTTCAAAGATGCAAAACCAGAAAACAGTATTTGAAGACTTTTCATTGCTTCAGCTGTTGAATTTTCCCTGAAAGAATGCAATGTAATTGTGGCACAAAGACTGAAGTTATTTTGAAATGTGTCCATTTGATGCCTAGTGCTAAAAACACCAGGGTTGTGGGCTTGATCCCTATATGGGCCATTCACCTAAGAGTTGGACTCGATGATCCTTGTGGGTCCCTTCCAAGTCAAAATATTTGTGCTGCTGTGATTCCCTACTTTGACTTTTGAACATTGACAAATTGCCAAGAATCACAAAGATATTGCATATTGATGCCACATAGCCTTGTGTTTCTGCTTGATAATTTCATATGTTACAGTGAAAATAAAATCTGCTGATTTTTTCTACTTTGACAGACAGAAAAAAATCACTTATTCTGGTTTCTTAAAAGCAGGCTGGAGATAACAATATCCATAACCTGATAAACTAAGCCATGAAGACCCACAATAGAGTTTTAACCTCTCTAAAATATTTTAACTGCAATATTCTGCCAAACTGAATAGAAGCCTTTTTTTAATTTTCACGTGTCAAGTCACAATGTCAAGTAAGATGGGCAAGTTAAATATCAAAATTCTTGCTTAAAAATGAAAACTGATATATCAGGAGTTATACTCTCTAATTCTCAAACGTTAACTGCATTTCAACTAGAGAATTGCTGGAGCATGACCAATGGGCTCTCCTGGATTATCACATGTAAGAGAGGACTGGAGTTACAAGTGGCTTTTAAGGAGGGCCCTTTATAGGGAGAAGGGAAAGGAGGACTTATTTTTAACAGAAATGTTTGCTTCACAAAGGTTAGAATTTTTTAAAACTTTTTTTGAAGTCTCTGGAGAGCAGGATTTCTCTATCCAGTACTTTTCCACATTTTTTCCTTTCAGCATATATGATAAATTTCTTACAGAAATGGAGGTAGTAGAACTTCTAACACAGAGACATAGAAGCATTACCTATACCTCTGTCCACAGATGTCTCCTTCCATCAATCACATCTTCTTTGGCTCCTTCTGTTATGTTTCATTCTCTAAGCAGACCATGGCATGAGTAATAATAGATATTGAAAATGTTTTTAAGTGTTCCATTTGAGGACAGGAGAGAAGAAAAACCTTTAGCTAAAGACTAGCTAGCCTATCTAGCCTATTTGAAGATGTGTCTGTATTCAGCATGCTGGGAGACCAGTAGCTGATTGAATGAATTGACTGGTGTTTTTTGCCTGGGATACAAGTTTCTCTTCCACCTTGTTGTTTGTTAGTTTTACTGCACTAAGACAGCTATAAGCTTCAGCTCATCATTTGCTTTTAACACGATGAAGGGGTAAATACCATTTTTCCAGAAGATTTTACAGGTGTCACTTAGGAAGCCTTTCCTGTCTACACAGTGCCTTTCTCAAGGAGTTAGATGTTTTTTCCCTTTCCCTTCTGCATTCCAGAGAAAGTGCAGACTCTCTTTTTCTGGTGTATGGAGAGATAAGCAGATGCTGCAGGCCTTCGCATACAGCAGGGAGAGCTGGGGAGTGGGAGCAATGATAATAAAGCCTAAAGAAGGAACAGGAGGTGAGCCTTTCTCAGGCCCACTGCTGATCCAGCACTGCTAGTTTTCCCTTTGTAAATTTTTTTAGCATTCTCGCCTTTGAAATAAATATTCTTGGATTCTTTCCACTGTCTGGGCATTTTTGGGGGCACCTGCATGTATCTTACTTAACACACCATCGCTAGGAAACTCACTAGGTGATTACCTCTGAAGCTGAAAGTTACATTGCCACATTACATATTTCTTCCTAATGTGCTTGACTTTTGTTTTAATTGCCTTCTTCAGGAGCATTCAATTCTAATCTGCAGCAAGAACTAGACTATAACATCGATATTAATGCCTAAAAAAGCCATGTGCATAACTCTACTGTTGCTGGCAGCAGGTCTTTGTGTGCAGCTTTGGTCTGGGGTAGCCAGTGCTCTCCCAGGCAGCACCAACACATGGTATGGTAGTAGCACAAACAAAGGAGAATATTCCTAAACTGGTGTCTTAGGGACAGGTACCACATTTCAGGTGGTGAAGCAGCTGAAACATGCCAACATCAGGAGGACATGGCCCTCAGGGTGCTTTTTTGGTACCATAATATACCCTGTAAGCTTATTTCTTGGGAGGGGGTAAGGGTGGTGGTGAAAAGCAACTGCCAGGATGCAGCATGGGCCAGGGTCTCCATGGGACCAAGTGCTACCGAATCTCCTCTGGGTGCTCCCTCCAGGGCAGGCCCTGGTAGCCAGGGTCAGTCCCACTGCCCTGGTCCTGCTATGGCATTGCTAATAGATCTGGGGGCTGACATGGGGTCCTGTGCTGTGTCAGCATCAGGGGAGCTCTCAGGAGGCTGGCAGGTAAAATCAGACCTTCAGTGCCCCCATGGCCCTGGCATCACCAACAGGAGGGTGCCGTTATAGTTTATTCCTGCAAATATTTATTTTCCTAAGAAATTTAACAGGTTTGCTTCCTCATAATGTATGAAATTGAAATGGAAAGGAAAAACCACAGCAAAACTGCTGACATTTCTGCATGGCTGTGCAGTCTTCTATAAAAAACAGCTATTTATTTTGAACATGAAATTCTATGAGTTCAGGTAAAGAGCACCATAAAGGAGGTGACCCACAAGATACTAAAATTGTCCTTCTCTCTTCTATTATCAGCTGAAGGCCACCACTCTGAGCAGTTTTCAGAATGACAGTGAGAGATAGCAAAATTAGTGTAAAACTGACCCTTCTTTATGTCCTGATTTTGTCTGGGATAGAATTAATATTCTTTCTAGTAGCTGATACCGTGCTGGGATTTGGATTTAGTATGAGACTAATGTCAATAACACACTGATTTCTAGTTATTGCTAAGTAATGCTGATTCCAAGTCAAGGATTTTCAGTTTCCCATGCTCTGAAAGAGCACAAGAAGCTGGGAGCATAACCAGAATAGGTGACCTAAACTGGACAAAGGGATATTCCATTCCACAGACATCATGGCCAGGATATAAACTGGGGGGATTTGTCTGGGAGGGACTGGTCACTGCTCAGGCATGGGGTTGGCATCAGTCAATAGGTGATGAGAATTGTATTGTACATCACTTTCTTCATTTAGGTTTTCTTTCTCTCCTTTTGTTATCTCCTTTTTCATTACTGTTATTATTCCTGTTGTTATTATTGCTGTTATTGTTGTTGTTGTTGTCAAACTGTTATCTCAATCCATAGGTTTTACTGGTTTAATCCTTTTTCTTCCTATTCCCATCCCCATCCCACTGGGCAGGGCAGGGAGTGCGAGTGGCTTAATGGTACTTATTTGGGAGCTGTAGTTAAACCATGACAATTTATGCATATGCCATAACTTTTGATTCTCTTTTTGAATCAATAGTCTGTGCCAAAGGCAGCACTGAAAACTATTAATCATGGCCTAACTAGAGTCTTGCAGATATTGGGGGGGCTTATGAAATCCCCTCATCTAAAACCACGGGTCAGAAAATTAGACAGGAAACGCTTGTGAACTCTCGTTTTCTACTGTGCTTTTTTTGATGGACTGATTTATTTGACTATGTTTCTTGTCCTCAGATTGTATCAATTTTTGATGTGTCTCATTTGAAATGAGATATTTTAATCAAAGTAGAATTGGCCTCTCAATACAATTTGTTCCCTCCATTTAAGTAAATGTCACTCTTAAAACCAGGAAGATGATGGCTTACATAGTCAGTGACACTTCTATTCTCATCAACACAGGGGGAGAAAAGCAGCAGTTTAAGCAGAGGTATTAAAGACCCTTTAGAGGAACCTTGGAAAATTGTAGCTTGTCCCCTCCTGGGTCAATAAGACTACTTGTGAAGTATGGATTGTACTAAGTTTCCAACAACTAAGGTTTTGGTGCAAGTAGTTTCTTTGATACTTAAATTTTTTTGACATTACATTCAAACTAAGTGCATGGATATGAATAAATCTTCATTGTTACCAAAAAAAAAAAAAAA
>VWZG01003864.1:15212-25261 GCA_013396735.1 Grallaria varia
TGTGATGTTGAAGAATTAACAAAAGTCATGGTATTTGCAACAGGACCTAAGGAAAAAAACAAAAGCTCCCATGGCAGCTTTTGAAATTAGAGAAACTGTCAAACAATCAGTTGAAGTAGGATTAACATTAGCAAACAGTTGTTTTTAGTTGACCTTTCCATCACTGATGACACTAAAACATTAATTAAGTTTAGCAGCTGACTGACATGCTGTATACAAGATGTTGGGGATATACCAGAATTGTTGATGAAGATCCAGTCTAAGCTCCTGAAAAAATATTCTAACCTTTACAGCTTTTCTCCACAGATGATAGTTAATATGAGCAATAATAACTGCCCTCTGTGGAGATTTATAACAACAATCATGTCCTGCCAAAGCCTTGTAACAATGAAGATGAGAAATCTTTGAAAAATATTTTTATGTATTAAAGCATTTCTCCTGCAAAATCTGTCAGACTGGTCAAGGACGGGTGAGACACAAAATCATGAAGAAGCTGAGCTGATTCTGCGAGCAAAATTTCCTCAGAATAATAAGAAACAAGGAATCTGTTTATTCGGTCAGACTCAGAAAATATAAGCAAACGGGTCATGAGATATGACACTTCAGGTTTCAAAGCTTCTAAATAATATTTATACTTACACTAAAAATCTTGAAACAATCACCTGTCTGCTGTTACAACAACCAATACAGCCATCACATTGCATAGCAGTCTCACTGAATTGTGAGGTAGTACCTGGGATTCACACAGAGTTTTAGGAACAAAATCAGTCCTGACGTAAACTATTGCCAATTTCTTTGTTCCAATATTGACATTTGTTCTGAATGTAATTTACCAATAATTTCCAAAGCATTTTATAAATGTGAACTAGTTAATCTTCATAGTGCTGTTATTAATAACTCAAAGAATTATTTGTGTTCTTCAGTTCAAAAACTACCAGGCACATGTCCTTGCCTGTTCTTGTGTCTACTCTTTTAGCAAATGCAAATGTCAGAAAATGAATAGGTGTTTCTGCTAAGAGAATCACTTGTTTCTTATTCTATATATTTAAATTGGTTTTAGTCATCAACACTTCATATATAACACATCCTTTATCCCTCACCACTGCACACACACTCTAAATTTAATTAAAATAACTGAAATGGAACTACAGATAATTTGTTTTTTAAATAGACTGCCACATGGTCCATTTACATAAAACCCATTAGTTTGCATTAAATACAAATTAGCCGCTGATATGAATTAAATCACATATAAATAGTTCAGAATAGCCTCAAAATCACGTGTTTTAATTAATATAACAGTTAACCAGATTTATCTGTAAGGTAATCAAGACTCTCACTCATTCATTCTTCAGTACAATAGGACAGAGAATGAATGGCTGTCCTGTAACACTGTTATTTTACCAGCCACATAAAGGCACAGAAAACATCGGAGCAATGCTTGGATTCAGGCATTTATAACAAATTACACTGTTTTAAAATGATTCTGAAAATGCCAAACTAAAGGCAACATGAACAAGATCTACAGTGTAGGGAGAAAATCAAGACACTGAAAAACTTTAAATCTTGAATGTCTAGTTTTTTTCCGGAAAATCAGGGATGTCACAAAGGGGCTGCGAAGCTGCTGTTTTCCTCTAGCCATTCTGAACATAAATGTAACATATAATATGATAAAAGGAGGCTTCAATACACTTCTTCAGTAACTGTCCCGAGATGAAAGCAGTCATTCAAAACTCAAGGCTACCAACATTTATCTCCAACAGGTAGAAATACTAGCAAAATAGTCTAATTCCTAGGTTACTCTATTCTCATCTTCTAAAATGAGTACAACAATATGGTATTTACATGTGAGTTCTGCAGTTAGGGTGCTGAAATAGAGCAAAACACTGCCAAAGGCTCATCTTAAAGACAGGTTTTCTCAAGTTTGTAACTACACAGGTCCATAAACAACATTTTGGCATACATTTTAGGAACTTTAAAATGGAGATTCCCTCCAGATTGCAACATATTTTGACAGAACATATGTCTGAGAGCAACAGAAGTGGTATCCCTGTGCTCTTCATGGCAAGTCAAAATTCAGAAGATTAGAGGGATCTTTAAACAGTAACATTCAACAAATCAAAGAAACGGCACCCAGTGGGAAGCACCACACAATTACTTCAGTTCCACTGTAACTAAAGGAAAAAATGGGCGCAAAACAAATCTGTAGTAAAGCAGTTAGGCTATATAAATCCTTTGTCAGAGTAGAGAACAATTGAAGTAGCACTAATGTAGAAATCCTGCAATCATTACAGGTTACAATCATTAAGTTACACTGTCAGATGCTGCAAATGATTCATGTGATTTTGCTGCTGCTACTGAGACTAAGGAATGCAACAGAGTCAGAACCAGTTGCACAAGGGCAGAGACAATACTGAAAAACTGGAGCTCCAGTTTAACATCAGCTATAAGGAGCGGCCTCACCACCATGGGAACAAGCCATGTCTGAGTGACTCACCAGCTTGAAAAATCAAGCCCTATTTGTGCAAAAGTTGTGTTGGAGTTTGTTTCCCATTCAGACAGTGGAAAAGGTAGTCCTGAAAGGATATGATGCCATAAAACTTCTTCTTCGGTTCCTTAACGTTTGCAGGATGCAGTCCTTCACTTGCCTTTTTTTTAAAAGTAAAGATATTTTTTTCTTAATTATACTTCAGGTTGAAGGTATATTTAATACACTGGAGTCTGAGATAAACATCAAAACTAAAATGCCTCAACTGATTGAAGAATTCAACACAGTAAGTAAGTATTTATATTTAACAGAAGGAGAATTTGATCTGATGTCTCTAATTTGGCATGCATATATACTCAAAGTAATTCTATTCCGTTCAGTCAGGAAGAACAGAGCATAATTAGCAAAGAATTAGTCATCCTAGACTCACTGATTCATCTTAGCTGTGTTTTACACAAAGAATTAATATACAGTTCATAATATGCTATGTGTCTTAATTTTTAAATTATTTAGGAATATTAAATGCAAGCAAGGTTCTCTAATGCAGTACGATTGGCAATAATATCCCAAGGAAATGCAAAAAGAGCGCAATCAAAAACAAACTTAGACATTTAAATAAAAGTGAGGAAAATATGCTACATGATATCATCTTTGAAAAGAAAGGGGTACATTCATTATTTATATTAAAACAGAAAGTATATTTAGAT
Organism: Grallaria varia; assembly: GCA_013396735.1. Lineage (NCBI taxonomy): Eukaryota > Metazoa > Chordata > Aves > Passeriformes > Formicariidae > Grallaria > Grallaria varia. Next base: position 18,408 of record VWZG01003864.1, read on the forward strand.
CCACATCTGTTCAACATGGATCTTCAGGCATCCCTTTTGCTACCCATAGCAATGGAACCGTCCTAATTCCATTTGCATTCCTCCAGAAAGGTAACCATAAAGACTGAGCAATTTTACCCAGTGAATATCAGTGAAATAAGCAGCGGCAAAACAGCTATTTTCCTTCTTAAAAACCAGTTTATGCAGCAAATTATTCAGTGCAAGAAACATCAGGATCAGCTGTGTCAGCTACATTCATGTCATATTGTATTATGATCTGTTCCAAGATATAACTGACAAACTAACAGATATGGTGTCTCACAACAAAACTTAAAGCAAGAACAGACAAGTAGTCACTCGAATTTCCAAATATTTTCAAATAAGTCCAATTACTCAATAGAAGAAACATAAATTAAGCTAAAACTAACATTTTTTTTTTTAAATAAAATCAAACCAACCAAAGATCTGCCTTGGAAACTTTTAAGAAGAACTAATCAGAAAAGATTTCTGAACACATCATTACTCAGAACTAGGACCAAGTTAATTGGAAAACGTGTTTTCAGCTGTTCTATTTTAACATTTTTTTTTTCATGAACTCTAAAAGCCCAAGGAAGATTATTGGATGAGTGCTCAGTGGCAGGATGCTTAAATAGAATCATTCCAGACCAATTATTTTCTATAATCTACGGTTGTACTTCCTGGGGAAAACCTTAAAAGAAGATATTTCCTATAAGGCTGCACTTTCCTACAATCGAGCAGTAACTATTCTGATTTCTCTTTTAAAAAATGATTCAGAATAAAGTCCTAATACTCCAAATTATCCTATAAAAATAGGAGATTTTGACAGTACAGAACTTCTAACAGTTACCACTTTTCCTCTCTCATTTAAGAATTCTCTTATATTGCTTCATTGATTTTCCTAAAATACGGCAAGACAGAGATTTTGCAAAGATAATGGAAAGAGACACAGGAGCTACTTTAGATTGGCACTAATGTAAAGCCCTACTAGTTTTACAGGCAGCTTTGAAGTTACGTTTTAGTCAAATCTAGTTTCATTAAATGACATTGTAGATACACTTTGCTTCGTGTTGAATAGCAGTTTCAGTGTAATTAGTGCCACTTAATAGAATAATGTAACTGAGGGGCATATTGTTATTAATCAAATGCTAATATAAAGCTGGCTGCTGTAATAATGGGAGCAATTATTGACTGATGAACTGTTCAGTCTGGAAACTGACCCTTACTGAATCCTGTCTTTTCAAAAAGGAGCAGTCAGGCAGAGAGCTCAAAATAACTTCTTTCTAGCATTTCCATAAGATAGGTAGGTCCACACCAAGTAGTATAAAATGTAAGGCATTATATTTTCAAATTAAGAGTACAAAAAAATATAAGAAGGTCAGGACCTGAAAGTATAAGTAGGTAAGATAATCCTCTCTCAATAAAATTGCAACATTTACCCTCCCCTAGCCACAAAACTTTGTGACAAACACCAAGAACATATTGAGGACTCTTATCAATGTTAAAATGTTTAGGTCTTCTGTATAGGATGAATTTTAAGTTTACGCAGGTACCTATGGAGAAGTTAAAGCCAAATAAAAGTTCTTGTGACTCTCACAATACTGATGCTATTATCTGCCCAGCATTTGATGGTCTTTGAGCCATGTACGTAGTACTGGACAAACTGTTAGTCCTTGTCAAGTCTGGAAGCAAAACAAAACAAAACAGCAACTGCAAGGAGATAGGCTGGGGGGAAACGAGGTATTTTCCCACCTAGATTTCCATAAAAAAAGCAATGTGTCATACTGGTTGGCTTTGAATAACTTCCCTTCCAAGACTTTCATTCTGAACTGGCAGTTTCCTGTATTACTTCTGACTTAATCAGAGGAGGATCTAATTCTAGCAGAAATTCATTCTGTCATCTAAATCTCATGGCTGCTGCAGCAGACCAGAGATGCTACAGTAGTGACAGCTACCTTCAGAAGTACTCGGAATATGGGCAGGATTTCAGAAGCAAACTATGGGAAGAACTTCATAGTAGTCAGCACTGTAACAGGAAAAATCAAAATCAGTAAGAACAAGTAGATCATGACATGAAAGATATTGCCATTACTAAACCAACTGATACAGGAAAGTATCCTTGCTCCTCTACTACTGTAAATAAGAAGCTTAAATCCAAGCATAGTTTGGGAATAAAGCTTCCCATTTTTACTTCAATAATTAGGACTATTGTAAGAGCAAATTTGGATACTGCAACAAATAAACTCTGCAGTGTTGGTGTTTACATTATGATTATTAGATTTCTGTTTTAGCTTCCCACTGAGGTGGATGTTAAGTCCTGTGTTCCAGGCATGAATGTTGATTTGTGCAGAAATTATGTAAGAGTTCATATTTTGAAGATGAGTTATTTCTATTCCTTTCCTTCAACCCCCAAAAATAAAGGCTAGAATGTATTCTTTTTAAAAACTAAAGAATATATCCCAGCAAAAAAATTCCCTGGCAGAAGATTAATAAATGGTAAACTCATTATGTAAGCTCATGGTTTCACGGTCAACTGAAATCTGACTAATTTATGGCCTCTGTTTATCCCTGGCCACAGCTCAGCAGAGGTTTCAGGACATTCCTTGGATCACTATATAGGGTTTGTGATGTTCATTCGTGGCTGGGTTTGGAGGTTTAAGGGAAGATTTTTTTCTTTAACAAATAAAAAATTACTGGGGTTGACAAATAGATTATCTCTAAGGTTTTCTTTTCAAATAGAAAAACAGAACTCTGGACTACTGTCAAAAACTAAAAGAATATTTTTAGGCAAAAAGGTTTTTGGCTAAGTAGTGTCTTAGTTACAAATACGAAATGATATGACATTTAGATATGTAATCTACTGAATTACATTTTCCTCTGATTATATATTCTATATCCAAATTACAGATACACTCAGGCTGGATTGGCAGACCTTGCACATATTCACAAAGACCATTGGTTCATGCATTAGACTTGGGATGAAAAATTAAATTGCAAGTTGACAATAAGGGTATTTATACTCACAGATTTAGTTATTTTATGTGAAATAGAACCAATTGAAGAGAATGAGATCATAAAGGAAACACTATCCAAGAAATCTTTTAGGTTTTCACAGTGGAAACCATTTGTGCAGATTTTTGTTCGTTTAATTTACTTTCACAGTATCCAGACTTCTGTGTTTGAGGGGTTTTTATAAAACCTGCATTTCTACTATGTTATTTGAAGAAGGACTGATTTTTTTCCCTTGACCATTTTTGCAATCCCCTTTTACATTCCTCTACAGTAAGAATTCGAGTGGTGAGAGGTTGTTTGAAATTTAATTTGCATTTACACCTGTTTCAGACACTTTGAAACTTGATCTAATAACATTTATTGGCACAGAAAATTTTTAATACTTCCTTTACTAGAGACTATGAATGAATGACTTCTTCCTTCAAAACAATCCTCAAGATTCTGTTAGAGATTCTCATTTGTCAGGAATTCGCCCTGAATCTCCATAAATTCATATAAAATGCACTCCTAAAAGTACTAAACATATCACTCAGGCATCAGATTGGACAAAGACAGCAAACTATGGGCTAAGGAATTGCAGAGCTATGCTACTTGTCCAGAGTGCCAGGGCACTTTGCCCAGAGGAAGCACTGCACCACTGAACTCAGCTGGAGCTTCCCACATTAAAAGCCATCCTAAAAACCTTGAAAATTTATCCTGAGATTTGGAGCAAAGATAGACCCCTCACCCTGCAGTAACATTACTGTGTTAGTTCTGGCTATCAGTGGGGGAATGGAAAAGGAACTGAAATTTTTTTCCTTATTTAAATAACTAAATTCTCACTAACTGCTTGATATAACTTTCATCCAAAGTAGTTTACAAAGAATGCAGATATTCCCTTCATGCTCCTCCTTTTAGATACCTACACTTTGAACCCATACAGTTTATGCAACATAGACAGCATTTAGCAAGTTCACGCATGGCAGTATTATTTTTTCCACTGTGCTCTTCTGCTATGTGGACCAGAGGAGCAGAGCAATGAAGGCTATTTGGTTGAAGAGGCTAATTGAAGCAACTGAAAATTTGAAGATATGTCCAAGATAATAAGCCTGGAACACTGAAAATGAAATACAGAAAATACATATAAATAATGAGGTGGGGCAGGAAGGGGGAACATTTTAAGAAGGCCTATTTAATTGACTTAAAAATAAAATAATGAGGAATGTTTTCCTTCTACTATCTACAAAATGCAGTAGTTAATTATGTATCATATGAATCAAACAAAGGGTGCCTGTGCTGAGAATGGCAGGAACTGTTCTGTGAATTTCTCAGTGAAGTCAGATGGACATATCCTCTCACTGCTGGCATGTGAACAGTATTCCAGTATATGAATCCATAATAGGTTAAATAGACATATTAATTATATTCTAAGTTCATTCTGCTGCTATTTAATAATTGTTGCACTGAAGAAATAAATTTACAGACTTCTGACTAGAATACTACTGTACAGTCCCTTAAAATCCAAATTCAGATTGTTTCTTAACTGAGGGTTTTAATAAGCAGTGCACATTTATATTCAACCTCTGGCATGAGAAATACCAAGAGAAAGTATGAGATACGTAGTTCCTTAAGCATAGAAATAATTTCATTCCTAATGCAGTCTTTAGACTTGCTATGGGCTTTTATATTTAACTAAAGATATTTCTAATGTCCTTTCTCCTTCTAAAATACTTCATTTCTGAAGCTACTTGGAGCTCATAAAGATTACTACTCTTTCATTATCTTTTAAAACTGTCTTTTGCATTTTATTTGAAGTTTGTTTTGGGTTTTTTTTTAGTTTGTATTCTTCATTTAGCTTTCTAGTAAAACCTAAAACTATGCAGTTTATAAAATACACAACTTGCAAAGTGATGCTAACTTTGGCTAATTTGCCTTTTTGGGGCTTTTTTCCCCTCTTCACAAGGAACCACACAAGATAAGTAAATCAGTCTCATATGATATGGCCCACACAAGTAAACTTCACTGGGTTTAGTGTCTGAGATCACAACACAGATTTTTGTGAAGAAACAAGATCATGGCTAGGCTTCGCGAACGAAGATTTGGGAAGGGCTCTACCCACGCTTGCTGCAGGCGCGCTGATGGCTAAAGAGGCCGATGTGAGATAGGCAAGTCCGGTTGCAAAAGGCACAGCAGAAAGTCTCCATAGGCGGTGTTGGTGAGGCATGGTCTTCCTGCATTGTCTTTTCTCCTCCAGACTGATTCTGCGTGCATTTTCAAAGGAATCAGCAGCATTATGGATGGTGTGTCTCCACGCCTCCCGATTGGAGGCCAGAGTGGACCATTGATGGTAGTCAACATGGCCAAGGCTGAGGTACTGTTTTAGAGAGTCCTTGTATCTCCTCTTTGGGGCTCCTTTCTTGCGGCAGCCGGTGGCAAGTTCACCATAGAGCACGATCTTAGGGAGGCAGTGATCCTCCATCCTGGAGAGGTGCCCTGCCCAGCGCAGCTGCGTTCTCATCAGCATGGCCTCAATACTCGTGACTGCTGCCTGTTCAAGGACAGACACATTGGTCACGTANCGAGGGCAGCATCATCAGCAAAAAGAAGCTCCCGGACAAGGTGATTGAGGGTCTTGGTGTGGGCCTTCAGTCTCCTGAGGTTGAACAGGCTTTTTAGGTGAGGCGTAGCGGGCGTGGAACTGGCCCCACCCTTTAGTCCTAAGGTTCATCTGCCAGGGCCTAGCTAGCTTGGACGGTGGCAGCGAAGTCCTCAGGATGTAGGTTCATTTAGAGTGTCCTTCTCTTAGATAGATGGCCTTACAGGGCTAAGCGAGCTCCATCTGCCCGGGTTTGGAGTTAGAGTTGTCCTTCTCCTAGGATGGTTGCCAGGAGGCTGGTGAGCCCATCCTGCCCATGGACACACTTTGTCTGACCCTTCAGCTGAGACCTGACTAGCATGGGAGACCCTACCGGAGGCACAACCACCGCCAGCACAGCTCACAGCCTCATAAGGGCACGCAAGCTTCTCCCCCGTGACAAGGGGGTGTCCGTGGAGAAGGAAGAAGAAACAAGATGCCATTCAAATAAAGGCACACAAGGTCTGATATTTATTTCACAGTTCTGTAAAGGAGGAATAATGTTAATGAAGGAACAACTAATTGCCCCACAAATGTGTTGTGTTATAATAGTATTTAGTATATTTATCTCCTTTGTTGTACATCTATCAATATTAAAATTCTTAATTTGTTTGACACATTCTGCTCTCACCAATCTCATTCACAGTATCATGGTATTGAGCTATGGGAAAGATCTTTGCCAGAACACGTATTTATCAAAACCTTAAAAATCAACCATAAATTCAGGAGATAGATACATGTGTACAAAAAAATGATGCATAGCTAAGTAGAAAATATTTTCTTATAGAAGTATTTCAGCATTTTCTTGCCACAAACAAAGAACGAAAGGCTTGTAATTATGAGTCCCTACAATACAAAAAATGTATCCTTGAGACAAAGAGATTCTGTGTGATTTAGAATTAGTGTTCTCTTTTGTTCTTTAAATTATAAACGTTCATCTGTTGAGATATGATTCAAAAATATTAGTAAAGTCACAATCTCTTAACTGCAGCCACGCAGAATTATCTAGCCCATTCATTTTCTATATTTTCCATACTAAAGCAAGATAAAAAATCTTTCCTGAAATTTCACCTTCATAGGATGAATAGGAATTTTGCGTACTCATACAGGTCTTAATACTACTCCTTGCAATGTGCATTTTGATACAACAGCTAAATGTTCTTTAATTCTCTGATACAGAAGCCTAAGGCATACAAATTCATGTTGTATTTCATTTTGTTTTGTTTTAAAT
>VWZG01003865.1:8117-31959 GCA_013396735.1 Grallaria varia
TCAGGACAAAAAAGCTTGCATTTTTAGAAAACTCATCATTGAGTTTCTTTAGTTCAAGTGAAATTGAAAACTCACTTGAAACACAAAAATCTGTTTTGGAAGTAACTTCAAAATGTATAAAGAATATATACACTTAGTAAATAAGGAACATGGTATTTTCCAGAGCTCAGGTGAAAAAATACTGCCTATGACAGTCTGCATCTCTTAAGTAGGCCCAAAAATGTAAAGGGAAGAAGTTAAGTCAACAATTTGACAATTTTCTAGTGGTTACAACTATCACAACCTTTTAAGATCCACCATGTTGTTCTGGTTTAACCCCAGTCAGCAAGTAGGTATCACACAGACCCGTTCTCCCCATCCCCCATGGTGGGAGAAAATAAAGTTTAAAAGCCCTTGTTGTGGGTTGAGATAAGAACATTTTAATACCTGAGGGAAAAAAGTAAAATACAATAATAATTAAAAATAATTAAAGTAATAAAAAAATAAATTAAAAAAAAAGTGTGAGAAATAAACCCCAAGAAATACAAACGAAGCACAATACAATTGTTCAGCACCCACTGGGTGATGCTCAGGCCTCTCCCGGATAACTCTCCCTAGTTTAAATACTGGGCATGGTGCTCTATTGTATGGAATATCCCTCTGGCCATTTTGGGTCAGCTGTCTCAGGTCTGATGCTCCCAGCTTCTTGCGCAGCCCCTCGCTGGCACAGCATGAGACACTGAAAAGTCCCTGACTTAGACAAAGCACTGCTCAGCAACAGCCAGATCAGTGTGCTATCAACATCATCCTCATCCTAAATCCAAAACTCAGCACTTTATCAGCTACTAGGAAGAAAATGAACTCTATCCCAGACAAAACCAGGACATATGTAAAGCTATTTCAACTTGAAGGTCCCTGCCAGCTTTTGCATACCAAAGCATTAGGACACTATGACACCCTGCCAGGTCTGCATGCTGACACATGCTAGATGGGTTGTTATGGGCACAGCACCTAACCTCAAACCTTTGCTTAACACCTGGAAACATTCTTTATTACTTGAGCCATTCTCACCTTTTTCATAGCATACTGCTGTGCTACCTCAAATATCACTGTGTGCTTCTGTGTCCCTGAAACCTAGCTAAGATGTGGACTCTTTTTTTCAGGACCAGTCAGACAGACATCTCACAATCAGTGGAAAGAAGCCAGGTTGAAGCTATGGTCACAGAGATTGGTTGTCTGCAGGTGAAGCAGTAGATGTTGTTCCAAGGCACTGGAATAAAATCTATGCTGTGATTTTCCAGCATTATTCCAGTCTCACACAGAATAAACACTGAGAACACTTTTTTCTGTCTGATAACCTCAATGTCTGCACTGAACTTGTCCTTAAGTCTCTTCAAAAGCTTACAACAGGTTGGGTGCTGCTGTCATGTCAATCACCTGGACACTCTTATTTTTATAATTCTCTTTTTGAGGAAGGCACTGGCTACCTCCATTGGTCAGATGATTACTTGAAAACTCATTTGGAGTGGAGAGTATATAAATGCAGATTACTACAGAGGGAACAGCAAGATTTCACCTTCAGATTATTAATGAATACTTAATTAATTTCACAACAGTTTTTCAACAATGATTCATGTGTGTTTCAGTAGAATAACATCAAATTGGTAGGCTTTCTCTTAGGATGAGAAAAATCAAATGGAATTGGGAAAGAAAATAGTAATAGAAGGAATAGTAGTAAATTATTTCTACATATTTTTTATTTTTCAATGGATATACGATTCATTTATATTTGGGAGCAACAGAATGATCCTCTTGTAAAAGGAAAGTTATTTTAACTGGTATGTTTAAAAAATTAATAGGATGGGACTAACCCATAAAAAGACATAAGGTCCTAAATCTATCTGGAAAATTTCTGTAGGTGCCTGAATCTTCCCTAGGTTACTAGAGCAACCTGATTGTTCACCGACTCTAGGTGGCCCTGCTTGAGCAGACACGTTACACCAGACGACCTCCAGAGCTCCCTTCTAACCTTAAGCATCCTATGATTCTGTAATCTAAAATTTAGATTCTAAAGCCTCATATTCATCAGCCACAATTGTACAACGCCTCAGCTTTCCCTGAGTAGGCACTGCTTTTAGATATTGCCAGAACTGTATATGCCCACTAACAAAAAATTATTTGTTTCTTTTTTCCACATTATCTGTGAGGCCAAGTACAGTAGACACTAACAGCACACTTGCTGGCTGACACAGAGTATGTTACTGTCACAAGAGGATATGTTGTTTCTCCAGCTTTATCAGCAAAGTCACTTCTCCAGATTTTTTGAATGTCCCATGTAAAAATTCATCCCGTCTTTGTCTTCCATACCCATGCCAGTGCTGTTAACTAGGCTTATTTCTGTACTGCAACCCTGTGAAGTGAACGCAATACTCTAGTCCCTTCTCGCTTACCTATTTCACTCACAGGAAATGATTACATGTTCAGCATGCAATATTTAAGCATAACCTCCCAAGCTAGTGGATAGGGAAAGAATCTTTGATTATATGCTCTACGGAATACTTAACATGGACTAGTGATCATTTACTGACACCTAGTCTCTTTGTTTAAAGGAGTACGCTATATATTGGAAGGAAATTGTTAATGTTTGTTACTCTAACAAAAACGTATTAATTTTATGGAGAAAAAAAAGACAGTTTCAGCAGGAAGTAGTAACAGAAACCTGTTTCCTTATAACCTACTCTAGTATTTTGTGGAAGCTGGGAGGGAACAATGAGGAAAAGAAGGTCAGGAAACCAAACTCTCTTCTTCTAGCCATGTTCTATCAGAGACATTGGAATAAGAACCCAGTGTCAGGAACCAGTGTACAGGAATGGTATCCTGTCATCATCATCAAGGCTAGACTTCACGAACGAAGATTTGGGAAGGGCTCTACCCACGCTTGCTGCAAGCGCGCTGATGGCTAAAGAGGCCGATGCGAGATAGGCAAGTCTGGTTGCAAAAGGCACAGCAGAAAGTCACCATAGGCGGTGTTGGTGAGGCACGGTTCTTTCTGCGTTGTCTTTTCTCCTCGAGACTGATTCTGCGTGTGTTCTCAAAGGAATCAGCAGCGTTATGGATGATGTGTCTCCATGCCTCCCAACTGGAGGCCAGAGTGGACCACTGATGGTAGTCAATATGGCCAAGGCTGAGAATACGTGACCAGTGTGTCTGTCCTTGAACAGGCAGCAGTCACCAGTATTGAGGCCATGCTGCTGAGAACGCAGCTGCGCTGGGCAGGGCATGTCTCCAGAACGGAGGATCACCGCCTCCCTAAGATTGTGCTCTATGGTGAACTTGCCACTGGGTGCCACAAGAGAGGAGCACCGAAGAGGTATCTTGTAATTGGGACTTAAATATCTGGGTTCAAGTCCGGTTTTCACTGTGTCTTATTAGGTACCTCAATGTCTCCTTTTGTTACCTCCTGTCTTTAAGGGATCTTATCTTTAGAAATGAGCTCCTATTTCTGTTATTGACCTTAATTCTTGGCACCTAATTTTCTTTAGGCATTTGTGAGTAGCATAAGCACTGGAGCTGAGATGGGGGAATTCCACTAGGCAGCAAAATGTCTTAAAGAGTTAGTAAAATACTGAGCACATTGTAGTGCTTACATCTTTTCATGGATCTAACCCCAAACTACTATTACTCCCAGGAAAGAGTATAATTTGCAGTAATATGTGAAAATGAGATACGATAAGATATTTTATTGCTCTTTCCTTGTTCATTTGTAAAATACAAGGGCCCAAAACATCTTGTTCTGTCTCTAAGCACTGACAAGTAATGGAAAAAAGCTTCAGAATGTTCCCCCCACCAGGTAATTTTATCTCCCTGGACTAAACTCTTCAATCCTAGTGTTCATTTGCTTTCTTCAGATTATGCCTGTTGGTACTATCTGTGACCATGTATTTCACAGTTCTGCTTGTGATTAGCTAGGATTACCATCAAGGTCCTGCAGGGGATATGTTGAAAAATGTGGGGTTTTTAAATAAAACCATTACATTCTACAATGACTATCAAACTACAAAACAAATTTCAGATCTGCAGTCAACTGTTGTTGGTTTGCGTTTTTAAAATATACATTAATTGCACAAGGAATCTCTGATTATATCAACTAACTGGAATCAAGTCTCCTTCTGTGAATGGTAGGATAGAGTATGTCTTAAGCCTTTATTCTTAGAAATAATTTGAAGCATCATTTTTAATCTTTAGATGGGATAATGGTACTTCTTGTATATACTTGATTGGATCTTTGGACGCTTTTTCAAAGAACAGATTCATTTTTTCAAAACAAATATTTCAGTTTCTGTATATACTCCTCTGTTTATACAGGTGGGGGTGCCTGGTGGATGATCCTAACTGCAGCTCTGACTTTGGCTCCGAAGCTAAGGGAAAAAGTACTCCCTTCAATTGTTTCAGTCTAAGGCATTCAAACACCAGTAGACACTATTCAAAACAGATGTTTTTTATCTTAAAAATTTTGGAATCCATAAAAAAGAAAATGAGAGTATTCTGTCACCAGCCATTACTGATTACTTTTATTTTAGTGAAAAAAAATTTTAGTTATACTGATTCTCGTAATAAAATGGACAGCCAGTACTGATGTAAAATAGGACAATGACATTTATCCAGGTGGCTTTTCTATTTTCTTTCTTCTTTCTTCCTTCTTTTTATTTTGTTACAACTGAAGAAGTTAATGCTGCTATAAAATACAGAACATAATCATTCCTTTCATGCAGAAGCTTTGTTTCTTTCCTTGCTAACAGCTCATATAATTTCATGTGTGGGTTTTATTTTGTATGTAAAATAATTATGTCAAAAGTAATTTATGTAGTCATATCAATGGAGAAATCTACGGTAAATATTTTGATTTGCATGTTGTATGCTCATGGTTTTTAAATATCCATTTATCTTTTTATTCTCACTGCAATGAATCTAAAATCCATATTACAATCTTCAGTGTTAAACACCATCCTTAGAATCTGCTTGCTCTAAGATCATTAGGCTGTGACTGTGAAGAGATCAATTGCCACTTCTGTTGTTAGTACAAAAATAGTCTGAACAATCACATACTTACAAAGCATGGAAAAGTCTTCAGTGCCCTTACCTTGTATATATGTCTTAGTTCTCCATCCCAGCTGACATATGCAGAAAAAGGAAAAGGGTGTGCTAAGACACTTGGGAGTAAGGCATTCTTGAAAAGGCATTCTCTTTCCTGCACTGTGATAGCTACTATTTTCATTTTATTTTATTGCCAAGGGTCTCTGTCAGTGTCACATTTTTCATATGTGTTACCTGGGCAGTGATCATTTCTTGAATCTTTCACTTCTTTGCCTTTTTTTCTAAAGAAAATGTTTAGTTTAAAGCCACAAATATTTCCTTGAAAGAAGTAATGGTAAATCAATTGTAAACCACCCCTCCTGCCTTATTTCCAGTGTGAAAACACAAAAAGAAAATCTGAAAGGCTGTCAGAACAGAAGATGGGAAAGCAAAAGAGGTAGGATTTTCCTTGTGCCATACTCTTGCTTGGAGCCTGCTGTGGCTGGGAATGGCACTGGGACTGCTGCCAGAGACCAAGGGGACTGTTACTATAAGGGACGATTGATGACTCCGGTTTACAGGTGTCTTATGGTTGACTGGCAATGTCAACATGCTTTTGGAAAGTGGTTTTCAGCAGGAGGATGGAAGTCAATCAGCCAAAGTAAAGTTCCATCAGACTCTTTTACATCCCCAGAAAGTAATGGGGGGATGAGAGCTGGGTAAAATAAGTATTTAAAGAGACCCTGCCCCAGGTGAAGAATCCACAGTTCCATGCTTCTAAAACTCATTAATTTAAAGATATGATGTGGTAGTTATGATTCCAGTGGCATTATAGATATATGTGGTCTCGAATGCAAAGTCCGTGAAAAGGTATCTTCTAACCAAGCCTCAGTTGCCCACAGTGTTTACATCTGAATCATTTATTTAGGGTTCCTTTATAATCAGAAAAGAGGAATTCCTGCTTCCAAAGTGATATTCACCTCACTCTAAATTAAACATACGAAATATGTCCTAAATTAGGGCCATAGAAATATTTAATTCTAGGTACAGATTGCCTCAAATGTGAAAGTCTATGTGGTGTCTGTAGTGTCTGAGATAGACTGGACAGTAGGTTTTTTGATGATCTGAACCCATATTCAAGCATCAATTTAAAATGTAATCTATTAAATGAACTCTGAGAAGAAAGAATGCTTATCTACATATAGAGATAAATGACACACACTATACAAAAATCTGTGTAGGTGTCTAAGTCATACTTAAGTATGCTAATCATGGAAACATACATTCATCCTTCCTATTTATCCACTACACCTTTGTTCCCTTCTGCCTTAGCTTCAAATAGTTTCTCCAGAAACTCACTCACTCCATTGATCAGTTGTCATCACATGTCCTCCCTGGAAGTCTCTTGGCTGTGCACATCTGTATGCATACAGATGCTTAACCTCTTATTTCACATTCCCTTCCTACTTTTTCCTTCTCTCTTAATCTCTACCTGTTTGGTTTTGTTTGGGGTTTTTTTGTGTTTTGTTTGTTTGTTTGTTTTTGGGTTTTTTTGTTGGTTTTTTTTAATCAATTGACAGGCGCTGTTTGATCTCAGGCAAATCAAACACTCATGAATACCTCTAATTTTTAATCTTTACAAGTTACACAACCTAAAATGTTTCTAGTGCATGAAACTCGAGCAGTGAAAATGAATATATGTACCCCACAGGGAATCACAAAGAGAGTGAAGGTGACTGCATGTACCTGCAATGGATTATGTGAGTTTTATGTAAAGCGTGACTCAGCCGCCCTGAACATATTGGTATAAATTGGTGGAAGAATGGGGAGAAATGGACTCGATATTTTTGCTGTGACATCTCCAGCACTATCAGCTATTCTGAAAAACAATAAAAAAAGGAAAATAATTCCCCAATAAAATTATTTCTGCTTTTACAGTGTCCCTTTTGTGGCAAAATATATGATTCTGAGCACAGAATTTTCATGCCAACTTTCAACCCAGAGCAAAGCTTAATTGATTAATTATAAGTCCTTGAAAATAGGGAACTATATGTAAAACCTGACAAGATCCTAAGCTACTGTGGTACAAATGACAATAGTATATAAGTAGCCTACCACATATTGTTGTGTTAATAAATGAGTGCTACATAAAATACAGCATTTTAATATTCTAAACTCATATAAACATTATCTTAATATATTACAATATGCTTCCCTGAAATACAGCAATGCTTATACAGACTTCAGGCAATACATTGTCAGAATGTCCCAGTTAACTAGAAGAAAAGTAAAATGCATATCAGTATAAATTCATTGATAGAGCAACTCCCTCCTTTTAACTTTTGACCATGTTTTTATTAAAACTTTGCTGAGTATCTGGATTTTTCACATTTCATAAATGTCCTGAATGTTAAAATAATTTAAAATGTTTTTCAGGAATTGTTACCTGATACCTAATTACAGCTAAACATAATATAAAATACATGTAGTCTTGTGGATACTGTTAGTAAACAGCCAAAAGCAAAATAATTACTTCGGTAGCATTTTATAATTTTGGTCTAACAAAATCAAGAAATTGTGTAGGTTCCTATGGAAGGGGTGAAAACTCAGATTGTAATTGAAAGTTTGTAACATAAACATCTCCTAATACAGTGTTATGCAGTAGAAAAATAAAACAAAGTTGTAAAATAGTACATTTATAAATGTCTCTGGGAGGCTACAAAATGTTTTAAAACTTTTCAGAATGAAAGCCAGCCTTTGCTTAGAATAAGAAGTCCTCATTGCCATGAATATAATACTGGCAACAAAAATTCAGGATTTTCATAACTTAAGGGAGTCACTTTTTTCTCTTCTTCAAATTTATCATCCTAAAAGATCTTATTTATTTAGAAAATTCTGATACTTCATGCTTATCTCATTGGATAGATTAAGGCTTATCAGTGATGAGGCCGATTAGGTGTATTTAAAGCTTCTGAATGCACATATTTCTAAATCTCTTTAAATTAAAGTAAGATAAGATATGTGGAGACTTGTCTATAAAAACTGCTGAAGGCTTTTTGCTGTACTGAATGTGCAGTAATGAAGTATAAGTTTCCAGTGTATGACATCATACACCATATCAATGCACATGCATAACGTATAGTATTTTTACATTTCAGTTCAGTCAATGGAAAAGGACCTCATTTCAAATCTGCCAGTAATAGTCAAAATTCTCGCAGTCTAAATTATCTTTATAGCCTTTTGCAGTCTTCAGTTTTGTCACCCTCAGGAAAGAATCGAGACTGAATCATGGAAACGTAAAAGCCACATCCTCACTAAATCATGAGAAGGGACAAATTGAAAGACTGATTGTGGAAAAATAGGGGTTTCACTTCTTGCATTTTACCTTGTCTCAAGAAAACATAAAAATATCTATATCCTCACTAGCTAAACTGTAGGCGAGTATTAACTATCCTACAAACAAATTCCCCTTCGCTAGTATCTATTATCTTGCTCTTGTTCAACTGAAAAACACAGATTATGCAATCTCTCTTCCTTCACTGTTTTAATTTCATGGGCTGTGTGACCTTCCTAAAACAGAAATTCAAAAGAGAAAGAAGTAAAAACGTGCTGATCTCAAAGCTGGGCTGCTTGACATCTACCTGAGAAACCCTGTGCAGAAATATGAGTATATGGTCTGTGAAACAAGGGATCATGATGCAGCCCTAAAATAAAAGGAGGGAATAGACACATTTATTCTGAAGTGATGCTTTTTTATTTATACATGCAAAATATTTAGATTATCTGTTAACAAGAAGCAATTAATAATTAGATAAGATTAGATAATAATTAATAAATGGAGATACTGTTCTGCAATATACTGCTGTGTTTCCTACACATATTTTCCAATTCTCTACATTGTCTGAATATGGTACCAGATTTTACCCAAGATACCTCCAGAGAGAACAGTGACATCAACACTCTACATGCAAACAATCTACAACTTCAGCTATGCCCCAGTTCAGCCAAATATTTTTATGTGCATGGCAATTAGCATAATTGTGGGCTAGCGTACCATAGTGTTAGCATATGAACTTTCATCAACTTTATAGCTGCTCAGTTATAGGAAATAAATATAATCACCATGGGAAAGCCCTGAAGGCACCGAGAACCACAGAGTGTGAGGGTAGCACTCATACCAGGCATTCCACAGCAATGAAGGGACCGCGTCATCTTTCCTGTGGGGCAGAGAAGTAGCAAGGTTTTTTAAGTGGCATATATGTGTGATTAAAACATTTTGTTTTCCAACCTCAGTTTATTCTCTTCACTGTCACTTGGCCTTGCATAGGAAGGAATTGTTGACTTGAAGGAAGTCAGAATGGCTTAGCAAACGCTTACTTGTTCAGGTATATCTTTGGTCTTTTTGCCTTTTCTATTTTTTCCCCAACATGTTTCTATGTAGCCGATCTCTTCTTCATTCTGAATTTTCTTTTTAATAGTGTGAATACTTCAGAACTATCTTTGGCAAGCAAGCAGGTGTTTTCCTTGTCATGAAGGAATGTGCCCAGAGGGCCATTATCTTCTCTGCTTCCCCTTAGGCCTTTAAGAGCTAGACAGCCCATGTAGTCTTATCTATGAAGAGAACAGGTAAGTAATTTCAACATTTCTGGAAAGCATAAACAATAATACTTCAAGGCGTGTTTTACTCCACCCACCTGCAATGTTGGAAATAGAGGGAAATAGTATAAATGTACCACGTCTCAAAGAACTGAAAGCTGCAGAATTAAAAGGTGTATCTTTGGCAAAGTAATGAAACAGTTTGAGAATTTGGGGGATTTGAAGAAGTTAGAGTGAGATTTTAGCATGTTTTCCAAGCTGAATATGTGTTTTTATTGTCCTCTGTAGCATGAGTGTCACCAGAGAAGTGACCACAAAGCTTTTCTCTTGCAGGCACTGTGGAGTATTCAGAAGGGAAAGGTCAGTAGTTGATGAAGTTTTGCTTGACAGTGTGTACAAACCCAATACCTTAATCTTCTGCCACAGTTCTTATTTGAGTTTTTGATAGATATGCCCAGATTATCTCCCTATCTGTATAAGCAACAGCCTTACTGGTTGGTTTTGCAGAAATATAAAGAAAAAAATATTTGGAACTCTTTCTCCATATCACAGCATTGCTTCAGGGGAACTCCTATTCTGCCTCTGCCTTTCTGTGCATAATGACCATAAATAAGAGTTTCACTTCTGTACCAGTCAACTTTATACTTTCCATAAGCATTAAATTCACTTGAAAGTGCTGTTCTTTTATGGAACCACAAAGGATGATATTTATTATAGTATTTTAAATCTTCATTCAAACAGTCTAATTTTAAGTCTTTCACAAATACTGTATTCTGTGTTGAACATTGTTCAGAAAGAATGTGCTGTCTCTCTAGTGCTTCTGCTATGCATAAAAGGCATTTAAAAGGAAATAACTCCTAAGAATTTAAGCCCATAGAAAAAATAACTGATTTGAATGTGATCTGAAGAAAAATATATGGTTGTTATATTCAATTTTCATGCATGCACAATTCCTTGCTTCATAAATGATGCCATATTTTCTGGTTTAGTTGTAAAAATACTGTATACATGGACATTCCACCTTTTTAAAAGCATAATTCTTACTTTATGAAAGTAGTTGCCAGTACATGGCACAAACATTTTTATAAAAGCGAGTGTTTTAAAATAAAGACGCTACACAAAAGCCTATAATCAGACAGTCAATAAATCTGCATCTTACATTTCCTTGCTATTGCTGTAAGAAAGAGAAATAAAGGACAAAGCCAACCACAATCAATAGTTAATTTCACTAAGAAGAATAGACAGTAGTCTGGTATCTGTATGTCTGTGTGGTGTGCTCACTTTGAATGACTCATCACATTGGAAGTTATAACAATTGGCTGAACTGAATAAGTTAGTAAAAGGGGAATTATGGGAGAATTTAATTTATTTTCAAACTGAGAGTACATGATGAAAAGTGTAAATAGCACAACTTAAAGAAGCTGAAAAATAATATTCAAAATAATATGGGCTCTCAAGAAAAAGTTTAAAAAATATCTGTGTTACAAAGACAACTACAAGACAAATAAAAGAAGCTGCCATTTCTTGCTTCAATAGGTTGTGATGTAACAAATTTATAGATTCAATTGAGCAAAAATTCTAACAGTAGTACAAAGAGAATGTCCTACTATAAACATTATTTTAATATAGTTCTTCGGTTTTGTTATTTAGATCAACATAAAACAACCCTTTTGTGTTGTGTTATGGTACTATAACTTCAAACCCTTTGTAGCGTCTGGCAGCTGCAAGGAGAGCAATAAGTGCAGATGTCCTCAATTTATTAAAATAGAAGCACCTTACTTCACTAATGTACATTCTTTAGTTATATATATTTCCAAAGTAAAGGAAACTGAGTTAAGAGTCATACTGGTGAAGATCAGAAATTCATCAGCATTCCAAACATAGTGATTGATTTCCTTCCCAACTCAGTTACGATGAATATAAATTCAGAACAACACAAATAAGTAAGCCAGCAGGAGATCCTAAATGGAAGTGAAATTAAAAATAAATACTATGGTTTAAAAAAGTCCATTTTATCATTCTCACTCTGAAATAAATCCAGTGGAATACTGATGGCAATTGTAGTTTTCAATCAAAAATCTGCTCAAAGGTTTTTTTGATCTTAAAGTGTAGAGTATTCTTTCAAGGCTAGAAACAAATTCAAAAGTTGTACTCTGGCTAAAATTAAGCAAGCTGATTTGTTTGTTTAACGTGTGTCTGAGTCACAACATTATCTGCTCTGATGTAGGTAATTAAAAAAATTAAATTAACCAGATTTTCATGGCCAGAGGGCTATCAGAAAGGCAAATCCACAAATAGAATCCAAGTTATGAACAAGTTCATAAAAGAGTTAATGAAAATATTTCCAGGAAGCAAGATGAGAAGCAAAGATGCAGTTTTGGTGTCCTTGCCCATCCCACCACCCTAACACACAGTGCACACCAAGCCAGGTATCAAGGGCACATAAAGCAGCCTGATGTACCAAACCTCAGGTGACAGAGCTAAGCACACATTCAGATATACTGCAGATGCAGTATACCAGCAAATTAAATATGCCTGAGAATTCTGACGACACTGAGATAACTCACAGAATGGCTGGTATCTACACTAAAAACTGCCAACACTGCGTAGCTGAAGGCAAACTGCCCACTGGGTATTCTCCCGAGCTGCTCTGACTGACAGACTGCCAGGGAGTTGTTGGGGGGCATAAAGAGTTGAAACAGGCTGAATTTATTTTAGGGAGTGCACAGGGAATTGCCTAGCAAGGATATTCAAGATATTTAAAATCCATCTGGACAGGGTCCTGGAAAACTGGCTCTAGATGGCCGTGTTTAAGCAGGGAGATGGAGCTCCAGATGACCTCCAGATACCTCTCCCAGCCTCAGCCATTCTGTGATTCTGTAAAATGTTCCCTCACCACTTTCTGAAGTGCCAGCTCAACAGCTTGTGAGATTTTGCCTCTGAACTCAAATAGGCCCAAGAGTAAAGAAATCTAGTGTAAAGTAGTTCATGGAAATTATTTGGGTTAAAAACAATCCTGCCACACAAATAAGCAACAAACCATAGAGCAGGACTTCAATCTAATGGCAAGAGGTGGAGAGCAGAAATGCCATGAGCTTCAGTTATAGTCAAAGCTCCTGCATCATGACACTATGGCCTGTCTGAGATTTTGAGTCCCTCTCATGCAAGAGAAAGATACTACAAATACCTGCTTCTTTATACTCTCACCCAGACTAGTTTGAAACAGACTATGAGCACTTGCCCAACCATGTGTAGCTGCTGAGAGGCGCTTCGGAAAGCTGAACAATATTGCTACAGTTTCATTTAAAGCACAGTGCCTCTCTGTAATAATGTAGATATCTGAAATAGATGCTGACACATTAAAAGTGAATGTGAACTGAATTCATAAAATCTCCTGTTTGAGAAAGAGAATAGATAACACTGGTGAGATGGAAAAGCTGAGTAATAGTCATCTTTTAAGTTTGGAACCAGAGTCCAGAATCTGGCCTTCTCTGTGTACACTGATCAGGACTCATTGTTTAAAAAGGCCATGAAATGTATCTGATTTTGTGTAGGCATGAAGGAAATAGAAAGGAAAATATAAAGGAAATAAGAAAGGAAAGATAACAATGTTTTTAGTCTTCTACAGCTGAAGGAAATTTAATCTGTTCCTTTTCATCTTCCAGGAGTGTCTGACTATACCCAGGGTATCCTCTCTAAGGGTATACTGTATAACCTCTATGCTGGGACCTCTGGTCACAAGAGTCATCGGGTCTTATGACAAGGAGCAGAGATGTAGTTTAATGGGGTATTCGGATGGAAAGGGGAAGGTGGACATAACATTCCTCTCAGGACAGAATTTAGGTTTCTGCTTGATTATTTCAGCTTGCTGCATGGTTATGTGAAAATCAGGTATTTTTCCTTGTAACAGAAAAGTTACTTGTTTTTATTATGCATATAGTCCTATGCATTTTATGCTCTTACTATTTGAAACATTTTTATTATGGCCATCCATATTTTTTTTCAGAGTATAACATTCCATCTATTGACAATGTCTTCTCAATAGAGAAGTGAAGTGTACTTCTATAATTTTTCCTAGGTCATAAACGGAAATATTAACTGACATTGCTCCCATGACCAACACCAGAAGCTTCCACTGACAGTCGCTCTCTAGTTGCTCTCTTTGTGTCTACTCTTTAGCCAGTAGGTGATCACTTTACCATTCATCCATTACTATTTTCATTCTGATGGTCAACTAATAGTTTTCTAAGTGATAATATTTTGGATGACTCACTGAAGTATGATCATGTAAATTTCAGTAGAATTGCTATGTAATAGACTTACAGTAAATATAGTTTGTATACTTACAAAACACTTTATTTTCTTTATCTTGAAAAGTACCTAGTTTAGCATTAAAAGATATGATCTAAATCTGGCACCATTTGTTTTTGGCAAACACAGTTTGCATTATATTTTGGACTTTTGTATATAGGTCAAATCAATAGTTAATTTTACCATCTGTGCATATACATCTGTCTAGACAGCCACTCAGCTCTAGTGAGAGAACTGGAACGAAAACAAAGGGGATAAAGACACTAGTGCCTTTATGTTTTCAGTAATTCTATACTTGATAAATAACCTTTCTTAATGAGTAGATCATTGTAATCTTATAAGCACCTCACTTCACATGCCAGTTTGAAGGCAAGAAATGAAGAAAAATTATTAAGAAGACAAATGTTACTTTCAGAAGAATATGTGTAAAAGAAAATATACCCACAAAAGCTTATGAATTACTAAATTTATTCATATTTTAATGCTAGCTCAAAAGTAGAATTTGGGTGGAAAATGTACAGAGAAAAGACTACCTTTGCAATTCCATCTGTGCAAGAAAACATTCATGAATAATATTTATTATTTTTTCAAATGGTTGCCTGCATGAATTGAAACAGTGCTATTGAAGTCAATAGATAATTCTTCTACATAGTGAACAGATAGAAATGCCAACAATGGTCAAAGAAAGGCCACATAAGAAAAAATATTTTTATTGGCACAAATCTCCATTAACCTTTTTCTCTAATTTCTAATTTTTTAATCCCCATTTGCTCATTTATTTTACTTCTTTGGCTTTTTCATCTTTACAAAATAATCTTTGCTCATGATTCAGTTTTACCAAGTAACCTTGAATAGATAGTCATTTTCAATGGAGTGAAAATGTACTTGCAGATCCATTGAATTACATTAGATTCACTCAACAGTTCAGGTGTTTTTGACAAACTAAATAAGACACCCTAAGTATGGATTTTTATCCTTTCTGTCATAACTGCTTTTACATGTCATTTCATAAAACATCTCCAGTTATGTACCTTTTTTCTAATTTCAAAAGATATGAAATGATAAATAAAATCCTTATGTGCATAAAGGCAATAGATTCTCAGAGCCTTAAACCAAATCCTAAATCACATGCATATCGACTGACAAATCAAGTGGTATTAGAGGCTTTTAGAATCAGGAGCCACGGAGCTGCAAAATGAATAGGACATGCTCTGGGACCTGCTTTTGCATCTTTAGACAAGATTCAAAAGAGAAAATCTAATTAAGATGCAGACTGAGACATCTTTTAATTCTTCCCTATCTTTCTGTAGGGTATATTCAAGAGCAAGTGTTTATTTCTATGTATATTTCTATGTATGGTGTCTGTGAATATTTTGGAGAGTGTGAATCATAAGAATACATGCAGAAGTTGGTTGCTGGGGAGGATGTGTGTGCACCCACACAAGCCCCTCAGAGTAAGAATGAGTAGTACCAGTATCTCACTGCACAGATCTGAACCGGATTGTATTCCCTCCACACTTTTGTGCCAGTGCTCCTGACAGTCACACAACCCTGACTCAGTACTCCTACTTCTCATTCGACTCTCATGAATGGCAAAGAAGTCAGTCAACACCTGTTACTTCTTCCCTTCCCTCTTCTTCATCATGCTCACATGCAGAATCTGACAAACTGAAGTACTTGCACAAAATACAAAGGACATCCTTATATTTATGATTTTCATCCATACATATGCAGCAGCCTTTGTAAATAAACACAAAGGAAAAAATATAGTATTTTTGGAAATGTGCACTGCATTATAATGAATGTTTATTTGAATACTGAACAGCAAAACTTTATTTTTTCAGAGGTTCAAACTGAAAGCTCTTCATAACTGGAGAAAATGAAGGAAGCCATCCCAAACTGTGAGAGCGAACTTCACATTCCTTCCTGGTGGTAAGTCGTATTTTGAGCCCAAACATATATGTAGATAGCACATTTAGACATGTAGACTATCACAGGTGCCTACATCCTGTATAAAGTTTTCCTGGAAAAGCTGTATCCTGTAAAAACTTTGAAGTCAGTCCCACTTTGAGGAGGACCTTAAATAGATGACCTTGAGAGATCGCTTCCATCTTAAATTATTATATGACTCTATGAGTCATATACTGCCATTGAGTTCAGCAAACATTGGGATGGACTAGTATTTGTTGCAAAAGATGACATTCATTTAAAATTTCATGTGTTAGGGCCATTAAAAATATGATTTTGGGAAAAGTAATTTCTGAAAACTCTAATTATTAGTTGCTTCTATTTTTCAGTTCAGAAGGAGGAAACAAACCTAGAAGGAAAATTGTTTGTGAAAACAGCATTTGTTAAAAACAATATTTCGAAATATTGCTTTGATATATACCATTTATCAAAATCTTTAAATTTTTTTCCTTTTCCATTTTTCATAAAAATTTCAGAAAATAACATTGATAATTTTTTTCTTAAAACTAAATTTTAGATGAAAAGTCAGGTTTCCTTAAATGTATTTTTCAATTACATAATTAGTCTTCAATATGTATCAATGCCTTTTCTGGTATGGCAAAAATAGTGAACTAGATAGTGCAGTTGTTTTCAGAAGCTACACTATTGCATATTAATTAATTTTGTCATTTCACATGAGAGCAATTTTCCTCCAGATACAATATTCTATACCAGAATAAGCTGGTTAACTTCTGAAGCTGATTAAACTACATAGAATACCAATGATCCAGATTTAAATAAGATAATAGGATTACATACCACCAGGGCTATATAGCGTGCTGTTCTTACGTATACTGGTGTCAGAACAAGTTCGCTTTCCTCATGGATGTTAATATATTTCAGTCAGAGAAAACAATTTTGTACAATAAATGTCACAATTTCTTGTCTTAATTAATATTATATTATGTTATAGTAATATTATAGGGTATGTCATCAGATTAATTACAAAAAAGTAGTAACTTAAACTTCCTAGGAGACAGATTTTCATTATGGGGTTAAGGAAACCAATTCAAGAAGAACAAATGAGAGTGGCAAGGCGCTGACTGAGATCTTCTAATTTGACTAAGAAACAAACTGTTATCAAACTATTCTTACAGTGCAAGTCCTTCCTAGTTATTGTCTCTAAGTTTACAGTGACAGGAGAGCATGCCTCAAAAGCTAGAACAGTCTATTATTCTTTTTTATTTCCTTCAAGGAAGAGTATCAGGCAGGATCACTTGCTATAATAAAATGCTAGGAATAAAAAGCAAAGAATGAAGATATCATGACAGCAGTTGATAGGTTTGCTGAATGCTGCAGATATGTAGACTTCAAAAAAGAACTAATAAGAGAAAAAATAGTCACACATATAAAAGGATCCCACTTCTGGGAAGAGACACTGTCACTCAGACTCAAGCGCAGGCGATGTTAGTGTTCCCAAAGCAGAAATCCTCTATCAGGTGGCCTCAATACATGGAAGATGAGCCAAACAGAGCTGAAATAGCAATAGGAGCATTCTCATAATACAAAAATAGTGCTCAAGTAGGGCCAGGGAGAACAGTATCTCTTCACGAGAAAGAACAGTAGAGCTGTAGAGCAAGGAGCACAACAAGCAACAGCTGGAAACTATAAACAGCATAGAGCGGGACTGATGGAACTATCATATAACAGGTACTTTCCTAACAACATGGAGGCTGTCCAGAGAATCTGAGGATAAGGTTGTTGTCATCAGTGTACATCCTATGAAAATTTCACAATCCAAAGGACAAAATATACCAGAAAAACATACAGTAGTATTCAGTGTTGAACTGAACAGACTGTATCTTACATTTAAAACTAGCATGGGCAAGCACTGAAGTATTGTCAGGAAAAAAAAAAAAAAAAGGAGAAAAAGGCCCCAAACCACTTCAAGACAATATTTATGCAAAACAAGACAGGTGTCAAGGCCAGGTAAAATACTATATGGGCTCAGAGAAGCAATGTTGGACATTTTTATTTAATACCAAATGTAATTAGATTTTTTTCAGATAATTTCATGAGGAAACAAGGATTGATGGTATATCATTAGGTTATAGACACACTGAAGAAGCCTGGTTCACCTTCATGATAAAATATGATTTGGCAGAGGCTGTTTAAACTATTCACATGAGGATGAGGGCTACTTAGGCTAAGTACAAAAAATACTTAATCAGCAGCTCCAGGTGCACTCTGATATCTGCATCAGGGAAATTAAAAAAACCAAAGACGTTGATAATATGAAATTGGATATCACTTAGGGGAGTGGGATTAGATTTAATAAGTGTTAAGGAAGCAACAGTCTTCACCCTCTCTTGTCCAAGTCATGTCTTCTGGGACAAGGGCTGACATTTGGTTGAGCAGCTCCTGCATCCACATGCAGGCTGCACTGTGCCCACAAAACACAACAGTGTTTATAGCAACAGCAAAACACCTCCTATTTCATATGTACTTAACAATATTTATGCATGGGCAAAAACATATGCTTCATACAGTTAATTAAACAGTTATTCTGGTATCAGATATCAAAGTACTCTCAAGAAAAAAAGTCCCATCAGGCCTTGGAATACTCCCTCTTATAACAGTTCTAAACAAGTTTGGAAGATACTACTCCAATGAAGAAATATTTTCAAAAGTTAAATAGATCTCATCATTACAGTATTGAATTATTTTCCTAATGCAGACTCAGGTGTGGAGACTGTAACTATTCAATGCAACTTCTTAATTTTTCCAAAAGTCTACACTTTACCATATGAGTAGGCAAGGAGTAGGAGACTTAAGAAGTATATACGTAATCAAAGGTATAGCAATAGCCAACAGAAGTATGAGAATATCTGTCTTATTTTAGTGTTAATACATTTGTGAAATCCAAATATCCATTAAAATAGCCATTTAGTGGGGAAAGTATTATCTATATAATGTCTTCATAATAAACACATGAAGTAATTTTCCAATTATTGTAACATAGATGTGCTGAGGAATTCATAAGAAAATAAATCGAAGAATTGTTTCCCTTCCTGTTTTGGCAGTGTTAAATGGACTCCCCATCTACATTAGCAACAGATACATCTCCTAATGATTTTAGAGCAATACTCACACACAGCAGCTATCAGTAAGCTAAAAAGCTCTTTCCCCTTCATTCATAGTATTTCACAAGTGATCACTCTACTCTTAGTGCATTAATAGGGTCTGAAAAAAGCAACTGTGAGGGATTCACATCCTAGCAATGACATAATGCTAAAAACACATCTAAGCCAGCCATTTCTCAAAGGTCCTCTACAGCACTGCATTTTCCTCCTTTTATCCAATAGCTGAGTATCCAGTAGGACCTCTTCACCTGAGATGTGTTCAAACCATTCATCGGTCAGATAAATCTGAGATTTCTATCCACTCAAAATAAAACAGAATAGAGATGGCCTTCCTGAAAAAAAGAAAATCCTTCTTCTTGAGTGAATTCTTAAAACATAGCCAGACAATAGATTGACTCTAGGTGTTAGAGCTGAGACAGATGAAGGAAGTATTCCTGTCTCAGGTAAAAGGTTTGCTAAGAAATCTGAGAGGCTAAGGTGAAGGGAAGGGTGGAAAAGAACTGGACTTACACCATCTGCATACTCAGTGAGTGCTCTAACCAGCTTTTTTTGGCTATGCTGTATGCAGAACATACTCTGCTCAGGGTGCAGTAAATAATTGTTAGGTCAGACTGTGCAGAAAAGCTTAGAAAGGTCCCTTGATTATGGCTCTTGGTGGGTACCAGTATAAGATACACATCGATCTACTCCCCACCATCAAAATTTGATTGCTTTTGGAAATTTTACTGCAGAAATTGAATACTTTCAGCACCTCAGGAAACATTATGTCAACATTAACTTATAGGGTGCTTATGTGGTCAGGATCCAAATTTGAGACTAGTCTGCCAGAGAAGTTAGAAGAGCCCCAATTATTTGTAGCTGTAGTTCTTGGCATACTGACTGGATTTTTCTACATAAGTAAGTAAGTAAATAGATAAATATAATACTGCAAGCCCTCAAGTGCCACAATTTCAGTCATAACTACTAGGTGACCTTCTGCTACAGATGTAAACAGCCCAAATGCAACAGCTACGATTTTCTTTAAAAAACTGAGCACATCCCAGTCAGGGTTAACAGATACTGTATGAAGAGTTTCAATTAAATAGTTCCTAATAGAAGTTGAAAGAACAGTGGGAGTCAAGCTCCATACTGATTTAATGAAAGTAACTATCTCAGTATTAGCCAGCTAATAATGAAACTGCCAGCAACCGAGATGTATTGTGCTAAAGAAAATCAGCAACAAAATAAAGCAACAACAACAAAAAAAATGCACTCATTTTGCCATAAATGTTTGCGTCAAAGGGAGTAAATTTCTGACAAACCTGCTGTTACATGGGTTGGATTGCAGTTACCTACCTATATGCAGTTGATTGCATGCCCGTGGAAGGACAGCACATTTTATTACAGCATCATGCCCTAAAAGCAATTGTTTCAGAGAAATAGAATCTAGCAACTTGTTTAGTAGTTTGCCCTGAGCAGGTAAATTTGGGCTCTCGTGTAGAATGTGAAACATTTGAAATGAAAAACAACTCTATACAACATAACCTGACAATGTTTGTTCATTTGTTCACTTTTTTAACTAAAATATTTATTGGGGCTGATCATTTCTACTGATACGTAATTTTCAGTGTTTACAATAACTTCAGATATTCAGGCTATATAGAAATGGAAACCGATATTTGAAAAACATACTAATTTTTCCTGATTTGATTTCTCACACTGGTTTTCAGTGTACAGATCAAAACTTTTCATTTTTGCACTGAACTTTGTCTACAATTATTGCATTAACTGAAAGGTTGCACTTTTACAATAATTGTGGGGATACATAGTGAGCAACAAAGACTTTAAGATGATTTATAAACTCAGTTTATATAGTGCATGTAGGATCATAATGATTTTCCAGGAAAAAAATATTAGAAGACAATATATAACTTATTTATCAGAGTCATTAATTCAATAAAACTTTAGCTAGCTCAACTTTCAAAGCAGTTCAGTGCAAGAAACACCAAACCTCTGGAACAATTCTGAAATCACAGGACCCAGATTGCACAAGTGACAGTTTTAAGGCTAAAAAGTCACTTCCTCGTTTCATCTGAATTCCTGCACAACAGTGAAAGGTTCCGTATCTAAAAGCAACTCCTGAACAGACAAAGTTCTTGTATACAGCCACTCATACTCTTGAATTCTTAGCATAGTACAGTTTTGACCCATGGCAACCAGGACTGTTGTATTCAGTGGCCAAGCAGCATTCATGGAATAGTTTAGGCAAGGGACTATTCCTGACAGGTTGGATGCATGAAGCCTTTGAGCAAAGGGAGAAAACTATGTGCTACTTAGAACCACCACAGACTGGCACTTGGACCATTTCACTTACTTATTAATACAGCTAATTTTACTCACTAACACAGCTGCTACTAGAAAACTTTCTGTTGGGAAAATGACTACCTTTATCAGAAAAAACTCCAGAGAAACACTTCAAAAATTAAACATGCACAAGAAGACCGTCAGTTCTCTGCAGAAAGCCTTGGGTCAGATGCGCATTAAACACAAATGAGGGGAGTTATATTGAGCTTGAATGAAGTCAGTAGTACTATCATGACTTCTGTGCAAAAGAGATGTTGTCCTCCGCTTCCTAACGCAAAATCATCTTCATAAAAAGTCTTGGTTTAAACAATTCTGAGAAATTTCATTTGCCTAGAAAAATATATCTGGAATATGGTTGATTTGTTGCCTCTGTCCCTAGATAAAAAAGGGATTAGAGCTTTAAAGGAAAAGAGAATTTGAGTTATGTTAAAACTATAAAGCCCTTCATCTATTAGCTCCTACAGAGGATCACTAAATGCAATAAATCAGGTACAATAAAAATCTTGGAGGAACTTGTTCAGAATTTCACGGACAGAATCATGATCTCTGCTTCTTCTACAAAGTAATGTAATAAGAAACAAAAGCAATTATGTAGGCCAGAGCTTTGAATGGAAGAATAAAATTTTAAATCGATAGAAAGGCAAACTATTTAAAAGTAATTACTTTCCCCTGTATTTTTAATCATCTGTAATTTAAAATAGAGTTTTAACCTCTTTTGGGTAGCTAATGACAGGAGAGGTATCCAGTGTTCAGTCATCGGCTGCCAGGAAACACATGTCTTAAAAATTATTTTATTACTCATTTAATATCATAAAATTTTCTGACATCATGAACATTTTAGAAAACTGGTGCATTTGAACATTCTATGTATTGACTATTGTTGCTCTGTAACTGTGACATAGCCTATAGCTGCTCTGTATTTTCTCCTTTCCTATTGTTTCCTATTTTTCCTATGTCAAAATGAGAGTTGCCACATCTGTAAACTTACAGTTGCAGTCTGTCATTTTCTATGCAAACTTACATTATTCCAAATGCAGACTGATACTTTTGTCAAAGAAGACTTTTAAAGGAAAAAGAACTTCCAAGCTGACCCTCAGGAAAGGGAAATCTAGGCTAAGGAAGGGGAGTGTTTTTAATGCATGGGTAATAATCCAATTCTCTGTGAAGCTCTGTATAATAAAGTGTAACAGAAGAATGCATGAATGTTGAAAAGCAAATAGGTGAAGCTAGTAGTTTTGCACTGAACAGTAGCTCAGGTGAGAAATCCACATGGGCTTCATGAGGGATCTCTGTAAGAGAAGGTGAGACTCCAATAGCTCACCTATGATGACTTGACAAGTCTATCTGTTTGAGCATTGCATTTTGTGTAACTCAGCTTTGGCCAGTATGACTAGAGACTGACTTCAGAGGTTTCTGGTAGCGGTTCTCAGAGAAAAGGAGTACTGAAAAGATCATCTAATTGAATAGTTAGATTTTGCAATTAAAAACTGCAGGAGCCTCATTTTGTCAGAGCATTCAGATTCAAATTTCTGACTTGAGTCAGAACTGAGGACAGGACTCCTCCATATACAAATAAATGACTTGACCATGAGTATATAAAATGGGCAGAACAAGAAAGGAGGACAAATCTTGCAAATCCTCAAGAAAATCCTTTACAAGTTGCTGCAAGGTCATATTTTTATTTTATTGCTTCATTTCCCAAAAAATTACAACTTATATTTTGGGGGTAGAAAAACTTATTTTCACGCAGACCTATTTGGGAGAGAGAATGATGACATTTACTGACATTCTCTAAGCATAGATAACAGAGCTACCTCTGAGAAACTGCTCCATTTGCAGTAGCTTCTACCCAGCTTCACAACATCCAGGGTAGTATTTACCCTATTTCAGCAAGCAGTCATTCACATGCTTTCTAAGACTTGATAGTTAGATCATGGTTGAACTTGCATTTGCTGATTATCCATAACACCCTCCATTGTTAGTCAAAGTACTTTACTAAAGCACTACCAAAAAAACACTGCAAAATCACATACTCACCGACAGGGATATATTCATACTGATATAAAAGTCAATTCCAGCCTCAGTTATTGATAGAAGTTTGATTTCTCTCAGATCAGTTTATCCTGGAATATCTGGGAAGAGATTTGGTCCTCAAATTACTTTTTTTACAAATAAGAAAGCTTGCATGAAAAGAATTTAGAAAATAAGTCTTCCCCTTCTCATTATGCAACTGTCCTCTTTGGGTTATTTCAGAACCTTGATCTAAACCTTTGGGTAGTATTTAAACCATAACTAGCAAAAAGGTCTTTGCTAACCACCAGATCATGCCACATATTTCCAGTGAGCCACTTTAGGAATTTAATTCCTGGAGAGAGCACAGAAACACCTCAGGAAAATTTTGTGTCCTAGTTATAGTGGCTGGGACCACTTTATCACTGTGTGAATGTAAC
>VWZG01003865.1:32309-46568 GCA_013396735.1 Grallaria varia
ATCAGTGTATTTATTGTAATCTTTTTATTAAATTGTAGTTCTGACTTCTAAACTCTTTTGAGTTGGGTTCATTTCTCCTGCTGGTTTACTTTTAAACCAGCACACTTGGACTACCTGGGAACTAACTGAGGCAACTCAACCTTTTTAGACTCTTCACTTATAAAGGATATTAAATTCAGAAAGAAGAGAAACAAAGAGGATTTTGCTGGCCAAAAAGTTATTCACAGAACAGGGATCTGAGAAAACATAGCAACAATGTCAAATACGTCAGTTTTTATTTTGGGAGAGGATTTCTGTTTGTCACACTAAAAAGAAGAAACAGGGCTAAAGACATTTACGTGTCTAGTGTCGAGTGGAATAAAGCCAAAATCCTTGCCATAAATCCTTAACTGCAAAATGAGTTCAAGCCTGATCCTCGAGTGAATGCATAAAAAGCTTAAAAAAGGATCTCAAAAAGCATAGCGGTGCTTGACTATGCAGTGGCATTTCCCCTGAGAATTTAATAAAGTACTTGCCACAAGCCAAGTTTAAACTTGCTTTGCACCTCATGTAATGAAAAGCATTCAGGTTGAATGACCTTCCAAATTGGCTGTGGGATGACCATATGAGCCAGTAGGAAGAACATAAGGGGATCAGCATAAAGGTTACATTTCAGTATATGCTGACTTTTTAGTAGGTTACATATCTATGGCATCTTATTTAGATTGGTTGTTCTCCATATTGATTCACTGAGGAAGTTTCAGTTAATGACAAATTTCTGTTTTACTGTCATTTTCCATGTCCTGTCCTCCAGAAGAACTGCATTTGGTCAGACTTGCACAGACTGCACCAAGGGAACAGACTCACTCCTCAACACGTGATGTAGCTGGTACCTCCATCTGCTTTGCCACAGAGTGGAAGACATCGGTATGTGGAAGGAAGATTTGGAACCATTTCCCTCGCCTTCTGAATTGCTCAGGAAGCATTTGGAGCCAAGACCCTCTGGCAGATGACTGTTCCGCTCAGGTTTAGGATCAACGATCAGTACGGAATATTAAGTGTCTCTGCACAGAGCAACCATTGACCAGCTGATTTAAGATGCTCTTTCAGGTAGATCATTCTGTATTTACTTCCCTAATCAAACAGAACCATGATTATAATTAACCATAAGCATATTGCAGACTTTCAAAACCTATCTTAAAAATGTAAAATGCAAGTTTATATTTACATTAAACTGTTTAATAAAATTGTGTTAAATATTTATGTTACTACTTAAATTTACAGGGAAGAGAAATAATCATTTGAAGTTAATTGCAATTTCAGACTAAGATTTTATGTTCGTAGAAACATGACATTCCACAAGTAAAATGTTCTTTTCCTTTGAGTAATTACTGAATAAAAAGTCTCACACACAAAAATGTCCAGTCAAAACATCTTACTCCATATCTGACTTAAGTCACAGCATACATCTTTTATTCCTTGGCAGTTTCTTAACATTCTTGTGTTCCTCAGAATTAATACATTTCCCTAAACTTATCCAGTGGATAGATTTCTAACTACACTAATAGACTGACATTTTCACTACATTTTCAGCCAATACTTTTTGTTAATAAGAGGAGATTTTCCTCTGTTAAACTGAAAAACTTCAGTACAAAATTAATTTATCCAGGGATATAAATGTGTTAAGGTGTCTGCATAATCAAACAGCTTTTCCTCCATCAACTTTATTCTCTTGTCTCTGTCTTTCCAAACACTATCAAACAGTGTAAATAATGCTCTTAATAATAGCATATCACTGAAAGTACATAGCTCCTCATATTCGATAATGATAATTTAGAAAAAAACCTCTGAGGTTACTTCTACAAGGAGTTATATAGAGCAGTAGTTATACAGGGATATACAAGCTGACACACTGGAAACTGATTTGGTACTCAGTAGACACTAAGTCAAATCTAACTTCTGACCCTGCTTTACTGTCCTGTTTTCAGAAGATCATGTTCCTTTCTTGTTTCATTTCCCATTCATTTCCCATTATTTGGAAGACTGAGATAATGACCTCTACTGAACAGATATATAATAAAAGTACTTTTTGTCTGGGCAGTTTTCTACAATGAGTGATCTGGGGAAAATGGCTAAAAAGTTTAATGTATCCTTAAAACAGCTGGGTTACTTTGCAAAACTCTTCTTAATTCAGTAAAAATACTCACTTATGTACGTAAGGCTCAGCATTATTAGCAAAATCTCTGCATTGGCTGACGTAGATGACTTACATGTTTCTGTTTTGTGCTTTGATGTCTGTTAAAAGTCATGCTGCTGAGTCATATCAAACTCCTGAAAGGAAGCAGCTAAAAGGACTAAAAGTTCATGGTGAGACCATTGCACCAAGCATGTTCCAAGTGTGAAGGGTTTGCTATTATGTATGCACCTAAGTAGACACTTTCATGGCAGGGACATCCTTCCTTGTCTTTATCCCATTGCCATGTAGCCTTTTCAATTCAAGAATAGAATAAGGTCTTGAAAACATAAAATTGTCAAATTATATATTCTTCGGCAAAAGATGCTACCTCAGCTACCTCATCTTGCCCAATTCTGACTTCGGCCATCTCGCCAATTTCTATCAGAAAAGGCTGTGAGGACAGGAATGATATTTTATGCTTCATATGCAAGACAGAAAACTGGGGCAGCAATGACTGTGCCATAGAGCTGAGGGAATCATTCTGAGTTAATAATTTATTTGCCGAATATAGCTTCCTTTCTTCTTTTTTGAAGAGATGTGAAAAAGCTTTTTCCTTTCAGCTGCAAGAGAGACAATGGCACACTTGAGTGGATCATTCAGGGTGATCAAGAGGCCATAATACACCTTGCACTGACGTAGCTTGTCTCCTTGCTGAAGCCCTTTCAGCACAAATCCTTAAATGACGACCCACCCTTTGTTCTGTGGCCACTTGTATTTGCTGATTTGTGACCAATCCAGGCTGTGATGCAGCCTACAGAGTACCTGAGGAACCTGGGGTTCTCTGCTGCATACACCTGAGACCTCAGTGGGGCATCTGTAAGGCAAGAATCAATAGTGTGAGACTCGTGTACTACAACGTATAGCTCTGAACAGAACCCGGGGATTAGTTTAAAGATTCATAATACAAAAGTAGTATTTATTTATTTATTAAAATTAGCCACATTCTCTCTGCAAATATACTGGGTAATACTGTAGTAAGCGATTTAGTACAAGTACAGAATCTGTGTGGATGGCCTGCCTGAAAACACAGAAAAAAAATTTTCTTTTGCCCCAGTGGGGCAAAAGGCTATTTTTCTCGGATCTACTGCAAACATCTGCCAGGTGTATACATCAGGGTCTTCCAGAAAGCCCTTTAACTACTTTCCAGTTGTTATTCTATTCTGAATGCAGCAAATCACTGGATAGCCACAGGATCTGAAAGCAGAGTATAAAATAAATCACTGCCACATTTTACCAATATTGAACAAAAGTTTGGGGGTAACTGCACTATATCATCTTTAAAATATCTTTTATCCCTTTCTGTAATAAATTAGAATATTTTTTAATATCTTGTTGCAATATATTTAGTCTTCCTTTGATCCACTAACACTCGAAGCATGATTACTTTAAATTTTGATGACATTTTAAATTCTACTAATCACCAACTGTTCCTATTTGACAAATGTTTTGTCTTGTCTTTTATTTTCAATGAAGCTTAAAATATTTTTTCCTTTTCTGTCATTGTTTTTGCACCAGTATCATGGATGGTTTCATTCATGTCAGCACAACTCAGAAATGAGTTTTAAATGGGTTGAGCTGCTTTTGCTGACTAAATTTGCAGCAGAAGAGCATAAAGCATTTCAAGTTCTACAAAAGCAGTCTTTTCATTACTTCTTATTTAGAGACTGGCAGTTTAAAAAGAAAATAGACTTACAGATTTGAATACAATTTTTTTTTTGGTGTGTGTAATCTACACACAATGAGGGATTTCTTTGCGCTACAAAATTATCAGACTTTATATAGATTTCATAGAATGTACATAGATTTTTGTCATTTGGCACCTGCAAAATTTGCACAGTAGCATATACCTAAATTGTACAGCTGTTACAGTCACATAAGACTATCTCTATAATAAATTCAGTATCCCCAACCAAGCAATATATATGTATATAGAGTTCAGATATATGTATGTGTGTCTTTGTTTATACATATGTATAGATAGATTCATTCACATAAACCAGCTTTTTTGCAATAGCTGTTGATGTTTCCTCTGTCATGTGCCTGTTCACTCAGTGAAATTAAATGCACATCACATTTTGTCTTCTCAGCTGTTGCATGCTGCCTATTTTTCAGTTTGGCACTGCCTAGGTATGCAGCTACAGATGGAAAGTCAGTATGTGTGATATGCCTTTCACCTGCCATAAAATGCTGAACTCCCTTCACCATTTTGAATAAAAAATTTGCAATTCATTTAGTTCTCACACAGGGAATTCCAAAATAACTCATTAAAATGTTTTCTATTATCAGTACTGGATTTTAAAGCAATGAGAAAGGAATCCAGCTTTAGAAGCTTTTAGATGCTATAATTTCCAGATCTGTAACCTACAGCGCAGGATGAGGGATTAAAATTATGTATGAGGTTCTGTGTTTGAGTCTCTGAATTGACTTTTATGTATAGACATCTGGAACAAAAATGATTAGTTGTGTAATTTAATCCTATCAAAGGCAGCTATAGTTTCCCTTTTCTACACTGTGCTAAGTGCAATAGCATATGACCACCTAACAGCAATTACGCGACACGGAAGGGATGGTGACTTAGAACATATGATATAAACAGTTTTGCAGCACATCAGTAAATTATTTCAATTTCAGGCCATAATACACTTTTCAGCACAAGACCTTTTGTATGTTTTACTGAGTAAGGAGTATTTCAAGGCTGTCTTCTTGCTCTCACAAAGCAACCTTCAATGCAGAAGGCTTTTACAGATATCTCATAAAAATCTCCTGGAATCTGTTTTCTCATTATTCTTTTGCACAGTGGTGTAATAAATATTAAAAGTAAAGAAGAATATACTGAATGACACTACAAGTAAAGATGAGAAGCAATTACTTGTCTTTATTAACAATAGAGAACATGAGAACACTATCTTGAAATAAATTCTTAAGGTAGTAGAACATAGACGAGATGCATCCCATCTTGCAATGTACCTTTAGAGAGCCTCTGCATCTTTCTTCAGGTTCCTCTCTAGGGCTGATTCCTTACTAACATTTAGTAACACTTCAGTCTTCATTATAACCTTGCAAGGCCATCAAATATTCATATGTCATCCCAAGAGATACCTTTTGTTTCCTTACCTCATGAAGTTATTAACATTTGTACACATCAAATACCTAATGATTCATTGGACAATAAATCAGTAATTCATGCACAGTACATAGTACTAAACATTATTAGGATTTCTTATGGTCACTATCAATAAAAGCTGTTCTTTACAGCTGACATTAGTAAACCTGTTGGGTTTTGGATTTGTTTTTTTTTTGTTTTGTTTTGTTTGTGTTTTTCTGAACAATAAAAAAGGTGATCTTTCAACCTTTTCTGTTAGGTACAGGCATATGATGAATGGGAGGAAGTAGCATGTGGACATGAGTGTTTAATTTTTATAATTTAGGTCCAAGTTGTGTTTAAGACTCTACATATTTAGCCTACTTTGAACACTGTGGGAGATGTTAAGTAAGCATATAAGATTACAAATTAATTTCACTTGCACAGTAGGAGAAAGATTTTATGTCAAGGAGTAAGAATGACAGAAACATAATCAGAACACTTCTTAGCTTATTACATGTATTAGTTGCACTAATACATGAAACACTCAGCCAGTACGAAAGTAGAGGTAGACAGTGTCCAAGAAACAAATAAGTTTTCACATAACCAAACTGATGTAGATGTTCTGGATGGCTCTTCAGGGTAAAAATACCTATACATGAATGTAACATTAATCATGTAATAATTGGGAGGATCAAAGCCAAAAAACATTCACAGTTAGAGACTTAACTGAACAGCATAGCACAAAGCTGCAAGGTAAGCACTCACATTTTGCTTCAGATAATGATGGATCTTCCGAGTGACCACCACACTCTGCAGGTTCCTTTCCTAAGACAGTGCTCACTGTGAACAAGTTCTTATTTACAGATAGCAAGAGGAATCACGAATTTTAAAACTGGGCTTTGGTCCCTCAGTCAGTGTTCTGCATTGAATATCTCTGTGCCCACACCAAGCACTGTTGAAGCTCATGGTACTTAAAGGGACAGCAAATTTTGTATTAGCTGGTTCTACAGACTCAAACCAAAGGGAAGATTTAATTTTAAATTTCCATTTTAGCAGAGAAACCGTCATCACAGTCTAAATTAATTAATAATTTTTGAAAACTCTACAGAAAATAGGAGATCTGTATTTTATGACCTTTTTTCCCCTCAAAACCAAACCAAAACAAAACCAAAAAAACCAGCCTTTGGGTTGAAATAACTTTTAATACTTTTGTCTGGAAGGGGAAATCTGAAAGTCCGGGGTTTTGATATTTCTTTTTATTGTTTTGAAATGACTTTTTGTTTTGCTAAATGCCAAAATTGGGGAAAATTTAAAAAATAATGAAGAATTTCCAAATAAAAAGTTTTTAGCATAATTTTATTAATATGTTAATTTGTTTTCATTCTTTTCTTTCAGTGATGCACCGAATGAATTTTAGCACTGGGATCACATACAACAGTGCTTTGGGGTTTTTTATTTCTTCTGTTCAGGCAGTGAACTGAAAAAAAAAAAAAAAAGAAATTATTTGCAGTTTTACTACTCTACTACCAACCATAAAATCTTTTATTTGAAAAGCTACCAGCTTGTCAACTACATATCCAATACAAAACAGAGAAAACCAGAAAGCAACAGCAGTAATTTATCTACCTTTGCAGTTTTACCATGAAAAATTTACTTCTCTATATAAAACTTTTTTAGATCAAGCTTGAAATGACACAAACATGTACATTTCCTACTTTTCTATAAGAGTGTATGCATGTACAGCTTTCTCTGTCTGTCATTCCTATCTTACATAGTCATGATATTTACATTTCATCAAACCAAATGGCAAAATATGTATTAGTGAAAGATAACACTAGATTTTGTAATTTCCTGAAAGGTTGAAGGTATTTAACCAGATACTGTACTTGAGCTTTCCATAAGTAATGAAACACAACTGGAGATTATTAATTCAGAAGAAAGGCAGGTGCACATAAGATGTGACACTATAACTTTAACAACAAAGAGACAAATTCTTTAGGGTACTTTGTTCCTGTTAGTCAAAGAAAAGAGCTCAGGAAAATATTTACAATAGAAAAAGTGTTTCTTTCATAGCAGGAAGATTAATTCAGTGATAGGAATTATATTAAACACTAATTCTACCTTTAAAATAAACATTTTTCATAATGAACCAACAAAATTACTGTGATAATGACTAACCTATACTGTGCTTGTTTTTTTATGATAATGTACTGTTAAACCCCCACTGCATTAGACTTGCACATACACATACATGCATACAAGTCTACTACAGAATGTTTTCCTGAGATCCTCACAAGCTACAAAGCACTTGAGAAGACATGGACTAGGGTCCTAGTCAGGGGATATGCCCCCAAAGAGCTGGTGTTCAAGATCAGCCACTGATCTACACACGGGTCTGGCTAGTAGTTATAATTATTTACATTGCAGCTGTGGAAAAACTCCAGACAGATTTGCACGTCTCAATTTTAATTCTTTAATGTAAGTCAGGGCTATGGCAACAAGGCAAAAGCAAACTTTTTTCTATTCCTTGTAACTGCCCAGTGTAACCAGAGTTTCACCTAAAGGGAGAGAAATGTGGAAGTCCACAATAAAGAGAATGGGAGAGAATGTGTCCAGATCTTTCTTTTCTTGACTAAGCTGGCCAGAAATACTCCGAATTAACATGAAAATAAGGAGAGATGGAAATTTGTAGCCTGGTTTTCTAGGTAATTGAGTAAATTTCAAAATAGAGTGAATGCAGTCATTTCCCACTTCACTGTGTCTGTCAAACTCACAGTGATTCTTGAATGTCATTGTAGAGTGGCAAAGAGACTAAAGATAAGCAGTTTTTTATAATGTCATGAAAACTGGAAAGTGGACAGACAAGAGACACTCTATTATTATTCATTGTGAAACCAGCTAATGAGATCATCCTTCCTTAGACATCAGACAGGTGGGAAATCAGACATCAATAATTATGCTGCAGACAGTATTACTCTTTTTTTTTTTTCTTTTTTTTTTTTTTTAAGCTTTCCGTGTCACATTATCTTCTGCCCTAATTGCTATAACTGGAGGATGAATTTGAAGAGTATGGTATGGAGTTTGGAAAGATTGATGTCCCATCTAGACAACATTTTCATTCAGTATAACAGATAAAATTAGATGACAAAACCTATTGCAAATTATATGACCGGTTTCCAGAGGTTAACGACAGCAGAGCAGAAGCTGCAAATGGACTTTGACCCGTGACAGAACTCTCATTGATTTTGGGACCTTTAGCTAAACAAGTGGTTTTAAGTTGTTTCTTCTTAAAGAACTGTATAGAAATGTCCCTATTGCCTGATGTTTCACCATTCTGCTTTCTACTGCTTTAATGTGAATTAGATTGAACAGATTTTTTTCTTTAATTCACATAAGGTATGTCAAATATCTAGATTGTAAGTACTGTAGTCTTGAGGCTATTTTATGTCATATCATATAGCAGTCATTTTAAGTGACTGAGCAATAGTACATACATAACTGGAGGGAAACTAAAGATCTGATATTTTGATGACTTGGTTCCTTGTGATCTTGCTTTTAAAAGGTTATAATTCAGTTTAGATTTTTTTATTTTTGCTATGTGATTTATGAACAATGAAACTATAGCAAAATTATGTTTTTAGTTGGTAACCAAAGCTACAGCCTCCTTATGAAACAAGTATGATTTCACTGAAACATACTTCTTTTAACTTGGACAGCAGTAATTTTGCGCAAGCTGGCAGACTGTCTTAGCAGCATAATTTATAACTGAATAACCTGTTCCAAAATCTGCCCTCGAGGTGCAGCATTCTTAATAAAAAAAAAAAATAAAAAATTTAACTTTGTGATGAAGCAAAATAATTAATAAATCTAATTACTCTCTATGAAGTGTATATTTTGGGAGTATGTAGAGCATAACGACACTACATTTAGGATAGTTTTCAATTGTAACATCTTGATTGTATGACTGTTATATCAAGATGACATCCACTATTATCGTGACATCGAGCCTAACTAATATGTTTCTCAGAACTTGTAAACAGTCCACTCTTCTACCCTCACTTATGCTCCAGGGGAATAAAACTGTTATGAAAAAAATGCTAGCTTTTCACATTTTT
Source organism: Grallaria varia (assembly GCA_013396735.1). Taxonomy (NCBI): domain Eukaryota; kingdom Metazoa; phylum Chordata; class Aves; order Passeriformes; family Formicariidae; genus Grallaria; species Grallaria varia. Next base: position 41,725 of record VWZG01003865.1, read on the forward strand.
TTTTAAATTTTATTTTAAAATTCATTTCATGCAAAAAAATTAAATCATGGGTAATGTTTCACTTTTGAAAATGGACTACAAGACATTTTATTTTATCCTTTCTCTCTATTGGAAGCTTGGACTCATCATTCACTACAGCAATGCCACCAAGAACACCACAAAAAAAATTGTTTCCTCCCAGAGTTGGAGAAGTAGTTTGCTATAAATGACTGCTTTTTCATTGCTGTTTATGCAATTAGAAAACAATCATTAACATAAAAGAAGGTTTCTATTTCCTGTTCTGATCTGTAGTACAGGGACTATTAGCAATTACTGCCATAAAAAGTGCCCCAAAGGCAGCTCTCCAGATATCCTCTGTTTTGAAGAGTTAGCAGCTTCATGCCAGTCTGCCTGACCTCAGGCTTCAGTCTTTGCTAAGAGCCGGCTGGACTAAGGAAGTGATTTGTAATGTAGGATAATAACTTTATTCAATCTACTAACTTCTGAAAAATGTTCTATATTTATCTGCGCCAGGGAATGACACATTGTTTCTATTAACTATACTTTTTGCACAAATTCATCTCTTTCATATAGGATTCCTATAAAGCTGCTGAAACCTGAAAGGGTGGAAGTTTTGCTGGAACAGAAACCAATTATTAAAAATGGGTAGAATACAATTCCAGTTGGTCTCAATCAGAGCTGTATTACCCCTCTTTGGGCACCCTCCTCCCTCCACCCTCCAGAGCAGAGCCAATCTAGTCACAAAACGGTTTAGAAAGAATTTGCAGTATAAGAGAGATGGGACTAATTAGGCAAGGAGCCATTGATCGTTGTGAGGCTTTTGCAGGAGCAGAGGAAGGTGGCTGGCTTCCAAGCTCTACATTTCCTGGAATACACAGAAAAAGGAGAACCTAAATTGGTAATGTTTGGATACAGATTGAAAGATTGCCATGCTGTGCGTATGTTATAGAGAAAAGAGTTAAGTCAAAAACTGTGAAGTAAAAAAATAAAGACTACTTTTTTTTGTTTGTTTGTTTGTGGAGTGAAATGGGAGTATTTGATGACACTGGAGATTCTGCACGTGATTAGGAATGGGGCTACAGTGACATTGAATAAGTCTGACACCAGGCATCCTTGTCAAAGAAGACTTCTCAAAGTGCTTCACCACAACCAGGAGTCTGAACTCTAGTTGTTAATTAGTTTTCAGCATTAATTCACCAGTAGCTTCTCTTTCTAAGGATGTTACCTTAAAGGCCCTTGAAGTCCAGAACAGTTTCTCTTTGACTTAGCTGACTGCCTTAGGCTCTCAGTCTCAGGAACACTGTGCCTAAAGTACCTAAGACACCTAACTTAGGGACCATAGTCATCCCAGATTACCTTTTATAGTCAATGGATACCTGCCCACATACACTGAGATTGTAGGTGGGATAGATTGCTCTCTGGAGTTGTTCTCCCTCTGTTGACTCCCAGAAGTCAGGGAGAGTAGGCTCTTAATTAGGTAGCACAGATGCTTAAAGCTAAATAGGTTGAAATTTGGCCCCATTATACAAACAAAAGAGCCATTTGTTTGAAGATACTATATGAGATAAATATGCATTTGAAATGAGATGTATTTATCTAAAGGAAAATTTAAGTTTTCATTTACTGTTTCATTGATGGGTGACATATTACTAATTCAAAAGGGAATTCCCTGAGCTATATGACTAATATATAGATTAGCAGAATAATCTTTTATATAGTATCCTGTCCATCAAGAAAAACATATATAATTACTAAATCAGTATTTGTTGGTTTAAAGCAGATAAAGGACAAATATCTGAGATCACATCAGTTCCTTCTTTGGAGGAATGTAAGGTTTGCTTGAGATTACTCTTAAGTACTGACTTAACATCTTAACACCTAAAGAAAAGAAAACACCACAATGCTGACAGTTCTGCCTACATCTTTCATCCTCTAAATCTATAATAAAAACAAAAACCATTTTCCACAGGAATAAGGGTCTTTTTCTAGGTTAATAATGGCTATACTAGCTCTCTGGTTAACTTTAGAATTTAAAAGAAATGGTGCATATTGTGCACTTCCCTCCACAGTTTGGCTTAATCCCTGACCAGTGAGAGGTCATTTTTTAATGTCCAGAGCAATCCATTTCTCTATATAGAAAAAAGGATGCCAAACACTTGCACTGCAGAGTGACCCGAGCCTACTTCTACAAACTCCCAGAAAGATGGCATTTTGTCTTGGGAAAATTATCAAAAGCCTCTCACTTATTCTGACTGGCCATAGCACAAAAAGCAGCTAGATTTAGACAAGACAAATCTATGAATGCAAGGAAACTGAAGACTATGACTATATGTATTTGGGCTGATTATACTTTGACCAAAGCATTTTTTTTTATTTGCAAGGTAGAAACAAATATTTTCCTCTGTGAGACACATTCTTAGTCTCATGACCCAGTTCTTCAAGGGGACTGTGATCAGCACTCTAGAAATCCTTACAGACTTTTGCTACTTAGAAGGTCTCAGGAATGTTGCCTTCATTTAATGAAACCTCTCAAAACAAAACACCAAAACCCCAAACCTCTTTTGCTCAGACTGAGAAGCACTCAGACCTTCAAGCAAGCAATGGATACAAAGAGGCAGATCAGTAGAATGTCTCGCTAATGGTAACCAGAGTCAGTTTCAGAAGAAATGTTTGCATTTTGAAGAAGTAATTTGGGTTCTATAAATAAACAAAAAAATTTCTTTGCATTGGTTGAACAAATAGTAGATAAATATATGGATTTTTTTATGGAAGGTGTTCTTACTAATCCATAAGGGGAAAAATATGATATATTCAGAAACCAGTTATCTCCACGTGATTTTATGCACTTGGTATTGAGTATACGAAATACTAGTATAAGAATGCAGGAACTGTGAAATTATCTTTTAGTCTAAAGAAGGAAACAAAAAAGTCAGATGTATAGTTGAATCTTGAGGTTCAGGCTTACAAGGTGGCCTTAAATATCTGTAGTGTTCTTTCAAAAGGAAAGACCGCTGGTTTAATAATAAAGAAATTATAAGAAGGGATGTACATGTACTTTCAGTCTGTAAAGAAAATTCGTGTTTTCAAACATTCTAAATATTTCTAAAAATATTTTTAAAAATTAAATGCATTAATATAAATATATGTATCATAACTCTTATCTTCTTTAATCCTTAGAGAGTTCTTTTTGTCTCATGATTTTGGAAAGAATTTAAAACCAGTTCATATTAGAGTCTATTGTGCATTCCCCTTAGTACCATTTTCTTCTTTTCCCACAATTACTAAGATTTATTTTCTTTGCTTGAAAATAGGATTTTTGTCTGAGTCCCTGCTATTTAATTCCTACTTGAAGCCATAATCCTCCCTGTCACATCACACCAATCTCCTTGCAGCCAATTCTGATTTCACAGGCAGGATTTTGACTTAGGAAGAACCGATTATTTAGGTACACCCTACATACCAGAATTTAATTTTTGTGAAATGTATAAAGTAAGGAATACTGCAACCAGACAATTTCAAGGAATTAAGTTCAAGGTGCAAGCTCTCAAAGTTTGAGCTCCTGTTTATCACTTCTCAGTAGTGTATTAATTAAGAAGTTAATAGAGTACACTTTTTTCTTTCCAAGATAGGGCTTCTGAGAGATGCCTCTCTGATACACAAGCTGTCCAAAAAAATTTCAGGTGAGGTGATCAGTTTTCCAGTCAATGGTGTCAGAAAAGATACCCCTCTCCATGGGGGGAAAACCCTTTATAGCAAGACTTCTGTTCTGGAAAAACTACAAAGAAAAAATGTAATTGAAAGCAGTAGCTGTTTTCTGTAAAGCTAGGCATGTTTAAAACTTATGACCAGTTACTGATTACAAGAAGAATCTCTAGTTGAAAAGGAAACCTCTTGATTGTCAGGAAAGGAAGTCCTGTAATATTGTCTCAGTGCTGAGCTGACAGGATCATAAATTGGTCTTTATTAATTGCTACAGGATTGTCTTTCTGTAGCACCAAATAAAAACCTCTAATCTTTCATATGGGAAAAGAATACCCGCATCACTGAAAGCTCAATACTCATAGCTGACCACCTGACTTCAATTTAATGGATTTATAGGATATCATGTACTGAACATTTGAACTAGAAAATAACAAAGAAATAAACCAACAGCTTCAGTAAACATGCAGAAAGTATCCTTTATTTTATGTGACATTTCATTTCAAGTGAGTTGATATATGTGATCATCATCACCACAAATCTTACCAGATTAGGTATTGCGTTCAAACATTTTAAAACCTCTTCTCTTCGTCCTTTGAAGTATGTCATGTATGAGCAGCTTAGAGACTATAGTATTTGAGTGTTCATCTTTTTCATGGGACCTTAGTCAGAAGCAAATATATGTATCCTGAAGCTGAGCATATTATTAAAATATAGAAGAGACTTAATGCTCAAGCTTCAGTGTATATTTAGTTTATTTTTGTTTGGGTTTCTTTGGCATATACCTGAAATAGGCTATCAGAGTGGAAGAGCTGGTCATAAGATCTCCACGCATAAAGGAACCCTTGTAATCCACACATCTTTTGCAAACATCTTAACCAAACAGAAACACACGCAAACTAGAAGGAGCAATATCTTCTGGTATCTTGTTGCAAGGTCTGTGAAGAAGACAGCGAGCGTTTTCAAAATCTTCGTTGACAAATACAGACTGTTCCCTCTATTTATCGGCACTACGAGAGCGCCATGCAGAGCTGGGGAAATTACGTGCCCGTGTACCCCGGAGATCCAGCGGTCCCGCGAACTCTGCAGCGGCTGGAGCCAGCGGCGGGGCCTCGGGGCGGGCGGGGGGCGGCGAGGGGAGCGCC
>VWZG01003865.1:48069-79464 GCA_013396735.1 Grallaria varia
CCCCTCCCCGCCACGCCCCCCCGCGCCCCTGCCCCGCGTCCGCCTCCGCTGCCCCCGGCCTTCCCCGCCGCCAGGGAGCCCCTGCCCCGCTCCCACTCCACGGCCAGCCTCCCCCGGCTTCGCCCTTCGCCGCCCGCTCGGGCGCTCCCGGGAATGCCCCGTGCACGCCCCGTGCACCCCACCTTCTGCGGGCGCCCCCGAAGCCTCCGCTCCTATTCCCGCCACGCGGCTCTGCCCGGCCCCGGTCTTCTCTCAGCGCATCAGTCCCTGTCCGTGCCCCGTACACCGTCCGGGGAAGAAGAGCCCCACTCCGCCCGCTCCCTCTTTGTGGGGCGCTCCCCGCTCCCGGCGCCCCATCCCCGGCATCCCTCTGCCCTTCGAAGCATTTCCTTCGCGGAAAACTTGCCTTAAAGTTTAATGCTGCCGCCCGGAGCTCCGCCCTCTGCCCCACTGGCTCCCCCGGCCCCTAGCCGGGTTCTGGAGGAGTGCCCGGGGCGGCGATAAAGGTCAGGGTGNAATCTCCTTGCAGCTGGCTGCACAGCTGCACCAGAGCTACTAGCCGGCTCCAGGGGCTAGTGTTTGAGGAGCCTTTCTTCCATCGAGGGGCCCCGCATGGAGACCTTCTATCCAAAGGATCTAGCTGTTAGAGTACCTGCTTTGAATACATGAATTTCCAAGAGCCCTCATTTATTGCTCTGACTGTCTGCCCAGCACCTGGAAAGCATATTCTGGGGTGAAAAATGTGAGGAAATAAACAGGAAGCAAACAGGTTTTTGGTTAATACTGAAAATCATAAAAATGTTCAGAAATTCAGTTGCCTCAAAAATGTGTGAGCATTTGTATTTTTCTTTTTCCTCTCTATTTTAGTGGCTGAACTAGAACTGTCTCTAGATTGATTCCCTTGGCTGTAATAGGTGTTTGGAGCCATGGCAGCAGGAGTAGCAGCTTGGTTACCCTTTGCCAGGGCAGCGGCCATAGGATGGATGCCAGTGGCCACTGGTCCCATGCCAGCTGCTCCACGGCAGGAGAGAAAGCGAAGCCAGGACTCTCTAATTGTGCTGAATGTGAGTGGCATCCAGTTCCAGACGTGGCTGGACACCTTGGAGCGCTACCCTGACACTCTGTTGGGCAGTTCGGAGCGGGACTTCTTCTACCACCCTGAGACACAGCAGTACTTTTTTGATCGAGACCCTGACATCTTCCGTCACATTCTCAACTTCTACCGTACCGGGAAGCTTCATTATCCCCGCCAGGAGTGCATCTCAGCTTATGATGAGGAGCTGGCCTTCTTTGGGATCATCCCTGAGATCATTGGTGACTGCTGTTATGAGGAGTACAAGGATCGCCGGCGTGAGAATGCTGAGCGCCTGCAGGATGATGCTGATCAGGATCATGTAGCTGAGAGCTCCCTACCCTCAATGACAGCTCGTCAGAGGATGTGGCGGGCCTTTGAAAACCCACACACTAGTACACTGGCTCTGGTCTTCTACTATGTTACTGGTTTCTTCATTGCCGTCTCTGTTATTGCCAATGTGGTGGAGACAGTGCCCTGTGGGGTAAGCCCAGGTCGCATCAAAGAGCTGCCCTGTGGAGAGCGATATGCAGTGGCTTTCTTCTGTCTGGATACTGCCTGTGTCATGATCTTCACAGTCGAGTATCTCCTACGTCTTCTGGCAGCCCCTAGTCGCTACAAATTTGTGCGCAGTGTCATGAGTATCATTGATGTGGTGGCCATCATGCCATATTACATTGGCCTGGTGATGACAGATAATGAGGATGTCAGTGGGGCTTTTGTGACATTAAGAGTCTTTCGTGTCTTCAGAATTTTTAAGTTTTCCCGCCACTCACAGGGTCTGCGCATCCTGGGCTATACCCTGAAAAGTTGTGCCTCGGAGTTAGGCTTCCTCCTCTTCTCACTCACTATGGCCATCATCATCTTTGCCACAGTCATGTACTATGCAGAGAAAGGTTCATCAGCCAGCAAGTTCACCAGCATTCCTGCAGCCTTTTGGTACACTATTGTCACCATGACAACACTGGGGTAAGTGCAGCTGGTGTTGGTTACAGCCAACATTTCAACAAGTGTATTGGCACGAACAGAAAGTACTCAATTTAAAAAAATGCTAATAGAAAAAAAATGTGAGGGTAAGTTTTTATTACAGAACTTTATGAATACAACGCATCACTTCTTTCTAAATGTTTTACAAATGTAAGGGAGTTAACAGCATTGCTGAAATTAAAATAACTCAAATGCCAAAACTGCATATAAACTGAAAAAGCAAACAACAAAACAAAGCAAAAAAATCTTGAAACTGTTTAGTCTTGGGCAGTGAAATTGAAATATTTTATGAATATTCATGAGTTATCAGTGGATTTTAATGAATTAATCTATTTGCTTGTAGGACTTGACACAGTGTTGCTAAAGTAGTAATAATTTTAAGGAGAACCCAAGTGCAAGCTTTTAATTTGATCAGTATGTGGATCTGCCATTCTGTTTGAAGTGATGTATTGATGTCAACTTGGATGTTGAGTTTGGTATTAAAAAGTGATTTGTTTTCATGAAAATCATACCTTATCTTCACATTCCTGATTGTACTTAAGACACTGAACACATTTCCTTTGATTTTCCTGGACCTATAACTTTTAAACGACTAGTGTCAAGCTACACTGACTGGTGTCAGACTCTGCAAAATGATCTGAGGAAGTGTGAGACATATGACTGATCAAGCATGTGTCTTTAAATATAAATCTAATGGCAATACAAATTCTTTCAGAGAATTAGGAGTTAAAAAGGGTCATTGTTGATATTATAATCCAATGCAGTTTAATGGGAAGAGGGGAAGTAGTGTAATTTTATGAAGTCTCTGATACTGGAGTCCGATTGTATCAGCTGATTCTGTGCACCAAGGTGTAAAATGCATTTGTCGTAATTATAACAGATACCTAAAAAGTTTAGTAATTTGAAATGACAGTTTTTTCATGTTCTTAATTTTGAGCTATGTAGTGTCATCTATGAAATTAAAATTTCTCCATTCCTTAGAAACTGTCTAGTTACCTAATAATTACAGATTGTAATTGACAAACTTTTCACTTTCATGCAGGCAAAGCCCATCATTTTATTAGCGTTTTGCAAAATCTTTTAGGGACTGTTGAGATTTATGAAACATGTATAACTTTTAAATTTAACAAAATGAAAGTGCATTATTAAACTATTAGGAAAAAGTTGATTTATTATGTGCAATTGCAATTTAGTTGGGAAATGCACATACAAGATATTGAAAAAAGATAAAGGGACTGTCTTATGCCACCATTTTTTATACAAGGCTTTTACCTTCAGTGTGATATAACAAATGAAGATAAATATAGTGCGTTGTAAATATTTCATACTTCTTGTAAGGGCAAGTTATGCTAAAAAGGAGTGACAAGAGCTTTGGGGATTTTAATCTGCTTTTTAGGTTCCTGGTTGATTTTTTTTTTAGTTTTCGTTTTCTTCTAATAGTGAAGTGACAAATGGAAGGGACAAGTAAGCAGAGGAAAGAAGTTATGCATTCCAGCTAGTTCAACAGTCCAGTATTTTCTGATGCTTTTAATATTTTCCATATATTTTTAATTAGAACTGTAATGATTTCAAGAAAGTAGGTCTTAAAAATTTACTGATATTTGGAATGTATAATCTTATTATAAAAGAACAGAAGCTGGTCTCTGTTTTTTTTTAATGAAAAGTGTTTTCCAAGTAGGTTGTTTCCACTCGATGCGTAAAGTACTTGTCCATGGTACTGAACAGAATCTTCTCTTGGTTTCTGCCCAGTTTGTGAGGGATTATGACACAAGTGTGGTATCTGTTTGGCATTATTATGATTTGTTTGTTTCTTTCACACATACACATACACATACACATACACAGACACAGAAGTATTCTGTACTTCCATGTTTTGAGGTATTAATCTGAGTAAAATCTCCAAAAGTACTGATGAGATTTGAATATGACTTAAAATCTCTTTGGATAGAGCCTAAGAACCCATTTTCAAGTACTCAACTACACAATATTTTGGTTCTGAGGTGTATAAAAAGTGTTAAAAAGTAGCCATGCTTGAATCCTTTTTTAAGGTAGTTTGTATAGAGAAAGTTCTGAGTAGGTTGTATAGACATCCAAAGTCTCACCCTCAGAAGTTCAGATATCAGAGACATCGCAATTGCTATGAAATCTTTAATCAGTGCATTAGCTAGATGATGTCCTTTAAGTAACTTCATAATAACCATATAAAAGTTATGTTTAAATGGCAAATATATATGAATAATTTGACTAAAATTAGCATAATAAATACTTTGAAGGCCTTTTAATTGACAGAATAATTACACAGAAGGAGAGGGAAATTACAAGAAAAAGCATCAAAGGTCAGTGAAAACTGATTGTAATTAATACTGCTGCCTTTGCTTTGTACTAGAGCTTATCACCTCCACTAATGCAGAACTCCTTTTTAACTTTAATTTTGGCTGAATCAGGAGTATAGAAATGGACTCAATAGGAACAACTTTTCTCTTTAAGCAGAAAGCTTGATGAAGTCTTTATGTTTTAAATGACAGTAGCACATAGAAGGCTGTGTGAATTCATACAAAAATACATGAAAGCTAGTAATGAATAATAGATTAACATGAAGTTGAGTGTTTGAGTCTTGGTGGCATTCATATATTTTGCTGGACAGCAAGGGTATTGAGTAAGCAACCTTTGCAATTTCGGGGAGTTAACCTTGGAAGCAGCGTTATACTTCTCAGTTCTGCATGATTGCTGAGCAACTAAAGGGTCTTTAAAAACCACAGGTTATATTTTCCTCTTTGAAGTGCTAGTGACTTCAAATATTACTACATTTTTGCCTCCAAGGATATCTCAGCTATTAGCTGCTCTTGACTGCTCAGCTCAAGTAGTACATGTACATACATATGTTATATGAAATAAATGAAAAAGAAATGAAAGAAAGGGAAGAAAAGAAGAAAGGAAGAGAGAAACAGAAAGTGAGAAAAAAAATGAGAGAGAAGAGAGAAAAAGATTATTCTAGAATAACAGCATGCACTCTGCCAGAAACTGAGCTGTCTGATTTTAAATTTCAAACTAGTGTTTTATAAGGATTAATTGTAGCAAAAGCAAAAGTAAAGGTAGGAACACAAGGGGAAAAGAATAAAATTGAGAGAGGTGACAAAGCATTTTAGGGAGATTCAAGATAACAATGAAAAGCATAGAAGTTAGGGGCTTAAGGATCAAGAATCAATGCAGTGTAAAACTTGGCAGAGAAGAAAACTGAAATCTTTTGAATTGGGACTGGCAGACTTCCAGAGGGGCTTGTGTACATCTACACCTGTAATGACACTTATGTCACTTTCGGCTGTCACCTTTTAACATGATAATCTAATAACTTTCCTTCTGCCCTGTCAGTAGCCAGCAAATGAGATGAAATAGCTGGTAAGCTTTTGGTAGTGTAAGGGTAATGTTTGTTTCCAAGTCAGTCAGAGCTATAGTGTAGTCTGTGTTCTATAAAGATACTGTATTTTAAATAAGGAACATAGTGCTCTTCTGTGACTAGTTCTAAAGCAATCTCACTGCTATATTAAAACTCTATATTTATAGGCTTTACATTGGGTAGCTTTGTCAAGTCACACAGTACTCAGTAGATGAGCACAATACTTTATGAGGGAAGCTTTAACACAAGACTACTCATTTATTTGCTTTGATTGTATAGAGACATGTCTTCCAGAAAAGATAAAGCAACTACTTGTTTTCATTATTTGCTAATATAGCCCATAATTTGTGAGGGATCCCACCTAAGATGTATCAGATTCCCTGAAGACTTATAATCAAACAGAAAACTAGATGTGACAACAGAATTCCTCAAATAGTGAACAGAGTAATAAGACAAGTTCCTTTTCCTGCACATTCTGTTCTTTCCCATCTTCACTTCTTTTCCATTCTTTTTGCATCATTGTGGGTATGTTCTATTTTTTTTTCCTCCATTATTTTTTCGAGCTACCACTTTTTATAGTTTTCCTGGTTGAGGTTTGTCTACTGACTTGTCACCTTTGCTCCCACCTTCGAGACAAGGTTAACATTCTTATTAAGACTTCTGTGGGTTTATTTTTTCTGCTTCTCCTTTTTTCTAGATTCCTCATTCATCCTTCACCACTAGATCAGATCTTTCATTCATCATCGTCTTTCATTTGACCTGAACTTTCCTCAGAACATGTTTTTTGTTCTGACCTTTGTTTGATAGATCTTTTCCTTATGAACATCATAAAATTTCAACATCATCACTTTTTTTCTCAAATACCACATGTTGTTTTTCTTTTCTCACCATTGTGCCTTTAGTTCCTTATGGTCTCGGCATTCTAGTTTGAAATAATTCATCTCTTCAGAACTTGTATTAAAAATTGGAGTTCAATAAAATCTGAGAAGAGAGCACAAAATTCAAAATCTTTGTTTTGTTAACAATTTCAATTAAAGTTCGAATATACTCTTATGGTGAATATTACAAATGTAAAGATTAGCAAAGTTGGAATATTATTTCTGTATCTTGTTCCTACATATCAGCTCATTCGTTCATGTTTTGTTTGATATTTTCAACTCTGTTTCAAATAGAATTTTTCAATTTTTGCCTTTGTATATACAACCTAGTGAATTTTGTACTTTACAAATGTGTTTGAAGCCTCAATCTATTTTCTCTTCACAGCAGAGACATTTAGCCTGAATAGTTAGAATACTATATAACAGATGAGGGACAAAGTGTAGTGTGATTACCTTCAAAGCATATTGCAAGATATTCAAAAAAGGCTCCAGGGAGAATTTGTAATACTAAGGGTCATTCTAATGGCAGTAAAAAAAATTATTTGTTCTCTAATAAAAAGATTACTCAAACTGCATTGGGCTGTTGTTGGCTTGACAGAGAACAAAGTCATTGTATTCTTATTTAGTTCCACTGGGGACCAGCTTTCCTGTTCAAAAAAAATTCTGAAGATCTCTTACAGGAAAAGGAGTTAGCTTATTTTACTCATTTTTCTTGAGCATGAATTTCCTTAGTTCAGTTATGAAGAGCATGAAGGTGATGCTTAACAAAAAGATATTTCTGCTCAGAATCTATTTGCTCCTTTGGTAGAAGCAGATGGAATTTTGTTTCCTTGTTGTTACTGTGAGACAAGAATAAGAATAATTAGATTAGTGTCAGCCAGGATGTAGCAAAGAAATAGGCTTAGTACGGCAGAACAAATCATCTCAGAGAATAATTATCACTGGTGCCTGATCTATTAATTATGGCCTATCATTCAACTAATCGTCAGTGAATACTGTGATTTTAGTAAAATCTTTAAGTGATCGAACCCAAGAAGTCCAAACTGAGTGATGACAATCTGTATGTGACTCACATGATTGTACCTCTGTCTAAGAAATAAAAATTGCAATAAAAAATCCATATAAATCTATGAATACCATATTAGAAGCAATGCTACTGTGCAAAAAAATCTGGAAATGGAAATTATTTCTAAAAGTGGGAACGTACAAATACTGCAGAAATAAAATGATTATTCAAAGTAAGTTGAGAACATCTTGCAACTTCAGGATGACAACTAACTTTTCAGACATTTCAAAGAAAGTCTAATGAACTACTGCTTTTACTTGATTTTTATGCCATTGTAGTCCATCAGCAGAAGTTCATAATTTGCATCATGGTAAGCTAATGAGAGAAGAATCTGGTTTAGCAAGGGTTAAGTGAGTAGATTTTTCTAAAGAGGGACCATAAATTAGAAATACAGAAAAAAAATGTAGATTCAGCCTTAACAGGTTTCACCAGTTACCTGACAAGAGAGCTGACAGAGTGATGGAAGAGATTCTGTGTATTTCTGTACCTATTATTTATTGGTCAATAGATACAATAGATAGGAGAACAGATTTTTCTGGAAGACACGGTCTTTAAAACACCTTTTTCCTTTTTTTTTTTTCTGAATTGTTTATGCAGTGGAGGAAAGGTTTTTGAATTTATAGACAGCGTTTTGAAATGATAGATCTATGTTATTTTTCCTGGAACAATAATAGTTACCACACTTGGACTTAGACCCCTATCACAATTAGTAGCCTAATTTCTACCACTATTTCTTAAATATATTTTTATGAAGCATATGATTTTGATCTTCCTGTGCCTCTGGTAGTATTCTATAATTGCCTTGATAAGCAAAAATTCTGTGAGGTTTGTTTTGATGAAAAAAAAAAATCTGTTCGCTCTGAAGTACACAAAGAAATTTTCATTATTTCCATGGCCTAGACTTAAATACATGTGAATTGAGATGAAATGAAAAATAGTGCTTTTGACTAGAGCACCTGATGTGCAACAGGTGTAAGTGTTCTGTAGAAAAATACTGGATACAAATATTTACTCAGGCACCTGGTGTAGGAAGGCTTGGATTTAAACATGAACACATACGAAGATCATGTGATCAATACATAAAAAAATGCAAAATCCAACAGGTTTCAACTCTATTATAATTCAAATGAGACTTCACTCTTTTTCTCATAGCAGCATAAACGTAGCTTATGTATTATTAGAAGATATATCTTAATGTACCCAGTTATCAGTACAGAGTGCCTACTATCATCCATTCAGATTCGAGCAGCTAAATGCATTGACAAAACCTAACAAAACAATAAAAGACTGCTATCTGTCTAAATATTAAAGGTACAAAGATATCATTCATATAAGCAATTATAGTTTTTGTGTATTTAGAAAAGTAGCTTCCTTTCTTGTATTCCACTGTGCAGAATTGTTCCCTACTTATCTGCAGGTTTCCATCGTGAAGGTGAAAGCAGCTGGAGCTACTGTGTAAATGCACTTTACTGTGTAAATTAGAGTTGATCCTGCACAGTTTCAGAAAATGTGAGGTTGCCAAAAAAGCTACAAAAATGTTACTAATATGAACAAAATAAAATTTTACATATTTAAAACGTTTAAGTGAAGTATTTTGCATTTCATCCCTGTTTTTTCAGTTTCATCTGTTGTTAGTAGTTTCTTTGATCTGGTTGACTTAACAGTGAACTCAAGTCTTACAGACACAGAAGTGTCCTGTGGTTTTTTGTTTATAGGAGCCAAACATTGCAAGGAAGATTTTTAAAGACATTTAGGTATCTGGAGATGCAGATAACACTCAACTTGAATTCTCAAAAGAGGCTTAGGTGCTTAGAAACACAAAGGAGAACAGCTGAAAGCAAGCAAGCTGTGAAACTAGGTACCTAGCTAGCCACCATAGAAAATATAGTCTTATGGGCACAGGAGTAACTGCCAGGATAAGTACAGAGTATTGTACTCAGACTTCAGTTATGTCCAAGAGTCAGACTCAAATGTCCCTATCAGAATCATATGGATTCTACTAGTGTTCAGATCTTATTAAAATACAATATGCCCTATTTTCACATAGTTCCGTAGAAAGGAGATAAATGTGTCATGCGTATGGTATTCTTAGGAAGGAGGAATGAGTAATTCAAGAGAAAAAAAAAAAAAAAAGGGTAACTGAAAGAGTGATGTAAAGCATCCAAGGGATATATTTTTTGATCCTAATTTTCTGCCTCTGTGGTTTTCAAACCAAGAGTTCAGCATGAAAAGATATGTCAGAAATGGGAGCTATGACATGCAGATATTGATAAATTAATGAAAAAGTTTTTAGAAATCAGATGCAAAATTATAAACAGCATCAGGTAGATGATTTCATTTTTTCAAGAAACATCCAATCTGAGGATTTATTGGTTTCAATAGGTCTCATATTTAGCTCATATACAGTAAATTCATTAAGATGCTGATTTGTGGTCAGAAAAGGTAACCATAATTCTCAGTTTTGCCCGCTGCAAATTCATCCACTTCTCTGGTGTGCTGGCAAACATTTTCATTTTGTGTCTATTTGATTTATTAATGTACATTGTTTGTAGACTTACATAGGAGGTTTGAGAAGTACCATGCCTGCATTTAGATTTTCTTTTTGTGCAGTAATTTGAGTTTTACAAAGAGTTTATAGCTCTGCTAGTTGATTTTTACCTTAATCTGTGTTCCTAAATTAAGCAAATTTAAAACACATTTTCCTGATTATTTGTTTTAAAAAAAATAATTCTTTCCTGAGGTAAGCATCTTGTATCACAGTTCTTTCTCTTTGAGGAGACATTGTGATTTGTGAGCTGATTCTTAACCAGATGGTATCTAGTTCAGCTTTGACCTTACTACCACTTTCACTAAAGCTTCATATCAAAAAATAACATGTGAAGCAGGACTCCCAACATTAAGCACACTTGTGTAAGTTTTTTACAAATATTATCTAATATAATCTGAATATTAAACAAAAATGTTATAAAATATGTATCTGTATAAATACATTTAACTCTTTGATCATTGAAGTCTCAGGGTCCTTAGCGAAAACTTCTTATGGTATAACAAGCAGTATAAACTTCTAGGAATTTATTTAATACTCTGAGTGCTTTGATAAATTAAAATAAAGTAAGTAGATTTCATTACAGTTTTAAATCACTTTGGATTAAGAACTAACTGTGAATCTCCATAACAGTAACTATAATGATCTAATTTTATGATAATACATTACATGCTTTGATTAATTATTATTTTAGAAAAAAAAAAAACAAAACACGTTTTGAGGCCAAACCCCAACTTTTAAAAAATCTATATCCAGAAACATGGTTTTTTTATGAATTGTATTGGCAGATTCTCAAAGTATTTTGGCTGATACACAGGGAACAGTCTTTCAAGTTATCACTTGCAAGCTTGGTGATCCAGGCATTCCTGTAAATGGCTGAGAGTCAGACTGTGAGGTTGTGAAAGAAGTAATTTAAGATTCTGTAAGAGCTTACAGTTTGAAAATGTCTGTTTCATCCTAGGTCATTGCTTCTTTCAGTAAGATGAACCAAAAAAGTTTTCTGTATGACAGCACATGTAATGTGAGTGGGATCCTTTACTTCATTGTTGTTACTGTTTATATCCCCATTTTTTTATATAACCCAAAAGAGGCGTTTTATTACTATTTTTAGTGGCCTTAATTTCAGTTTCTGCAACTTTAATCTGTTTCACTTGCATCCAGTTAACAATTCCCTGAGCATCCTTATCAGCTATGGACAGCAACTACTGCACTGTGCAGAGTTGCTTAGGAACGAAATTGATGCTCTTTGGCATGGTGTATTACAGCTGCAACATCCTGGTCCCCAACTCTCCTGCTTCCCACAGAGGAATGAAAAGCAAGGAAGTTGAAGATGCTTTCCGAATCTGATTGTGAAGAGGCTATATGCTTGTTTGGTTTAGTGTATCTAACCACTTCGTTGTTGGTAAATAATGGCTTAAGAATTGTGGCCTTTCTATTGAAGACACAGCAGCATCAAAAAAATCTTTAGTAACAACATTTTGTAACAGCAACTTGTATCACTTATAGAATTGAGCCTTTTTAGATTTTCTAAGCTTTTTGGTTGGCTCTGTAATTTATGCATTTGTTTGCATCAGTTGGTCAAATCCAAGTTGAGACATGGATATCAAGGATTGGAGGTAGAACTAGACAAACAGAGTAAACACATCTATTCTCACACATCTAATAAGCTATACATGCAGCTGTTTCTTGTTATGTTTTTATATATATAAAAAAAACCAACTTTGAATATTGTAAACTCTACAGGATTTGAGAATTTAGGTAGTCCTTACCATTTTAGCACCTGGATGGAAAACTTGAAAGAACAGGATTTGAAATTTTCCTACAGACAATGTAGAGTAACTCTATGCTCAGACCCAGCTTAATGATTTAATATGTTCAGTAGTAGTTCTTTTCCATGTGATATTTTATCTGATTTGCTTGTGAACACAGTAATCTACCTATTGTATGTTAATCTGTGTCAAAAGGTGCTGAGTTTTAGAGGTAAATTTTATAAAGGAAGCTCCTTACAAAAAAACCCCAAATAGTATGTGATATGTATGCTGTCCTTCTTAAACCATGAGCTAGTTCTGGCACCTCTCTGCCTTCATCCCATCTGAGTCAGTTCCTTGCAGGAACTGTAGCTGCTCAAAGACTCCAACCATATCATTAGCCTACAGTTTCTTTCCTTTGAAGGCCCAAACTTTTGAAATTTAATCCATTAAATCATCCATGGGGAAAGCAATGTTGCTAGTCATGCTGGTGAGCCCATCAGCATGGTTCATCCTCTTGCCATACACAGTGACAGCCTCTCTCCTTCTCTGGGGGCAGGCACAGCTGCAGACCACAGATGATGCTGACTAGTTGTGTCTGGCGCACGCAACCATTGATTTTGAAGTACAGACGCCTTTGTGCAGCACTGCATACATGTAAGATAAAAGCCTAGTTGTGGGAGAGTGAGATAGGAACTCATTTTGTTTCAGGTCCCTAGAAAAGAGTGCCTGGAGTGAACTGCCCAAGTTCCTTTGGTTTCAGCTGCCTTCTGGCAAGTGTCTGCCCTGAGCCCTCTTGAGTACAGCATTATGTCTGTCAGGCAGTGATCCGTGGAGTGGATTTACAGTGGGTTTGGCCATGAAATAGGAAAGAGGTTTTGGGTCTTGCAACACTTTCCCAGAAGGTATGTGAGCTTTCCCTAATACTCTGTGTAGTCACCACATTTAGTGTGCACTGATTGCTATGACTTTGCAAACAAATTAAGTAAGTGCAGAGCAGAGTGCTAGATGATGTGGAATACTGGACAGGAAAATGGATTGAAATATGGATTTGGATCCACATAAGTGGATTTGAAAGATACTCATATCAAAAGGCTAAAAAGAGATTGGTTCATCTCTTTAGTCTCAGTGGCATATCTTCTGCTTTAATATACTTTATGATACCTGTTTTCCAGCTCACTAGCTATACTCTGAGGTTCTTTTGTTTTCAAAGCAAACAAATCCAAATGCAGCAGAAAAATTTCTTTAAATAAGCCTTTCATGTTGTCTGTATACAGTTCTTTTCCCAGTCCCTATGTTTGTGTGGAAGGATATAACTACAGAATTTAGAAATTGTATCTTAGGTGTGTGGTTTTTAAAGGCAATTGGGACATACAATTATTTTAAAGGAGGCAAGTAGGACATACTGTACAATAGAATTATTATAGAGGAATCTGGAGGTGGAATTCCAACTTATTTCTCTGCCAGTTGCGTACTGTCTCTGGGAGGTATTTATAAGCCTTAACTTACTCCTCCAAAAGTTAAATCCTTCTGAACTAGTCATCCTTGTCTCACTTAGGAGGTAATGAAGAGAAGCAGGCATCTGGATGTGCTCATTCCTCTGCACTGAGTATAAATGAAATTTATTATAATTAATGAAGACTTTAAATACCAAATGGAAATGGATGAGATAAATCCCAACATCCATAGGTAGCTGGTTTGGACTAGTCTCCTTGTTCCCAGCTACATAACTGTGAAAGGTCCATAACCTATTCCTTTCAAAGAGGAATGCAGAATACGTGTTTGGCGTTTGATGACAATTTCCACTTTGTCAAAAAGGCAAGGTGTCTGCTGCATTTAAACTCAAAATATTCTTGTTTTGTGTGACTCTCAAAGCCACATCAGTGTTTTTGCAAATTTTTTTGCCTTTTTTCAAAGAACACAATAAGAAATTTGAATTTAAAAAATAAAAGGAGTTTTAATGTTTCTACTGGTTTAGAAGAAGCCTCTAGAAAAAAACTGAAAGAAAATTTAAGTAAATATCCACTCTGATTTTCTGCAGGAAAGAAGTAATTCTTCAAATACAAGTGGTCTTGAATTAAGATATGGAGAGCTTGAATAACATGACTTCAAACGGTTGTAAACTACCCTGTTCTTCTGAATGGGAAACCTAAAGACTATGTCACATGGTGGTCTTGCTAGCTGTTTCACCACTGTCTATTGTTAAAGTGTCCTAGTGAAGGCTTATCAGACATATTCCCACATGCCATTGTTCTAGTGTCTTCTAGGAGGTGTCAGAGCCATAGACTGCAGTTCGACATGGCCAGTGTATAGCTGTGAAGTAGAGCGAAAATTTTAGAGACACACTGAAACAAATTTCAGCAGGCACTCTCTACTCATTGCAGTAATCATTTTCGTATTTAATGCAATTTTAAAAACACCATTTTCCTTAAAGCTGTGTCCAGACTGGAGCACTACAGAGACTTGAGGGCCATGACAGGGGATTATGGCCAAAACTGCTTCAGAGTTTATGTCTTTCTCATTTTCCTTATGAACTTTGTTCACTTCTCTGTCAATCATTCAAATCTCTCTGGTGAGGAAATTCTGTAATTTGGTATGAAATCCTGTTATCGCCAATGATTTGGTTTAACTCATTTTAGTTTGTCTTCATGATCTGATTTTCCAGAGGAGCAAGTCTCAAATTTGCCAGCTAGTACAGTTCTATACAAGTGTGAAATAATAACATTTCCTTCTGTGTGTTTCTCTCTTGCATAAGATTTCATGAAATTATGTTCCTTTATGCATAAGTGCCATATTAAATGGTATACTTTGTGGAAAGTGATGAATGAACTGCAGAAGAAATAATATTCATCTTTTTTTCATCTTCAACTGGCCAGCTTTATCATAAACTGCCAAACAAGTTCTAGAGCAAAAGTGCTGTCCTGCACAACTACAGAAAGTTTGCTTCTCCTTTGAGAGGAAACAGTGGTTGTTTCATAATTTTGGGTAATCAATTTTGATTTAATTATATTTCTGAAAAAACAGTGCTCTTCCTGTTTGCTGTTCAAGCAAATGTTTTTTAAAAGCTCAAAGAGTTATGATATTATGGGAGAGAAGCTCTTTCTTAAGATTCTTGCTTACTTCTAAGTTATCCTTGGAACAAGTCCTGGTATGAAGGCAAGTTTCTTTGCGTACTTCTGAGATTTGAAGTTATATATGTGAAACCAAACCCTTTTCCAATGTCTTAAAAAACAATTGAGAACAGGAATCTGTGAAACAGGTCTCCAGAGAAACTGTTTACCTAACTAGTTTGGTGGAGAGAAATATTTAAAGACAATGTTAAGAGCTGAGTTGCTGGTCCTTCAAGACAGCAGAGAAATTGTGGACACTCTATCTCTGGAAATGTTCAAGACCAGGGTGGATGGGGTCCTGGTCTATTGGAAGGTTTCTCTGCCCTTGATGGTGTAGGATTGGAATTAGATCATCTTTAAGGTCCCTTCCAACGCAAAACTTTATGTGATTCTAAGATAATGTCACATAAATATATAGAACTTTTTTCCCAAAGAAACCTTATATTTCTTCTAAAAGTTTCACCACAAAACATCAAGAGCTCTTGCAACGTGACATAATAGAAAATCTTTGAACTTTTGACCTTTTTTCTTGTGTGAGATTTTGATAAAAGCAAAATGTAGTTGGAAAATATAATTTGTGTATTTCCTGCTTCCAAAAATCTATGAATGAAAACCACTTATGCTTTATTCAATTTTCTTTTAGAAATGTAGAACAAAAACTTGAAATGACACATTTATCTTGCTTGATGTGAATTGCATTTGGGATTTCAGTTCAAAGCAATTTTGACTTTTCATCCATGTGTGGAATGGAGAATATTTGAAAGAAACAATGCTATAAGAGATGGTGAGTGACCATGTTCCGGACATTACTGATCCTTTTTTTTTTTTAAATTAAAAAAAACAATTAGAAAAATTAACGGCAAAATGTACACCAGTGCATATCAAATAAAAAAGATACAGTTTCTGCCTTGGGAAATCATTAAGTGGCAGATTACTGAAGGTAAAACAAGTGAAGTGTCACTGTGTTCTTGCCTTTGCTTATGTTCTACCCTTGTAATTTGCTTCTGGTCGCTGATAGGACATTAGTTTTATACTAATTCATCTCCATCTCACCCTCTTACGTTCTCAGTTCATGGAAATAACTGTGGGTTGGATCAGGCTCAGATTAGGGAAACAAACTGTTAATACTTTTTTTTTTTCCTAAATACTTTTAAAGATCTGTGGACAATGGATACAATATAGCTATTCTTAAGTACCACAGGTTCAGAGGCTCCAAGAATATCATAGAGCTTGAATACTGTGCAAATGGGAAAACAGATGCTTTAGACTCACAGATAGTTCTGTCAGCTCTTAGTTTGTTCAGCTATTTATATAATCAAAAGGTGTAATCTAGAAGGTGATGAGAACTATTTTGCAGCTTCAAAATACTTAAATTTAACAAGCATTTCAATGTGAGATGAATAAATGCTGCAACACCTGAGAGAACCTGAAGTACTTTTAGGTTTTAGTGCTATTCACTTGATCCAGAGCCCATGGAAATAAAATAGACTTGGATTTGACCTGACAGGGGTTTGCATGAAGCTTTTGTATAAAAAAACTCTAGCAAGGTATTGACCAGGACAACAGTTACTTTTTTGAATTATCTCAGACTCTAAGGATTTAATCCAAAATCCAATGCATGTATTGCTCCCAGTACCTTATACAGAAATAGGGTGGAAAAAACAAAAGATAGAGTTTCTTTATATTTATTGAAGCATAGTTTCATCATTAGGAAAATAGTAAGATAATACATTCTAACTTCTGATGTAATATGTTTATCTGTCAATTTAAAGTTCATCAAGAGGAAACTGTTAATGAGAGTCAAATGATACAGTATCTCCTCTGCTAACATGGATGTTGAGTAACACTTGAGATCCCTCCCCAAGTATTTCACAGAAATTGGTCACAGTCAACACTAGAGTAGGGAATTTACTCAGAGTTTCCTACAGCTAAAATGGGAAAAAGTTGATTTTTTTTCCTTAGCTTATCAAAGCCTTGTTAACTCACAGAAGCTTTCAGGCAACCTTGAAAGTATATCACGTACTAATATCATCAGAGAACATGACAGCCAGTGCCTGATGTATCTAATTTTGGACTGGTATGACAGTGCTATTTAGAGCAATAAAGGTTCTATCTGTTGGTTGATCTGTTTACTGAAACAGTCAGTGTAAAATGTGCCATACATTATATCTCCTCGTTATTCTCTTGGCATAAAGAACATTTGAATAGGTAATTTTGCCTATATTTTGGGATTATCCTGCTGATTATATTAGGATAAGATTGTACTTGGCATGGGTGAGGCCACACTGTGTCCAGTTCTGGGTCCCTCACTGCAAGAAAGACATTGAGGTGCTGAAGTGTGTCCAGAGAAAGGGAACAAAGCTAGTGAAGGGTCCGGAGTGTAAGTCATATGAGGAGTGGCTGAAGAAGCTGGGGTTGTTTAGCCTGGAGAAAAGGAGACTTGAGGGAGATCTTACCACTCTACAACTACCTGAAAGGAAGTTGTAACCAGATGAGAGTTGGCCACTTCTCCCAAGTAGCAAACAATAGGATGGGAGCAAACAGCCTCAGGCTGTGCTAGGGGAGGTTTAGGTTGGATGTTAGAAAAAAATTATGTACTGGAAGGGCTGCCATACATTGGAATAGACTGCCCAGAGAAGTGGCTGCATCACCATCCCTGGAGCTAGTTAAAGACTTGTAGATGTGGCACTTGGGAATGTTGTTTAATGACAAACATGGCAAGTGTGGGGTTAACAGTTGGACTCTATCTTAGTGGTCTTTTCCAACCTCTTCCAACCTATGATTCTGTATATAAAATTGGCATAAAGAGGAAATATTCAGTTTCCTAACAAGAATCTCTGAAGCAATCAGTTAAAAGGAATGACTGGCTAAGACCCATACTTGTCAGCAATACAGTGGATATTATATGGACTTCTATGCTTGCTTGCCTTTCCACATTAAAATCCATCACTCCTAGTGATCATCACACTTCCTTAGTGCCTCCAATGCATGATGACCATTAACTAAATAATTTGTTTAATGAAAAACAAATAAACTCGCAATCATTTTTTTTCTGATGTGAGATGTGAATGTCAATATTCTGAAAATCCTCTAAGAAGGACTGAGAGAGATTANATAAACTTGCAATCATTTTTTTTTTTTTTCTGATATGAGATGTGAATGCCAATATTCTGAAAATCCTCTAAGAAGGACTGAGAGAGATTAGATTTTATTCTTGGGTTTTATTCCATTTAAAAGAACATTGCAGCTTTGTTGGCATGGATGCACTGCTTGAGTGACTTTATGCATATTCACAACTGTTTCTTGGAAGGAAATGGCTTATTAAACAGTAATCATATAGAATGTGTAAATGAGTTCTGTGGATAAACATGTATTTTTATCCTTATTGCCTGAGATGTGTTGTGGACCAAAAAAAGGTTTTTTGATGACATTTACTCTTCCAGGAATGTTACCAATCATCTTATGTCTGATTTCCTTTTCTGTCTGAGAAATTTCTTTTTCTGTATCTCATGTATAAATAATGCTGATTTTTTCTCAGTTCCCTGAAGAAAAAGACAACTGAATTTAGGAGCATGCAAATATTAGGGTAGGTGAGATGTTCAAATGTATGTGTCTACTTTCAGGTGAGCTATATTTCTCTCTAGACTCAATTATGGCAATGGGAGCTTCAACACTAACTCACATGCAAAAACCTACATGCATACACGGAAAGTGTTTTCATTTTCTATTTGAATCCCATTCCAGGACAATAAGATAAACTTGTCATGATGTGAGAGCTATGAACTATTTTTCTTCATTTTTTTTTCCCCCTTCAGGTTTGTGGGTCCTGTGCTGTGTATTGATCTAATGCAGTTTAACTGTTCCTTATTCCATTTTCAAGCTCCTTGCCTCAAGATGCTTTGCCCTAGTGACATTGTCCACTCAAATGGAGTGACAACAACTTGCTCAGGATAAAGGACTCAGAATATATTGAACAGGTCACATCAGAAAAATCTGTGTACCCATATTCTCTTGAAGCATTATGGTTGTATTACAGTAACCTTTGTACATGTCTTTAAAGAGTCTCAGGTAAATATTTTTCTGCTAATTGAATAAAAAGGGAGAAAACATATAAAACTCACATAATTTAATTTTTTTTCCTTGATAGTACATTTAATAAACAGTGGAAAATACAGCTGAAATTATATTCCAATAGATAAAGTATTGCTAGAAGAGATGTG
Source organism: Grallaria varia (assembly GCA_013396735.1). NCBI lineage: Eukaryota > Metazoa > Chordata > Aves > Passeriformes > Formicariidae > Grallaria > Grallaria varia. The sequence goes on from VWZG01003865.1 coordinate 67,090, forward strand.
CAGGAATATTGTGAAACTGCACTGCAAACTAGTGAAATTAAATGAGAGAACCTACAGTGAATAAAACGAAAGAAATATGTATTGTGAACTCCATGTCTTATGATAAAAAGGCCACTAGAATCTACAGGGAACATTGTACTTGCTGTATTTTAAGAAAATTGGTAAATATTTTGTCTTTTAAAAAGTAGAAGTTATTTCATGCTAGTTTCTTTTAATTTGTGACAGTCTTATTGATCTAACAAAAAAGAGAAACATTTTTCACCTGTGCATTATTTATTAAGCAGCAATGTAGATAAATGGGTGGAAAAGTTAATTACTACCAGCATTTGGGTTTGGATGCAAAGTATTTTCTTCAGCAGGTTTTAGATCAGGATTTTAGTTATGTCTTACAGTATATAATGTAGCATTTCTATATCGTCAGTTCATTCCAATGGGAGCTGGAGTCTTGGATTTTTCCTATCCTAGTTTGATCCAAGGTAAAAGTTTTGACCTGCTTTTCTTATCAGAAAGGAAGGCAACACTGGTAAAAATGTTAATGAAAATGTTAATGAAAACTGAAAACACTCATAGAATTTTTGATATTTTTGAATGTTAAATGTGTCATGGAAAGGTTTATATACTTTATGTAATCCACTCCAAAATGTGTGTCTCAGCTGTCAGGTTTGAACATATCAATATGTAAAAAATACAATTACTCTTCAGGGATGAGGTGAACTCTAATAGTTAGATGCTGCGCAAGCTTCTGAGACTAGGCACCGTGACGATTTTGTAGGCATCTCATTAACGAACTGCAGTGCTGCAGCATGCTCGGCTTTACTTATTTATTGAAGAGATAATGGGAAATAACTGGTTTCTTTGTGAAGTCATAAATAATATGACAGAATGATATTAAATGCACTGAGATGTGACAGAGAAGCAAAAAACTTGTGGGATTTAGTATTTTATAGTGCCAGTTCTCCTTCACCAGTACATGTAAAACCAAGACATATGTTTTAGTTGGTTTTGTGAACAATTAGCAATTTAGTGTGCTAGCTACCGAAAGGTATGTCTCTTAAATCATAGTATCTCAGTTTTGCTATTTTGCAGTAGCATTCAGAAGTTAATAAAGTATAAATCCTCTTCCTTCTCTTTTTTCTTACCTTTAGTTTTGTTTTTTTTTAGTTTGTGGTTTTTGTGGTTTTGGTTTTTTTGGGTTTTGTTGTTTTGTTTTTTTTTTTAAAGAGACAGTTTTTCTCTATTTTTAGATTCCCAATGTGAAAATTTAGTTCCACAAATTATGAAAATTTCTGACATTCATTCTGTGAATCTTTTGTTCTTGGTGGGAGTCTTGTCCTGAAACTGCGCACAAATACACACACGGGGTCCACTGGGGCTTCTCAGTACTTCGCACTCTTCGTTACAATAACAACTATCTTTTTTCCCTCTGCGTGTATGTGTGTGAACTTAAGAGAGAAAAATGTGTTTTATGCTGAAGTTCAGATGTAGCACCCAGATCCAGATTGAGGCATCATTGCCCTCTTCTGCGTTCATTCCTGTTATTTCCACTCAGAGATTTTTCATACAGTATAGTGAGGGTTTCCTCAGAGACTGTGGTGTTTAGATAATTGACAATTTCATTAGTTAGTCTTAGGAGTATTTCTGAGCATCATGACCCCACAATTCTTTACCTTAGGTTTGCCTCTACGTTTAGCATGAAGCTAGTATAGAAGACAGAGCTCCACTGCAATGCTTAGGTTTCTATATCCTGTCCATCTTCATGGTACCCAAGTACAAATACTGTAAACATGCCTCTACAAGTTGAACAACTTATTTTTCCTGGAGCAATGAGTTTCTTCTGTGTTGGTAGCTTAGACATCGTTGCAGCTGGCAAGCATTGAGGTCACAGATGTATGGATCTCAGCCACTATGGCAGCGTGAGTTTTGTCTATGCAAAGCATTTTATGGTTTTATAGCATCCATTACCACTTCATCTAAAGATTAAGCTCATCTTCTGAAACATGACCTTTTTTATTGGAAGAGTTCCAAGCATTTCCATATGGGGGTGCCCAGGCTTCTTGTTGTTGCTTGCTTGTCTCATTTACATCAATTCTATAGCAGTGTAAATCTATTGTTTCACAAGCTACTCCTAGTTTGCAGCAATGTGAAAACAGAGTGATGTCTGATCTGCCATGATTAGCCTTTGCACTGCCAGCAAACTACATTTTTAATTAATTTGAAGTAGGAAGTAGTGGGAAGTAGGAAACAGGTGAAGCAAGTATTTTGTGACTCAAATGATGTGCATATAAAAATTTAAAGTTAGAAACAATTTTTGTCCACTATTCCAACTACTATGTGATGCTTATTACTGTAACTTAAAATTTCTCTTTGGGGCAAACAGTGCCTTAATGACTTAAGAAAATGCAGTGTTCGTTTTTCATTTAACAATGAAGTGATGACTTGGAAAAAGTAGAGTTTCCTCTACAATTGTTCAAGTAACTGAGAAACCACAGGATAAATTAACTCTTAGTTCTGGAGAAACAAGTTAGGGCCAGTCTTTCTTGTACATTTTAGGAAAATTACATAATGCTTGATCTTGAAGTAAAGCAGATGAGACACACTCATGTTGTGATCATATCTGTCCATTTCTGCTAGCTGTTTCATTCCATCCTTGTTTGGATTACCCTTCAGGGGAAAAAAAGTCCCCGAATTAATGGTTCTTTTGACATGTCTGTTCTGCAAGTGAACAAGCCATGGACTTTTTGTATGAAATATTCCACTTTTTGGAAAGTTATCAAGGGCTTACATCTTGGATCTATAATGCATATAATAAATTGAAAGCTCCAGGATGCAACCTGGAGGTCTAATTTTAATACTGTATATCACTGTAACACTTTTTTGAACTGCTTGGGAGGTCTCTGAGACAGAGCCTTTAAACCAATTATTCTATCACCAATCCATTCATTTAAGCAGCCACAAATGGACACTCAAGGATAAAAAATGGAAACCTCTCCTTAGAGTTTCAAGCAAAAGAGGTAATAGATTGTATCACTGTCATATTTTGCCACAAGTGACTTGTGGTAGAATAATTTTGCATTCATTACTTTACATGTTTAATAGTATTACAAGCTATTTCAACAACATTTCCAAATTTTGTATTTCAGAAAGAATGCACGGAACATAGTGTGGTAAATTCTAGGTCAATTTTTATTGAAAATGATATTGGATATATGTTAAATACCACAAAACAAATCTATTCATCAAAAGTAGTAGATGTTCATTAATCATATAGAGCATTAGCTGTATTTTCAACATACATTTTGACTCTTCTTTCTTCCGAGACAGTGGTTATAGGCACAGATAGCCCATATTCATGTTGTTGTGTACTTAATCTAAGTTCCTCTGAGGAGTTAGAAGTTTTGAATAAGCTGATTAAAAAAAGAGAATAAAACATTATTTTGTATGGCAGATTTTACTGTTGCAAAAAAGACATGTAGTACAAAGCATGTCTCAAGCATTTGCTTGTTCAAGTGCCTTGAAGGTATTTTTCTTTTTTTCAGTATATCTTGTGTATTAAAAATTCCATAAACACTTTTCATTCCTGAACCACTTTGTCAGTAGAATTGTATATTAAAAGTGCTAATTTTGAAAGTCAATAAAAACCCTGTTACTTTAATATTTTCTCAGTTAGGTATGAAATACAATTTGAGCAAAATGGTCTAGGATTATTATTTGGCTGTTCAGCTGTATGGTGGGACCATTCTGTTCTGTTTGCAGTCCCGGGAAAAGATCTGATTATCAGGCGATATATCCTTGTGAGTCCCTCTATTTTGCCTCCTGCAACTTTTTCCCAGTGCATAAATATTTAATTGAAAAGGGCCCTAATTACAAAGTCTTCCTCCTTCCCTTTCTAATGCAGAATTGTTCTGTCGGAGGAGCCTGACACCCTCTGCTCTGATGGGAGGAGAACATGCATCACAAGGATTCACAGGATCTTAATCTAAAGTGTTCTCAGCTTATATTCCCAAATGGTAACATATCTTCCTACCCATAAGAGATACTCATTCTTTGCAAAACGACTAACACTTTTGCCATTTTTTCCTGAAAACTTGTGGTTCCCAATTCAATCCCTATTTTCAGAAGACTATGCTATTATCTACCTGGCTCTTTCTGAAAAAAACCTCCAAACCCTGAACCCGAACAACTGGTGTCTGAGGTGTGTCGAAGCTAATTTAGTGCCTATTTGAATTTTTCTTTTCTACGCACTCTACATGAGTTTTAGCAGTATACTATATATACACACTTCAATATGTACAAGCGTAGTCTAATCTTGAAAAGTGCTGCTGCTCATTTTTGTCTATCTGCATGTTATTTTTGTCTGCTACAGAAACATGGTTATTTGAAAGCTTTATTTTTCCCTACTTAATTTTAGTAAGACTTTTTTCATATGTAAGGACTCAAAATATAAGGATCTCTGTTTCCAGATTCTGGCTGAGATGCTAGCTAAACAGTGACATCTTTACCTTGAACACCACTCTTTTCTTTTGAAATTGGCAGGAAGCCCAGAAGTTTTCATGATCAAAGGAGATTCAACATTTTTTAACCTACTTTCATGCTAACTTGTTTTTGTAATCATAAAATAAATCAAAATCTTTTCCATTGTTTAAAACTAAAAGTTAATATTTTTACAAAACCATTTTTAATCATTTTGAATATGAATTGGCTATTAATGAGAGAAAAATAAATACAGTTAAAGTTGTGTCCTTTAGGCAAACGGTAAGTAAATTAGTGACTGATGCAAAACCCATTAAAGATCCTGATGACTTCAGAGAGTTATGGATTATGTCTCATTAAAGAATCTTTACAAGAAAAAGACCTTAGAAGAGAGGAAAAAAATAGGTATCCATAGAAATATAAATTGCATCACAGTCCAATCCTCAGGCACAGTAATTATCAGATTTGGCCAAATTTGAGAAAAAAAAAAAGTCTTGATAATGCTTGATAAAGGTGTATGTTGTGATCTACATTTCTCTTTAAAATTCTGAATTTTGTAGTCTAAAACATGCATTTCCATAAATGCTTCTTTTTTTTGTTTGTTTGTTTTTTGTTTTTTGTTTTAGCAGATAGTTTGCATATAATGTCTTCCTCCTTTTGTATCCAGATCATTGCTTCCTGGAATTTGTGTAAAATCAAAAGGAAGCTGTTAATGGAAAATAAGTTCTGGAAAACTGCAGAGAGAAAACCCTTATCAGATGATATAATGTTCCCAAATGTGGAGAAAAAAGAACCAGGTAATTTCAGAACAAGAATCCATGTCCCAAAAGTGTAGTTGAAAGTTGAGGTACCTGAAGAAGCATTTGTTATTAGAACATGAAATATCCAAGGGGATTTTAGATGTTGCTGATTGTCTTCCCATGCTGGTGTGAACTGAGGAGATCGGGCTCAGTGCAGGGCAGTAGGGTAAGGCAGCAAAAAGGGCAGGTGTCAGCAGGTGGTGCCCTTGTCCGCTGTGGGTCAAGTTCCTTTGTGTGTGAGCTGTTTTTACTCTTGGGAGAACATGGAGAGCTGCTTTACTTTGGTGTTACGCATGAAGAAAGTTCCCATTTTCAATGAGTTTCTAATCAGTGAACAATCCCAAGAAGAATTTGCTTTCCAGGAGCCACTCATTAGGGTTGAGGTTCAGGATGGAATGATGATAAAAGATTATTTACAGAATATATCATTACATTTATTTTTAGTCCAGTTAAATGAGGGGAAAATGCTAAAAAGTAACACTGGTTTAAGTGGAAGGAACAATGGGAGCCTAAGGTATCTGTCTGTTTTTAGCAGATTGATGCCATTAAATGTTTGCAAGGGCTGGTTCAATGCTCAGTCTTTCGAAGCACTGTAATTAAGCTATGAAAAAAATAACAATGCCTTTCATATAGAATGTTCTGCAAGAAGTCTGGAGAATTATTATATGAAATTTTGTAGTTCTTTACTTACTCATCAATCATATGACTTCAACAATATTCATCAGACACAGTCATAACCAGGAAGACCTCAGAAATGCATTAGAGGGAATAAATATGATGAAGAATCTGTTTACTAAAACTGTGCTAATACGAAAGAGCAAGAACATATATAACATGATTGTATATCAACTTACATTTCAGCTAAATGTTAGGTCAAGTTACAATGTCTCCATCAAAAATTTAAGGTTCATTTGTTTTAATGATTTTATTTAAACATAGCGACTTTGAACATTTTGCATGGTTCTAAAATTTTCAGCTCTGTTAGTGTAAAGTCTATGGAAAAGACTTGCATCCAAAGAAACCTCTCATAGTTTCAGATTTTTTGATTATGAATGTTGTAGTGCTTCACTAACACTTACTTTCATCCTGTATTGAGTGTTTATAATGCTTAGGAAATCAACCTTTTTCTTAAGATTCTTGGCAAACTGAACTCTGCAGAATATCACATAATAGATGTCTAGAAACTTAATTTTATTCAAGGGGATACCTAGGCAAATTCATTGAACAGAAATTCACTTATGTTTGTAAGTACATAGAAAAACAATCTGCTTCATAAAATCTGTGAACTGAAAATAGATGAAAGATGAGACACTATTAAGGGAAAGCATCAAACATGTTTGCTCTGTTTTTACTTTTCTATGCAGTCAGTAATGGCCACAAGATCCTGGCCTGGATATATCTTTAATCTGACACAATGAATGAATTCTTAAGTCTTTATGTCACATCAAAAGCAATGGAGCATGAAATTGCTGTTTTGTGTAGATGCATCCAGCCTGTGTGCTATGGGAATGGAGATTCCAAAATTTAAAAATGTCCCTGGTTTTACTTTTACACCAGAAGTCCTAAGATTTTCTAACAAAATATTTTACATTCAACACGTAGTCATCATATTGTCTCTTCATAAATATATCAACACAGAACTTTTACCAGTAAGTTTGCAGTTAGCAATATATATGTTGCTTATTGCATAATTAGTTTGAGGAACCATTTTTAATTATAAATGATTATCTGTGGCATTTCTATTTTAGCAAGAGGTTAAGAGGTACATTGGACAGAAAAAATGGGTTAGGTGGATGTTACAGTGAAAAATGTTTCTATGTTCTCAACCATTACTTCCCGTGATTTCTTTGAAAATCTTAATACTGAAGAAAGTTGCAGAAAATCTTTAAAATCACATAGGTTCCACAGGATACTGGTAGCATATAGCTTTTTTGTCAACAAGGCTGTAAGTGCTCTAGGACAACCCTCCTTGAACAGGGAGGTTGGATCAGATGTCCCAGTGTGGTCTCTTCAGCCTTACCCATTCTGTGATTCTGTTATAAAAACTGAGGGTTAACACTTCCAACCATAAACCCAGCAATTTTAAATATCTTTTCAAAATACTTCTAAGAATTTGAAGGCAATAACTTCTTAGAAAACTTACCTCTAACATTTTAGAACACTTGTTAGATTAGGTGGTGAATAAAGTAAGTAACACTTAGTTGCAGGAACTTATTTATCCTATCATAGTTTTCTAGTTAGAGCAATACAACATATGGATACAAGAGAAAAGTTTGTTTTAAAGACCCTCATGAATTAACAGACCTGTAAGTAAGTCTTCTGATTATTTTGAAGTCCCCTGACTGTCTCTTTAATCAGTCACAAATTGGGGAAAAATCTATTTTGTCATTAAGTCCACAAGTCATATTACAATGTAGGGGACATAGCCTTACAGCACATCATCTTAGTTTGGAAAATCAGAATTGCAGAATTGAGTTGAGGTTAACTGAGGTCCTGCTCTGAGTAGGGTCATCAAAAGCAAGCTTCTCAGGGTCATGTCCAGCCAGTTATTGAATATCTCCAAGGGTGGAGATTGCATTTCTCTGGGAAACCTGCTCTGGTGTTTGACTACTCTCACAATGAAATATTTTTTTTCTTACATATAAGTGAAGTTTCCTCAATGTCAATAGTGTCTGTTTGCCACTTGACCTTTTCCCAGGTAAAGGGTCTGGCTCCATATTCTTAATTTTTGCATTCATCAGGTGTTTATACTCATGAATAAGATCCCCCTGTGCGTATTTGCCAGGCAGGATGATGCAAACTGTCTCAACCATTCCATGTAGGTCACATGCTCCACATATTTCATCATCGTCATGGCGTTGAACTCAATTCAATTCCATGTGTTCATTGCCCACGTGTACCAGGGAGCCCTGAACCTTAGCACTCCACCTGTGGCCTCTGCAGTGCTCAGGAGTGGGTACGGATCACATAGTCAGCATACAGGCGATGCGATCCTGTTCCTAATTCAGCCCAGGAAAAACTATTGGCCTTCCTTGCTGCAAAGGTACATTGCTGGCTCTTCCTCCAGGATTTTAAGCCCGTCAGTCCCTACGTACTGATGCACATAATTATTCTTTCCCAGGTGCAGGCTTTAGCATTTACCTTCTTTGTACTTCTTGAGGTTATTACTGTTTGCCCATTTCTTCAGCCTGGTAAGGTTCCTTCATCAGCAAAAGCATCTGCTATATAAACGAACCTTCCCAAGTTTGCATCATCTGCTGATGTGCTGAAGGTACACTGTCCCATCATCCAGGTAATTACTGAAGATGTTAAACTGTACTGGCCCCAGCACTGACCCCTGGGAAACACCATCACTGACTCTCCTCCAGCTGGACTTCATGCTTCTGACCACAACCCTTTAAGCCCAACAGCTCAGCCAGCTTTCAGCTCACATCAGTGTCTGTGAATATAACCTGTACTTCATCATGTTTTTGAGGAGAATATAGAATCATATAATCACCACGGTTGGAAAAGACTTCTAAGATCATCAAGCCCAAGCTTTGACTGAATGCCACCATGCCCACTTAACCATGTGGCACATCTGGTATTTGAGTACTTCCAGGGATAGTGGTATTACAGGAGGCTTTCCTGATAGCCTTGCTAAATCAAAGATAAACGATATCCCCTCACCCACTGAGTACTGTAGTCATTTCACCATAGAATGTTTTCATATTCTTATGACATGATTTTCCCTTAGATCTATGCTGACCACTCCCACCTTGTCCATCATGTTTGAAAAGGGCTTTCATGACCACTTTCTCCACTACCTTCTCAGGGGTCACGGTTAGGCTGACTGGCTTGTACTTACTGAGATCCTTCGTCTTGCTGTTCTTGGATTAGATTCTCTTATTGTAAAGATAAATACATTAGCTAGGAGGTTCATTTTAACATATGGATGTAATCATTATAAGCAAATGCAATATGAAATCAATATGTATATGTAAGCTACTTTAAGACTTTTCAAATGAGCAAAAAAGTTAGAACACTGGTACTGTGAGTAGGTGTTAGGCTCATTAACTTTGCTTTGCTTCAGAGACTTAAGAATCTTTGGGATGTGATAATACTCAAATGTTACAAAATGCCATTTAAACATTAAAAGACACATGTTTTGAGAGGTTTCTATGAAGACAGCACTTCTAATAAGAAAACTTCCAAGTTTTCTTAGCCATTTTTGGTACTCATTGCAGTGCTGTTTTCAGCTGCATTGTCATTTTTCATGTACTGAGGAAGTCCATCAAAATATCTTTTACTGCCGGTTGAAAAAAGCCATTCCCTTGGCCCTGATCCCATGTAATGACAGACTATATGTGAATAAGAGGGCTTTGAGTTGCTGTGTGTCTTTGATAGGATGTTTCTTGATGAATTCCAACAGATGAGGTAGGTGCCAATAGATTAGATTTAAAAGTCAGAAATCATGTGTAATTGATGCATTCACACCAGAAATAAAATTAGTTATGGCTGGTATAGCTAGAAACAATACTATAATTACTAACCCTTCATTGGTAATTTAACATCTATTTAGAGCATCCCAGAGGCGAAGGACTTTGCAATGGACTACAGGGGAGTGTCAGAGATGTTTAAGGAAAGGATGGATGTGGCCCTTAGTGCCATGTTCTGGTTTACACAATGGTGTTAGGGCACAGATTGGACTTGATGATCCCAGAGGTCTTTTCCAATCTAATTGATTCTTTGATTATGTGATTTAGTGACTTGGAGATGTTTGTTGACAAGAAGCTTAACATGAGCCAGAAATGTGCACTGGCAACCCAGAAAGCCAATTGCACCTTGGGCTGCATCAAAAGAAACATGGGTAGCAGGTCGAAGATGTTGCTTGTGGCCCTCTACTCAGCTCTACTGAGACCCCACCTGGAGTACTGCATCCAGCTCTGGGACCTCCAGCATAAGTAGGATATGGACTTGCCGGAGTGAGTCCAGAAGAGGACCATGAAGATGATCCAAGGGCTGGAGCAACTCCCCTATGAAGACAGGTTAAGAGAGTTGGAGTTATTCAGCCTGGGTAAGAGAAGGCTCTGGGGAAACCTTAGAGCAGCCTTCTGGTACCTAAAGGGGACCTACAAGAGAGTTGTAGAGGGACATTTTCACCAGGGCATGTAGTTATAGGACAAGGGGAAATGGCTTTAAACTGAGAGTAGGTTTAGATTCAATATTAGGAAGAAATTCTTTACTGTGACGGTGGTGAGGCACTAGAACAGGTTGCCCAGGGAAGCTGTGGATGTCTCATCTCTGGAAGTGTTCAAGGCCAGGTTGGATGGGGCTTTGAGCAACCTGTTCTAGTGGAAGATGTTGCTTTCACTAAGGGAACTAGGGGGTTCCATTAGGGGGTTGGAACTAGATGGTCTTTAAGGCCATTTCCAAACCAAAATGTTCCATTATTCTATGATACTGGACTCAAATAACACTTCTCAGCTAATTCTTTCATCCCTATTAGTCATTTTTCTATTTGCCATGAAAATAACTTCTAAAAATTTAATGTGTTTGCCCTTTTCAAGTGAAAGCTCTACAGTATCAATTGGTGGGTTGCAATAGCTATACTGTATTTGTTATGCTTTGGAATAGGTGTAACAGAACAAATAATGCCTTAATTCTTTATCTGAAACAGCTCTAGAACAAAGGCAATTCTACTTCAAAAGAATGTCTGATCTTGTTTACATATTGCAAAAAGTCCTAGAACCTTCAAAATATTTTCTAAATAATGTCATTTCAGGGAATGACACAAGTTAATGACATCATCTCCATTTTTTAAAAAAGAGGCTAAAGAGGACTATTCACCTTCCTTGGTTTTTTGTTTGTTTGGATTTTTTTTATTTTAATTTTTTTTTAACCTTGAGAAAGAGGTAAAGACATTTTTGAAAAAAAGTCTCTATCCTTAAAAATCCAGTACTTCACAGGAGTCACAGAAGTGCCTTCAAACCAAGCAAGGCAATTCAATAATTGGGCATGAAATGGTAAAATTTTCCTTTTTATTCTGTCCTGGTCACACTGAACTCAATGTCATAACTTCCACTGAACCTTGATTTTATTCTGTGCATGAAGATAAGGACATGCAAGTCATTGCAAGGCTAAGCATATAGAAAAGCTTAGGAACTAATAATCTGTTTTTAGAAGAAACAGAATGCATAATTTTAATGAAATAAAACTCAGAATATGAAACCAATACATTTCAGTATTGGTCTCAGTAAACTATCAGGAATGAAAAAAAACTCCCCTTTTCTTATGGGTTGTGTGAAATTTAGCAATCATTGGGAATATAGCTTACATTTTTTGTGACTGATAAAAATTAAGGTTCAAAGTTAAATAATTTCAAGAGGATGCAGTACAAACAAACAAACAAACATACAAGACTGGGAAAAAAACAAAAACCAAACCAAAACCAGTTCAAAGTTCTGTATAAGCTTATACAGAAGGTTATAAAAGTTAAACTGCAAAGACAAATTTCATTCTCCTTTATGGAGCATTACCTAGCTGAAACAGTACAACTCACTGGGTCCTGTACTAACTGCTGGCCGCATTTGAATTCTAGAGCTGCCATATCACTGGCATGATACTGTGAAACTATTTTACACTAAGCAGTGGTCGGTCTGCCTCTGCCCCTTCAGGCTCTCCTGAATTATTTGATTTCTCTGTCGTCTTGGTCAGAATCAAAACTCATCACATAGAAATGTAAAATGAGCCAACAATATTGAAAAATTGTGAGAGTGACAGATTCCCAATACAGAAACAGAGAATGAGAAGTAAGTGAAGTAATTTTTTGTTTTCAGTTAAACTTCTTTCATTTTAAAACTGGCTTTGAATCTATGTTATTTGATTCTCATTACTCAATAGGAATTTAAAGGGGAAAATAGGTTATGGAAAGAAGTAGATCTTTCTCATTGGCTGTATATAGGTTTCATAGTGATATACGCCCAGAGCTAAACATGTCCCCCATGGTTGGAAGCAAAAGCGTATTTTACTACTTTGAAGTTGAGAGTGTGAGTATCTAAAGCACCTCTGGACCTGTTTCACACTTCTGAGTTTAAGTAAAATACTCCCACATAACTACAAAAAA
>VWZG01003865.1:80261-115297 GCA_013396735.1 Grallaria varia
TTTGAAGGCTGAGTACATTTATGTAGTCTTTGTATGGGAATTAATTATTAATTAATTTTATTTCAGCTAGAGCTCAAAACTGAATTTGAAGAGCCAAAGCAGAACTGAGGTTTGGTTGTACACATCATGGCACTTGTTCCATGGCCCCATTTAAAGTAGCAAAGTTGAGCTACTGAAGAAATGTTTCTGCAAATTCCTTTTTGGATTAAATTGACTGTAATAATTTTTATGGTCAGATAAGACCATTGTGATCACTGTATCAGACCTCATGTTTGACAAAAGGTAAAGGACTATTCTGAATTAGTTCTGGTTTAAATTTGGGTGTACAGTATAAAAAGTGCTTCCTATTCTATTTGAAGAGCCATCCGTGAAGAGTCCATTCCAGTCTTCATGATACCTGTTGAGAGGCATGTGACATTTTTAGTATGGAGTTCTTCTCACCAAACTTCAATTTAGATGTGTATCTACAACTGAACAAGTTTTCCAACAGAGAGTGATAGGCTCTTTAGACCACAGTTCAGTTATCTAAGATGAAAAAAGTAGTATGATAGAAATGTTCACAGCTGCCCGTAGACTGTAGAAAGAATCAAGGCAAGTATTCATACTACAGATATCTGCATCTGAACAGGAGAAATCTGAATCCCATACAGCTTTTCTGTCATCAGTTTTGAACTTCTGAAAGTTGTCTTATTCCACTGAGCTCTGTGGAAGAGTTTATTGTTTGTACGTCTTATCTGGGTAGACACTGTATGCTATGATCAAATGAGTCATCAATTATTAGAGTCTCTTTGAGAACTTAAATGAGTGATGTGCTCCTGGAATTTTTCACCATGAAGTATGTTTTTCAAAACCCAGTCACTCTTGTGGCTATTCCAAGAATTCACCTTCATTTTCAGCATCAGTCTTGAGTTACATGCAGCAGAACTGTACGCAGTATTCTCTTTTTCCAGAGACAAAATTTCAAGTAACATAACCCATGTAATTGTGATTCCTAGATATCTATCAAAGAATCGTACTGTCTTTTTGTCCACAGCAATAAGCTATGAGGTATTCAGCTGCTTTTTCTCTACTATAAGATTTGTTTAATTTCAAGCAATTAAGGCAAGGATTAAGTGAAACCAGAATAAGGATATTCACACAGCTGAACTGATCCTGTGAAAACTGAGGTTTCATGAAACTTAAAGACCTGTGACTACATGCTGTCAGAGGCATTGAATATTTGCATTGTGCCTTAAAAATATCTGCGGTAGTTTTAGTTGAGCTTTACAGAAGCTTCAAGTAAGACAGTAGAAAAACATCTATATTTCACGAAGCTGTCAAATTTGAGATGATGAAATAAAGGAATACCATGTGCACTGAGAAACATCATCCTTGTTAATCCAAAAAATTGTATGCATTGCATATTGTGTGAAAGACTGAGCAAACCAGATAGTCTGTACTTAATTCTTTATCTTAATCTGATACGTGCTGGAGTAAGGGCTCAGTAAGGATCTTGACAGGCTTGAGAGGTGGGCCTACATGAACCTCATGTTCAACAAGGCCAAGTGCAGGTTCTGTACATGAGTCAGGGCAATCCCAAGCACAAGTACAGGCTGGACAGAGAATGAATCAATACCTGGGGAGAAAAACTTGGTGGTGTTTGTGGACGAAAAGGTCAACATGACCTGGTAATGTGTGCTTACAACCCAGAAAGCCAACTGCATCCTGTGCTGCATCAAAAGAGGCATGGCCAGCAGGTCAAGGGAGATGATTCTTCCCTTTTGCTCTCAGGAGACCCCACATCCAGTTTGGGGGACCCCACCACAAGACCTGTTGGACCAAGTCCAGAGAGCCACCAAGATTACAGCCATGGAGCACCTCTTCTACGAAGAAAGGCTGAGAAAATTGGCTCTGTTCAACCTAGAGAAGACTTCAGAAAGACCTTAGAGTAGCCTTTCAGTACCCAAAGGGGGCCAACAAGAAGGCTGGAGAGGGATTTTTCACAAGGGCATATAATGGTAGGACAAGGGTGGGTGGCCTTAAGGTGAAGAAGGGTAGGTTTAGATTAGATAAAAGTAAGAAATTCTTCACGATTAGGATAGTGAGGCACTGGAACAGGTTGCCCAGAGGAAATGTGGATGCCCCATCCCCAGAGGTATTCAAGACCAGGCTGGATGGGGCTTTGAGTGACCTGGTCTAGTGGAAGGTGTACTTGCCCATGGCAGGGAGATTACAACTAGAATGATCTTTACAGTCCCTTCATCCTGACCATTCTGTGATTCTACGACTGTCAGGTTTTTCATGTGGGAATTTTCTTGAGTAGAGAATGTAGAATGTAGTTAACTACCTCAAAGGTAAACGTATGCTTGCTTCTATTTCTTTTAACAGGGCAGATATCCTTGTTAAAGGATATTTTAATGGGTTGATACGGCATTATGTTTTGCATTTCTAAGCACAGTGATCACAGTAAGATTATACCCCTATTAAAGGAAAAGAATGAATCACAGAATGACAGAATTTGCCGAGCTGGAAGGGACCCGCAAGGCTCATTGAGTCCAACCCCCGGCCCTGCACAGGACTATCCCCAAGAGTCACACCGTGTGCCTGAGAGTATCACTCACGAGCTTCTTGAGCTCTGTCAGGCTTAGTGCTGTGACCGCTTCCCTGGGGAGCCTCTTCCAGTGCTCAATTACCCTCTGGGTGAAAAACCTTTTTCCTCTACCTAACTTAAACCTCCCCTGACAGGACCTTGGGTCCTGTCACTGGTCACCACAGAGAAGAGATCAGTCCCTGCCCCTCTTCTTCCCCTCACAAGGAAGTTGTAACTGCAATGAAGTCTCCCCTCAGTCTCTTCTCCTCCAGCTGAATAGACCAAGTGCCCTTAGGTGCACCTCACACGCCTTCCCCTCAAGGCCCCTCACCATCTTCTTTGCCCTCCTTTGGACACTCTCTTACAGCTTAATATCTTTCCTATGTTGCAGTGTCCAAACCTGCACACAATATTCAAGGTGAGGCCGCCCCAGTGCAGAGCAGAGCGGGACAATCTCCTCCTTCAAAGCTGGAGATGCTTTGCCTGATGCACCCTGATGCATCAGAAGAATAATACTATTTTATGAATAGAAAAAATTAATTAACAGATGTGTTTTGGAATTGCATGGATAGATGTATGTGTTGGGGTATTTAGTCATCTGTATACAGGACTAAAACAGAAAAGAAAATGGTTGTAACATTAAAGATGCCAAAATATATTTGGATTTATACAAATGCCCACAAACATTGCTTGTTCCTGTGCCTCTTGAAACTGATGTCAAATATCCTTAGAGCTTACTGGGAGAAGGATTATGGCCAATATCTGATTGGATAGAAAGATGTTAATGGGAAAGAGGCTTAGGTCAATGTAAACATTTCAACACTGCAATGTGGAAATGCATTTTAACGAAAACAGGGGTAATTATTTGTGTGTATGTATGTAAATATATATACATATAAATCCAAAATCTTGTTTTAAGGAAAAGTGTTTGTGTATTTAAACTACAGACCTATACAAATAATGGATAATTTAAAGAACACACATATGCCAGAATCACAAGGGGACACTCAGTTGTATTAACAATGTATTAAGAGTTAATACATTTTTTTGGCACTCCAAGATCATAATAAATGGAGTTTTGTTGTTGTACCAGTGAATTCAGCTTCCCCTGACATACTCTCAACTTTCTTTTAGGCAACATGGGAGCTCCTGATAGGAGTGTGGCATTAGGTAGGTGTTTCCCCCATCTTCTCATTTTCTTTGCTTCCTGCTTGTCTGAGCAATTCTGTGCAGCTTTCATTTGAGGTTTTGTTTTCAGTGGTCATTGACTCTTCAAGGTTTTTCTAAGTTAGATGGTCTGATGGAACTGTTGTTTTCCTAGTTAAGGAATATCAGGGTTTGAGGTGGGTTTCATTGTTTGGAAGTTAGTTTTTATTTGTTTATTTGTTTATCATGGGCTGGTATTCAGAACTCAGTCACCTGCAGAGACCCCTCAGAAATCACCTCAGCTGGAGGTCCTAAACACAAGTGAGTTCCTAGCAGGTATTTTTATGCTGGATGAGCTGTATTTCTTGTCTTTGAAGGAATAAATAACACATGAAAATTCATCTCTGCTAGCATGATAATTTTAAAAGTAACAAATAGGTACGTATACATCTGGCTGCTTCTGTAGAACTCTACGACAGGCTGGCCATCTTGGCTGACCTTACTGATCATGTACTGAGAAATGTAAGGACTAACAGTTGCACACTTCAGAAAGTTGAAAGAAGGTGAGAAATGAAAGCTCATCCTTACCTCCCCTCCTCTTTAGAAATCTGGATTAGACTTGTCATTGAGCTCCACAGCAAATGGTCATGTCACCTCATCACCCTATTGTCTTACATTTTCATGGGGTTTAACTGGTCCCAAATACCCATACCTACACAGTTCCTCTGTCAGTTCTGAGACTCAATTCTTGATTGAAAGACTATCCATAAGCAGCTTGTAATGCAAGATCCATGATTGATACCAGATTATTGTGGGATACCAATACTGATGGTTGTTTCTCACCTTTCGGGCAGCATGTCATAGTAAACATTTTGCTGAATTAGCAGAAACTTTCTTTCTAAATAAACTAAACCAGTGTTGTGTACAGCCCTGCTTGAAAGGCTGAGCATCAGTCCTGAAGATACCATTTGCCTTTAACCTGAGTTTGTTACTGGTAACTAGATACTGTTTTAGCATGTAAGCATGAGATAATCTTACAGATGCTCATCTCGATCAGCTCTCCTCTTTCCATTATTGCACCTACAGGCAAGCTGTTCCCTGTCCTTGACAAAGAATTGTTTTCAAGAACCAAAGTAGGGAAATTACGCAGTTATGATATATCCAGCACTAACGATTCAGTCTTGCTTGCTATTTTTCCTCAGGCAGACTCTATTGAAAGGAAACAATTCAGTAACAACTGTTTTCTGAAGTAGTAGTGGTAATCAGCTCAAGGCCATCCAGAGTATATTGCCAGAAATATTATCCACTGTACATAATGTGCGACTCAATTCTGGATGTCGGGCTACAAGAAGATCTTTAACAGGAGTGACATTGACACAATGCAGTGCTTTGCCCTTAGTCATGTGGCATCCCTTCACTCCTCTTCGCAGCGGAAAGTAGCTGTTCATGTACAGCTGTCATGCAACAACAGAGTGAAGTAGTGACTGTTGCTCTTGAGTGAATTTAGGCGGTTTGTGCTTTGCAATGGCTTAAAGTTACAGGTCTGAGGAGACAGCATTTTGTGCCTGTTTTATGGTGCATGTAATTAAAGATTTCCCTGGATAAATGGCTTTCCCAAACAAATGTGCATTTTCCAGCTTTTTAAATAAATGAAAGTGAGACATTTTTTGGCATGAAGAACACCTGCTCATAGATGTAAATTACTCTTTTTCTGCCTTAAAAAGATTAATTATTCTAAAACAAATAACCTTTTCAATGTAGCATTAATTAATATTTCATTGCTTTACACTGGAGAATAGATCAGGAGAAGGGTTTTTTTGTTCATTGACATCTGGTTAAATAAAGCTAAGTGGAACCTTCTGACATTATCAATTGAAAGATCTGAAAGGAATGCTGTTCTGTACAGTACCCTCCTTCATGTATTTCTGCAACTGTTCTGTTCCAGCTTGTTACAAAATAATATAGCTTGTGCTGGTTATTTTTTTTTAAGACAAGCTGTAGTTAGAGTACATGAGCTGTTTTTCATTGGGTTTAGAGCCAGCTGTAATCCATTTGCTTATGTTTACATGATTTCTGAAGCCTTTGTGGACTAAGCTAGTTTTGCTTCATTGAACTGTTAGTTTGCCCACTGAGTAGATCAATCTTATACTTCTTTATGAACTCAGCCACAGTGAGTCATCATTTATTTCCATGAAAATCCAGTTACGACCACCACAAATGTGTTTGTGCCTTCCAGATGAACAGCAGTTCTTAATTTTGTTCTGTAGGTTGTTTTCCTTAGGGAAAAAAAAAACACAACACTTCTCAGTAAGTATGGAATACAAACTTTCTGATAGGTGCATAGTATAGAATGAGCCTGAGGATGTGTTTTTCCTCAACTAGTGTATTCCTAATAGGAGTTTCTGCTTTCCCTTACACCCTAATTTATGCCTAATCATTCAGGTACTGCAGCTTTCTGTGATGACAGGCACATCCAAGAGGACAGCCAAGGTCAAGGGCCCAAGCTTAGCTGAAGTTAAAGATCCTGTTCATGATGCTATCTCCTTCTCTCACACAGATACACACGCACACATTGCCTTATGCAAAACAGCATTGTACACTTACTTTTGATTTCATATTCTGAAATTTTAAAAAATGTGACTGCACCTTAAGCAGTTAAATATATAATGCCAATATTAATCTTGCTAATTAGAATAAACCAAATACAATATATAAAGAGCTATTTTTAATGAAATATTTCTTGTAGAGTTCAAATGTGTCATTATATATGATAGTGGAGGATTAACATATGCAAACAAACATTTGCATCAGTAAAACAGAAAAAAATTACAGCAAATTGAAACCTGTCAATAAATCCCTCAATGAATAAAAATTTTACTAAATTCATTATTGAATTACGCTTTGAACATAATGAAAACAGTTCCCGATCAAGAAAAGAGTTTTGTGCTGCCAGTAAATTTGACAAATGCCATGGAATCTGCTAAGTTTCACTGAAGTTTTATATTTTCATCTAAGTGAAATACATATATATTAACACAAAGCAAGTGGGTATGTTTTGTTCTTGTAAAACAGGGGAGAATAAACTCCCCTCTCTGTTTTTGGCCATGCACTGCTTATATAGCTGGAATACTGCACTTCTCTGAATTAATTTTCAATGCCTTTACAAATTTGAGTGTTCCTTTAAATACTTTTGGTACTGTTTTAGTTGGTACGTTTGAGCATGAAAATTCAATTTTATTTTTTTTTTGCTATATGTTATTTTCATTACTGAGTTGATATCATAGAAATTACTACCGGAAGTTAAATATTTGAGTAGCTTTAATTTAATCAAAGATTTGATTTATCTGTCAGTATGCCCACTAATTGATAAACATGAGCTGTTGTAGCATAAGGAAAAACAAAAATATTAAGAAAACAGCATGACGATGAAATTACATCTGTTAAATCCTTTCTTACACTGGTTCCTAAAAGATTAAAATCCCTGGACACTGTTAATGTCTGTAATGACAAAAATGCAAATAGTGTTGATATATTTTTTTAGCTATATAAATTCCCTGTATAAACCAGGTAGTCAATTCATATTTTTCTGTCTTCAGCAGGTGAAATAAATCAGATTTGCTATTTATGTTGCACCAGATACAGAACTGAGTAAAATAACTGAAGCCCTTTGCGCTCTGTATGAACACTGAATGTTACATGAAGCATCTGCTTTACATTCAGAGCCTGTGAAGAACCACTAACCTGACTTGCTGTAAGATGGAAGCTGTGACATTCATACATTGTCATATTGCTTGGGATTTACACTGCTGTCTGTTTTCTGCTTTAGTCATACACCACAGTACTGCTCTGCTAAGGCCCGAACTGCAGCACAGGCAAAAGCAACCTTTGCTGACAAACCATGCATTTACTGGTGCATTTCTCACATTTACCTGTCCTTTAGTTCTACAGATACAGTAAATGTGTGAATGGCCATAATTTTTTTCCTGCTACTGCAACAGAAGGTCAAAAGCCTTGCTGATATTGCCAATATAGACAAACCATGAAAATTCATTTCTAAGGCCACAAAGAAATTTGAGGAAAATGGGTATTCAAATCCAACTCTGCAATGCCTGCCCTGCAGGCATTACAGAAGCACTCTTCATGTTCATCAAATGAAAAAAAACAGCTTGGTTGCCCCTTTTTTCATCTCATCTGTGTGTTTGCTTCGTTGAAGACTGAATGTAGACATCACATGTGGCTCAGGGATAATCATCATCGTGGCTTGGCTTTGCAAACGAAGATTTGGGAAGGGCTCTATCTGCACTTGCTGCAAGCGCGCCGATGGCTAAAGAGGCCGATGCGAGATAGGCAAGTCCGGTTGCAAAAACCACAGTGGAAAGTCTCCATAGGCGGTGTTGGTGAGGCACGGTTCTTTCTGCGTTGTCTTTTCTCCTCCAGACTGATTCTGTGTGCGTTCTCAAAGGAATCAGCAGCGTTATAGATGGTGTGTCTCCACGCCTCCCGATTGGAGGCCAGAGTGGATCACTGATGGTAGTCAGTATGGCCAAGGCTGAGGTATTCAGGATATTGGCCGTTCAAGACTGACCCGGAGATGACAGTCTTGTTCGGCAGCATCCTGAATGAACAAGCAGCCTTTTTCAAGGAGAGCACTGCTTGCTCCACACAGAGAGGGGCCTAGAAAAGGTGACCTAACCAAAGCTCATCTCTGCCCTTCGCCCAGTTGGCAAGCCGCAGCCAACGGGCATCACCAGTATTGAGGCCATGCTGCTGAGAACGCAGCTGCGCTGGGCAGGGCACGTCTCCAGGATGGAGGATCACCGCCTCCCTAAGATCGTGCTCTATGGTGAACTTGCCACCAGCTCTGGGATAATACAGATTGCTGAATATACCTAAATAATGAGTCTTCATTTGACTGTACATGATAAGTTTACCAGTGCTAGTTTTCCCTTTTTTTTGGAGAGAAGCAGAATGTAAGTGATCTGTCAAGTCAAATACCTGGGTTTATCAGTAATTCTAGGGGAAAATATAATTTACAAAGTAATCGGTAGCTGTTTAAAACCTCATCAGCCTGTCCTTGTACCACACCTCAAACAACAGTAATTGTTTGTTGAATCAAGGATTTTAGAATTCTTGCTGAGCAGAAATAGGCAGTTCTTGTGTTTATCTTGATAACTTCCAAAAAGATAGATAGATAGATAGATAGATAGATAGATAGATAGATAGATAGATAGATTAGATAGATAGGTAGATTTACTATAATGCCTGAGGAACAATAAACAAGTCAGCACAGAGAAGCAATTCAGCACAAAATAGACAATTAATTACAGATATTTTACATTTTAGAATATATTTGCTGAAAGAGTCTGTGAAACTTGGGATGCCAGTAAGGATTCAGGACTCCTTTAAGTCACCTTTACTCCTTGGACTCTCTTTAATACTTCAGAAGTACTACTTTTTACTGTAGCAGGCTGGAAAATTTACTTGTCGTCAGATAATGCTACAGAACCTTCCAGATTCCAGCTCTGCATGAAGATAACTGGGAGGTTTATCCCTTTCCTATTTTGTATCAAAGAAGATACAAAAAAGCAAACCATTCATGTATGCTGACCCCAGCTTTCTGTCATAATCAATGTCTAAAACATCTACTTCAAGGAACATGAAGAGGTATCTCGATGCAAGACAGAAGAAAGCTGTCTTCTACTCTGGACATCTCAACTCTTTAGATGCCTTTGCATTGGCCTCCATGTCTTTGGTACTCAGACCATTTTGCATTATTAGAAACATCTCAGTCCAGAAAGTCCTGACTTCACTCTGCTAAAATGCAAGCCTCAATTAAGTTTCCAGAAGGCTTTAGCAATAGCAGATAGACTCAGAAAACAGCAAATTGGATCAAATGGCCTTACCTTTGTTCATAAATGCAGGCAACTGCATCAGTGTCCAGCTGCAAAACATTTAGGGGTACAATATACATGGACCATTCTCAGAGAAGGTCCTTCTATACAGACTGTTCCAGAGATGCAAGACTGGGATGGAGCGGAGTATTTAGAAGACAAACAAGAGTAGTTTCCACTGTTCAGGGGAAGTTCCTCCCAGGGCAAGCTTTCTACTCTCTTGAATAGGTACTCATAACAGCTAGAGTATTATGCAAAGCATGCACAGCACCCTCAGCATCAGTCCTTTTTACAGTATTAAGCACTGAAAGTTAGTTCAACTTTCTTTCTTACTGCTCTTCCACAGGTATTGCCTTAATCAGCATCCAAGTATACTGAGTTGTTCTTCAGACTTGACCAAGCTTTTCACTGAATCAGTGGATTGAAGTAAATACCTCAAGAAATCTGGATGACATTTGATAGAGAAATGTGCCTATATCTGCCACAGTCAGGCACCTATTCTTAGGTACTGTGAAGCTGTCTTTTTGCAGAGATCTTGCCTATGAGGGAAGGTATTGAAAATTAAATTCTCCAGATGAGGTACGCGGTTATTGACAGGTATCCACAGAGCTGGATATTCAGTTGACTTAGAATTCCGTTGCTTGGACAGAGACCTGTGGTGCCATTTTATACAACCTATGACATCTTGCCTGGTAGCCATCTGCTCCTCCCACAGGATGCATCGTAGCCATCTGCTTCTTCTACAGGATGCATGTCTCTTTGAGGATTATGCTGTAGTTTTCATCTACATATAGAAGCTCTACAGAGCTCTTTCAAAAGGCACTAGATATCTGAACCATGTCTGCTTTAAGTGAATAGTGTCTTTCAGCAGAAATCATTGACCTCATTAATAGACCACAGTGGGATTTTAAACACCAATTCACAAGTGTATGTACACATATGAAGTTAGATATTAGTATTAAACCAGATTCAATTCTAATGGATTACAGTAGTCCTAAGGCAGCTTAAAGGAGGACATGAGAGAGGACAAAGAGCTCATTTTCATTTTCTGAAGGCAGGTATGTACCAACTCTGTGTGACACCCTAGGGTTTCCAAGGCTTCCACAGAGGGCTAACAGACAGATGTCTATGGTCTACAGGAGGTCTGTTCTTTTTTTTTGGAAGAGCAGATGGACAGGTCAGGTGCCCTAGGCCATCTTACACAGAACTACATGCCTATATTTAGACAACTGAATCACATTTTGAGAGTCTATGAAGAAAACTACAGTGCCAGTTGAACTCGGGAATAACCAGAGCAGAAAATAGAGATGTGTGAAGTTTGCATTAAGGCTAATTGAAGAAAAGTGTATTCAGTCTGTACTGAAAATGTGAGGTTCAAACTGGAAATGCAATTTCCATCTAAACTAGTTACAAATACTGCATTTTTTAACTTAATATGCTCTTTGTATTTATTTCTAAGCATTGTGTTTCAAAGCCAAGTGTACTGTCCTACTCCACAATATATGGCATAAAGCACTTCCTATCTAGTCAGTTAAGAGCAGTTAAGTTTAACTTAAACTACTCTCAACCTTGACAGTGTGTTAACACAGTGATGTAAAACATTATGCCTCATTGCCTGTAAATCATGAAAACTAACAATTATGGAAACTGAAGATTTACTGCATCTTCTTTCGTAGAATTTTTTGAAAGTTGCCAACTTCAATTTGATTAGAAAAGGCCTATGCGTAAATATTCTTTTATATTCTTTGGGAATCCTTTGTTGAAAACATTGCTCTTGAAATTCCACTGGGATCATTGGAAGATGAAAGTCCTGGAACATGTAAAGAAAGATATTATTTCTCCAGAGGATAAGATATTTAACCTGTAATGTAACAGTCATAATATTTTGTTCACTTTTAATAAATAATTCGGGGAAAAAAGTGGTTTTCCACAGTTCCAGGCTTACATCTAACAACAAAATCATGGATTACTTAACAGTTCACTAGTGGATCCATTGAATTAGATATAAAAATACCTTGTGATTATTTTTTTAGCTCAGTTAGGACCACCATCACAAATCTATTAAACTCTCATAATTTCTTTTAGAAATGAGAACTTAAACTAGTGCATATTCAACAATCCTTATTTCTCAGACATGGAAGTGGCCTTTAATAGCCTTTGTCCTTCACAGGAATGTTCTACTTTTGTCTTTTAAGTCCTAATTCAGAAAACCCTTAGTTTTAGCATTTCAAACTTAAGTACTTATTCCTTCCTAGAAACTAATGACTTATATTTTCAAAAAAAGACAGTTTTCAAATGTGACCAAGTATATTCCTCACATATTCAATATATGAAAAAATAAACTAGTGAACTGGCAACTTTGGAAATAAACAGTGTTAACCTAAAAAGGTTTATCTGAGAATAGATACTTTTCCAAAAGTAGTAACAAAAAAAGCTAGTCACATTAATAAGTGTCCTGGAGAAAATTAAATGAGTCTTCATGATTTATTACAAATAAAAAAACCACCATCTGAAAGCAAGATAGTAAGAAAACCACAGGAAAATAAAATGATGCAATAAAGAATTTTTAAAAATGAAATGCCTGTTAATGGTTGACAATGGCAGAAATTATGTACTAGCTATTTGAATGTAGTTTGTTGGTATAACTCCCTTCGGAACATTACAGTTCTGTAGGAAGAAGTTATGTATTATAGAATAATTTTTTTTCTCATGTGATTCTTAAATATGTGTCTTCCTGCAGAAAACATTTATTTTCTTCTCCTATAGAAGCTTTCTTTGAAAAAAAGAATCTTGCCACATGCTGAACTTGCTAAATTTATCTAGCTGTCATCATGACTTCCCATAAATCTACCAGTTCTGAAGTTTCCCTGCAGTGTGCAGCAGTCTAAGCATTATGGTTGGGACTTCCTAAATGAAAATTCTGACAAGGAACACTGTCATTTGCAGTGCCCTGTAAGGGTCTAATCTGCAGCACACCAGAAATATTCCCGCTGACGTGACCAGGCATTGTTTGGGGCCTGAAAGGAACTCTGCATACAGTATCCTTTTTAACAACAGACAGAGATTAAGTATTATTTTCCAAACTGGGTTTGTTTTGCTGGATTTTTCTGAGAAAACAAGTAAAATGTTAGCTTTACTTCAGGTGCACCAGTTCACCAGACTCAGGAAGAAATAGTGCAATGGCTCTAACGTGAGGAGAATTAAAATGAACTTTTGAGGTATCACTGAGCATGTGTGTGCTGTATTTGATTTTAAATCTTCAGTCCTGAAAATTTGCAAAGTCTTAAATCCTCAGACATCAATTTTCATATTTAATATTTTATGTGGAAGAAATGATTCTATTTGAATTTCCTGTCTTAAGGTCTACTTACTCTGTCTCCAGTGGAATATACCTCTAAACTGACTTGATTTCTACTATCAAAGTTCAAAATTAGAAGCAGTTGCCACTTGTATTTCAGCACTTCATAAGCTTATTTTCCATGGTGACATCCCCTCTGAAACTGACATTTCCTGACATTATTTATTGCTTGTTTGTAATGTGATTTCTGTACTGACAGTAATGACAGCACATTTCTTCCCCTTGGCTAACTAGAAATTTGCATTTTATTTTAGTTGATCAGCATTGGAAAATAAGTGCATACTCATGTTACATTTTTGTTATATGGAAAGTGGTATGAATCGATTTGTATGCAGATGTTAATTCTTGCATATGAAGGTATTTGCATTTGTTTTTCAAAGCTGTTTTGGAAACTTGAATCAAAATAGAAAGATTCAGAGAAGAAATTTTCACACTGGTTAAAATCTTAGCAGCATGGAAATCAGTGGGAGGTCTGCTTCAGTAGGGTTTGGATTAAATGCTATTAGCATATAATATACTAATATATTCCTTCTATCCTTTTCCATAAAGCTGACTAAAAGGGAAACAACAGTCCTCTGACCTTGATCTGCAAACCAATAGTGTATTAGCAATCAATAAATGGTGTTTATAGTAATTAGCATTATTTTAGAAAAGTGAGGTTCAGCTTTGGGTTCTGTATACAAGGGGTTTCCTATAGTGGGTGAAGTTTTCTTATTACATGCACATTTATCACTTGGTTAAGAATCATACATTTCTTTGGAAAGCTTGGGAAAACACTAAGCAAGAGAGGTAGACAATAAAGATGCAACACCTCCATTTTATGGAGGAAAATCTGGGACCTGAAAAGTACGTTGCGTGCTCTTGTTAGCAGAGTTTGTGGCAGGCCTGGGAACTGAATACAGAGCTCTGGTGGTGTTCCTTGGAGATTAGCCTCTTGTCTGGCTGCACACAGGTGCATCTCTTGGTTCCACTTGGTCTAGTCTTTTGAGTTGACCATGGCTTTGTAAAGATTAGATAATAATTCAGGCATATCTTAGTTACAGAAAACCTGTTCAATCTTTAGTAAACCCCAACAGAAAAGAACAATGAAGCTGGTGAAGGGCCTGAGCACAAGTCTAAGGAGGAGCGGCTGAGGGAGCTGGGAGTGTTTAGTCTGGAGAAGAGGAAGGTGAGTGGGGACCTCATGACTTTCTACAACTACCTGGAAAGAGCTTGTAGCGAGGTAGGGGTTGGTCTCTTCAGACAGGTAACAAGCAATAGGACAAGAGCAAAGAGCCTCAAGTTGCTCCAGTGGAGTTTTGGACTGGGTATTAGGAAACATTTCTTTACTAAAGGAGTTGCTTAGCATTGGAACAGGCTGACTGAGGAAACGGTTGAGTCCCTGTCCCTGGAAGTATTAAAAAGACATGTAGATGTGAGACTTAGAGTCACAGTTTAATGATGGACTTGGTACTGTTAGGTCGACGGTTGGACTCAAGGATCTTAAAGGTATTTTCCAACCTGAATGATTCTATGATTCTATAAAAGTCGGAATGTAAACTTAATATTCTTTTAAAATTTTATATCGGACTAAAATTTTCCTTTGTTAATTAGAAAAAAAAAAACTTCCATAACTTGAGAAATTTATAACAAAAAAAATAGAAAATTGCAAATGATAAATATTACCATAAATGGCAAAAGAGACTAGCAGTATTTTTCACAATATTTTACTTCAGCTGCAAAAACCAGATACTGTCATCACTCTGTGTGGCACTGTTTGATCTTTTCCACTCATTGCTTATTAATGGGGTCTAAAGAGGGGTCTCCTTTGTCCCTACATTCCCTGAAATGCAGAAAAGTGTCTTTTAGTTGTTGGAAAAAAACTGACATACAACGGCCAAGTTTTATTTTACATTTACAGTTCATTTTTAAGCTTTAAAACTTGTTGACTCCAGTAGACATAAGGGGTACTGAGCACTTTGTATCACTGACTCTACAGACACTGCCTTACATGAATACTTTGTGTAATTTGCATAATTTCAGTGAATCCATTTCAGCCAAAAGAAATGAAGGAAAGCATTCCTGAGAAAACAGGTTTTGGCAATAATGATTTTTTCATGTGTGTAAATTTTAGTAATATGGAATATGGCAGTGGGGTTTTTCTTGTTTTATTTATGAAATAGGGTCAGCTACCTATTCTCCCCAACTAAGAAACACAATCCTTATTTTTGCAAAGCTTACAAAATATCACTTATCCATGTAGCATATGGATAACAAAAGTGCTTCTGGAGCAAGTCACCTAAGGACTACTCCAAATGATCAAACACTGCAAGTAAGGTGTGTTTTTATGAAGAATTTTGCTTTAATTGCTGTTTTGTACACTACTTCTACGCAAGTGGATAAAGGAAATCCTTTTCTGTATGCACAAGTGAGATTTATGTTTTCAAGTATGAAGTCCTAAAGATACCAAAGTTTGAACAATCACGGGGCTGACTGAGGCTAAGAAAAATATGAAATTTTGGAACAAATTTCATTCTACAGGGCTGTTCCTAAAGAACAGGTAAATAAATGATTTTGTAAAAAATTTTGAGAATCTTATCAACAAAAGCATTTAATATGTCCAGAACTTCTCTAAAAATATTTCTAAATCAAAATGACAGATATCTCTCAGAGGACGAATCATGCATTTTTTCATTTGTCTGTTGTTTGTAGATTAGCTTAATTATGTTTCTTCTCTTTTTTGAGCCTTGAATATCTGTCTTCTCTGTGCAGGAGTATCCATTTTTACCCATTTTATCATGTCTGTTGCAGCTTTGAGTAGGAGGTGTAGTCTGTTTTTCATAGTTTGTTTTAAAATGCACTTTTGTTTTTGTGTTGTCTTTAAAATTCCCATACCCACTTATCTTTAGGTGAAAGAAAGCTATTCATTTATGCAATAAGATATGATATAGGAAGTATTTGGGGATGATAATTGCACATTTGTAAAGTCTTCAAAGACAGAAGACTGAAGGTCATTTTTTTCAATATTCTGGCTGCTCCAAAGTGATTAAAAGAATTCTCTTGAATTTTGAATAGATGTTTTCTTTCTATCAGGAACTGATATGGGGACAAAATCATATCCAGTTTCTGTCTGATGAGTTCCCACTTTTGTGTATGTCTGCATATCCAAAGTGAATCAAACCTTTTTTGTTTTCTAAGATATCTCTCTCAGAAACACCCAATGGGGCACATCTGGAAGGAACTACATTCCCCAGGCTATTCACTGCTAGGAATGACAATTTATCAAAAAACATTCGCCTGAAACTCTAGTGTTTGACAGGGTCCTGAGAGTCTAAAGACATTCTCTCAGGGCTTTTCTTCATAGGTCTGTACCATGGGCATATACTGTGGATACACAAGAGTCCTTGGCCCAAGGAGCTTCTAACAAAAATTTCAGTGTAAATTGCATGCTATTTTGCTTTGGAATAGACAAAAAAAAAGTCATATCTGAGATATCTCCAGTGAAACACTTCAAACTCTAAAAATTGCTGTTTCATCAATGAAACTCTTTTGCTTTTTCTCACTTATTTTTCTAACTGCCATAGTCCTGATGTAATTGTCACTCCTTTTTTATTTTGTGATGATCTTTGTCCTGGAGCCTGCAGCTGCTGACTCCCCTTGTGCTCATACAAATCACCACTGCAGTTGAAGAAACCTTTTGGAGATGAGATTTATTCTGCTTCCTTTTACTCTTTTTAAAAAGAGGGTTAAATTGCACCAACAGCCATTTTAGACTACACTCTACCTATCTTGGTCCATGCATGCTGTAAAACAACAGTTACAAGGACAGTGGGAACCCAATACTGAAATCCATGATGAAAATCCTAACCCCAAATCCAAGGCACTGGAAAGCTGATTAAAGTTAAAAAGGTGTGCAAGTAAGCCCAGAGCTGAAAGCTGAAGTCTGAGCAGATTCTGAGTGTATCAAAATACGGAGTTCTTAGTTTGCAAAGCATAAGAAATTGAACATAAAATATTTGTAACCAGAAATGTCAGGAAAATTTAGTATCAGCTAGTGCTGTTACCTCTGCCTAAATCGCCCAACTCTGCCCAGGGGTAAACAGCTTCAGCTGTCACTAAAGGTAACAGGAGTTGCCTCCACTTACAAGGATGGATTAGTTTCCCAAAAAGAAAGCAATATTACTACCCCCACTGCCCCATTTGGTTTGGTTGGGTGGTTTTTTCTCCTAGCTGAAAGAGCAATAAAGTAGACTTCTAAAAAAGGATAAAAATGAAGGCAATGCTGTTCAGAGGTAAATATGATGAGATATGAAAATCTGTATTATATGAAAAAATAGCTGATCCACACAAAGCATTGAAATTCATATCACAGTTCGGTTACTAGTTTTATAAATTCATGAATAATTCATCCAAGAAAAATCTACAAACTTTAGAACTTGACTATGAGAAATCCAGCATTTCAGTTGACCAGTGGCTCCTTGGTTTCTAAACATTACTTAATGCATCAAAGGAGCCACTTAGTTTGTGTCTCATTTGCCTCAGTGTCATTGTTTGATGTTTCACTTCTGATGCAGATGAGTCTTTTATGTTTAGCCAAAAAGTCAAAAATATACACTGAATGCAGAAAGAACCTTTAATTTCAGAGAGACTATTAACTTTTGGTTTGTATTTCTAAATCAAGTGGTCAAATATGTCAGTGTTTCAATGCTACCTCTTTCCCTAGTTTAATACCATAGAGCCCCAGAATGCTGCTTGGTTCTAGCTGAGTGATATGTGAGCAATGGCTTTTGCTACTAATACACTGAAGATATTCATTCTACATGCAGACAGTACACATGGTATTCACATATTTATCTTTTATTACTCTTAAGAGTACTAAGTGGTGCAGATTTTTTCTTGTTCATTTGTTTAATGCCAAATTTCTCTGTCAGAAAGATACAGCAGG
Source organism: Grallaria varia (assembly GCA_013396735.1). Lineage (NCBI taxonomy): Eukaryota > Metazoa > Chordata > Aves > Passeriformes > Formicariidae > Grallaria > Grallaria varia. Next base: position 98,150 of record VWZG01003865.1, read on the forward strand.
AAATCTCTTCCCCTAAACTCCTTATTCCTGGTATTGATCATAGGTCGGAACAAACACCACTTTCCTAACTGAATGAGTCAGGCTCAAATTTGTACCACCTAATATTAGAAATTTAACTATGCATCTAAATTAAGAAAGTAGTTGCCTTACAAATCTTCCGTGGTCAGTGGAGAAGGGCAGAAAATGCTTGGGATGCATAGTACTTCCCTCTCTCTTTGGAGTGAAGTGAGATGGTAAAATGGCTGGGCTTCTAATTTACATATGCCTAGAATAAATGAATAATGCTAAGGATTCAGTGGTTAATGGAGAGATTAATGCTGGATACAGGACTAAGTGAAAAAATTGAAATAGAGTTAGGATTACATAAAAACCCCCCTATTTTTACTTGTTTTAGGGTAAAAAAGAATGTGAGGAATTAATTTCCCTCAATTAAGATACCATTCATCGGAAGTTCTGTAGTTAGCAGATCATCTTCAGGCTTCATGCTGCACCTCTTACGAAGACAATATTAACATTTACAAGGCTTTAAAAAAAACCTGACTGTCCATCATTCGGTCCATTTACATTTTATTGTCTTTGCTTTCTGAGCCGATACTTGTTCATTATTAACGGCCATAAATGCCTGTCAGGTTATATACTCGATTCCTCCCTCCCTTTTAAAAATTCTACTTGCAGTTTCAATGGCACAAGTATTCATTTTAAAGCTAATTTAAAGTTAGTTTATCCTTTGATTTTTTTTCCCAATACAAGAGCCAAATTACTGTGTTTAGTTTGACATCCATAAGCATAATTAATTAACATGGGTTTAAAGTTTGGTGGTTTAGAAAGTGAAGCTTTTTTGAAACACAAGAGTATATCCTTCAGGAAACTTCTGTTAGCATACAAGACTGACGTTCAATGCATTGGCAGACAAAACCAATTTCTCATTTAAAGTATATTACTGAATTTGCTAGTGGAGTTCTTATTTTGTTATTATAATTCCTTATTATTATAGTTCTTAAACTATCATTCTTAAACAACTATTTTGTACAGTAACAGAATTAAATATATTGCATTGTTATAATTGATGCTGAGACTGCTCCTACATTCACATTTGTTCACATTCAATCCTCGGTTTTCAAGGAATTAAAATAGATAAAAGAAAAATAATTTTTATAAGCATTTAAGCAGGCATTCTTCTTTGCCTACTCTATGACACTGAGTCAGTTTGATTTTAGAAGGATGCACATGCACATATCTATTCCCTGTTTGCTTTTGTGTGTCAATGTATACACATAAATGTATAAATGTATATGCTTATATCGGAAATAAATATTCATTGGTTAGCATGATTTGCACTTTTACCCTACCTTACTCATCATGTTAATTAATCTTTTCATCACAGACTCCACTGAGCTTACATGGCATGAGGAAGATCACAAGATTAGAATCATGAGATGAAAATATTGTAGTTCAGGAAAAACATGTTCAATGTATATGTGAATGTCTTTATTACAGAATTCTATTCCATGATGTAACGATGAGAGTTATTTACTTCTTTTTCTAGTGTATCTCAATTGTTTTCTAGTTTAAAAATACTTGCCTCCTTCTTACTACTTGCCCTAAATCTGACGAGAAATATTTTCGATCTCCACAGATCCAAGTCCTTGTTGAGAATCAGGATACTTTCCTTGCCAAGGGAAATGGGGATTTAGCGCTATTTTTTTACTTATCGCTTGGACTCATAGACCTCCATCCTCCCAGCTCAGATGCAAGACTGACAAAAGTTTATTAAAGCAGATGTGTTACTTTATGGCCACAGACTCCAGAGAAACTTTATATTCATACTATAGACTGGAAGAGACTAAAATTTTACCTTTAGTGCTACAAAGATTGTGCAGGTCTCAGTTGAAACCACACGCAAAACATTTTACTGTAGTGTTTACTAATTAGTTGGCATTAAAAAGCACATGTTTTAATGACAACGGTGATGAACAAAGAGCCATAACCCTTAAGAGGAAACACTGATTAAGAAACAAGATGACAGACTCTGCAATAGTTCTGATTAAAATACACCTGAGATGAATATGCAAGGTGCTGTCAATGCAGAGCCCCCAATGTACCAAAAGTGTGCAGTAAGCAGCCCCTTCACACATTTGATTTAGATTACTACTTTGCATTTTTCAGTCAACATTTTTTATGTTTAAATAAGAGTCTCTCTCATAAGTTACAAGAAGGCCCAGGAGACCCTATTGTAAATGTGTAACATTTTGAAAGAGTAGGTTGTTTAAATACTTAATACAATTAGCACAAAATGCAAGGATTTTTTTTTTCTTCTGTTCCTCGTTATACAGTTAGTTGTCTTTTTCTTGTTGTCAGGACATATTTTGTTGTCAAGTCACCATTTATTTGCATTGTCAGTAGCATAAGAAATCAACTTTATACTAGCAAAATTTAACCAGGCCCTGCTTATATCACACACTGCAGGAAGATATTAATCAGATTTGCAGAGCATAACTGGCTATGGCCTGTGGCTTTCAGAAATCATAAGAAAAAGGAAAATCTGTTCATTACCCATCTGACTGGGACTATAACAAAACTCTGCTAATTAATTTAAAGTATTCTGACAGACGTTACTGACTTATAGTTCTCTCATATGTCATATTTTTGGGACTGCATTTTAAGTATAGTGGCCATTTTTACTGTTCCATAAACCCATGAGTGGTTTTTGCCATATTTTGTCAAAATGTACTTTTATTAGACTATATATTTTCCATAGAAAAGATTTCTTTCCTGATCGCAAAGACATTGTTTAATAATAATTCAGAGAGATGTGGGGGAAGGCACCGTCCCAACCTGCTTGAGATATTGCTCATTTGCTTTGATCATTTGCCTTTGATCATTTGCAAATTTAGGCCCTGTCACTGCTAACACTCATGGGTTTAATTCTCTTTTAAATAAAGGTTTGTAGCAGTAAAGTCTAGAAGTTTTTTTTCTCTTTCCATCAAAGACTGAAGGCTCCAATGTTCTTGGATGAGAAATGCTAGACAAATACAAAAGCTACAGGGCTTTCCCCCCTCTGAATTCCACTAGAATTTTCCTTTTTTCTAGTCCTCCTCTTCCTTCCTCTTAACACTATTAGGCAACATGCCCAGGCTCTTTCCTACCACCATACGCGGTCTGAGTGTATACTTCTCTTGCAATCAGATATAGCTGTATGTGTCCATTCACATAATCAAAAATGTGAATTTCACAAGTCTGGAATTAGGAGATAAATGTGGGAGGAGGTTTCTGAGTGCCAATTTATCACTTTCCATACATTAACATTCGGACAGGCTCTTTCAAATTGTGCTGAAATTCTGAGTAAAGCCACAAGATATTGTCTAATAGAAATAAACACAAGATGGTAATCCCTTACACAGCTGAGAAGAAGCCGTAAGAGCCGGATATCATCCCAAATTCTCAACATATTGTACCTTCTCAGATGGTATTTCTGAAAAAAAAAAAACAAAAAAAACAAACCAAACCAACCAACCAACAAAGAAACAAACAAAACCCATAATGCTTTAAGACTGTTATGTTCTTGTTTTAAGGTGGTAACATGCAAGTACCAAAAGGAAGAACTGGAGATTCCTGATCTGATATTCTGTCTAGGTGCGTAAAAGAACAATAGGAATTATCACAAACCCTGTGCAGAACAGGGGCAGCATGCACACCTTTCAGGTTCATGAGAGATCATATTGAAGTCAATTCACTGGGATTATTTTGGGAAATTCAGAGGGATACACCCTTGGAAACTTAAAGATGAGAAAACTATATGAAATATATCACTTTTGTTCCACTCTACCAGCTGAACAGATGCTAGAGTAAGAAACCAATTCATGCTTCTTTGCCATGCTAGAAACAAACTAAAACCAGCTTCAGAAATGACATGTGCTTCTGACACTTCCTGGCAATTCTTTTGAAGCTTTACAGTTGGAAGTTTAAATAAGTTTTGTCTGCTGTGTTGCTGTTTGAAAGACAGACACCACAAGGGAAGCCCGAGTGGAAAGCATGTAGTGACTGCTCTCATTCAAAGTGATCTCTGCTGCTTGTGCCTGGAGAGCCCTGCTGCAAGTAAGAGGGTTGTCTGCTGACTTCTTTCCTTAACCATGGCAGAAAATCCAATTTGACAACCCACGAAGGCAGAAATAGCAAATAGCTCAGAGCATCTAGTCAAAGCTCTGTCAGTTTGCAACCTGTGCTGCTTCAGAAGTCAGAGGAATGCACGTGGTGGAGCAGTTTGCATATTTTGGCAGTCACGTTCAGACCAACAGGAGTGTTTTAGAAGGAGAAGAATATCAGCTTGAAAGGTGGTAGTTATATTTATCATCTTAAACAAAATTAGGCTGTTGGAAATCTACTACTTAAAGACCAAATTCTGAAATGCGCAGTTCAGATGTTATTTTCATTTTAACACATGTATGTGAAGGATTTAAATCCATCAAAGGTAGAGACACAAGTGTAATTTCTTCCTAAAGCAAACATCTTTGAAAAATGCTACATATTTCCTTGAATCAATATTTAAGAAATATTAATAAGACTGATGTTAGGCAATTTTTATGTAAATATATCCAAAAAGAAGATGGAAATATGTGGGAACTGTGCTGAGAATCGTTAGAGATCTGTCATGATATGTGTGCCATTGAACAGCAGAAGAATTGTGCAAGTGGACAGCAAAAAAGACTCCTGACGTACATTACTGAGAAAAAAGAAAACTCCTAAGACTGAAAAACACAAATGTAGTGAGTGATTTCTGACAGGCCTTTTTTGCATGGCAAGCTGCATTTAACAACATGGGAAACACTAATCTTCAGGTGTTATCATAAGTTTCAATTCATGGCCCTGATAAAAATCATTAATTGCTTTGAAAGTTGACAATATACCTTTAAATAAAGGAAGACAACTTAAAAGCTTGTTGAGCAATTTTAGAATTCCGTTGAAAAATGTCAACTCATTCACTTCATATTCAGTAACTCCAATGCATTTAAAGTTTTTTGAAAATGTGCCAAATCCTTATACTTTGAATATTAAATTTTGGCAAATGTAAATATGCAAGACTTCTGAGAATATCTAAAAAAGAAGTGAATAAAATTACTTCTCTCAAAATATTGTGTTTATTGTGAGTGTTAAGTTTATATATTGGTACCACAAAATATACAAGCCTTTATTTTGGTTACAGATAGCAATCTGTGTCTTATGTTTCACTTTGTCTTGGTATCTTAATCTATCCTATTACAAAACACATTATGTCCATGTTCCTCTAGACACACCAAATAAGCATTTCATTCTCCATTTGCAATGCCAAATTCTCTTTGGTGTAAGTTTGAACCATCTAAACTTGCATAAACTGGAAGCAATTGCCGTAACTAGAAATCAGAATATTGAATTAGAGATAAATATAATTACATTTCTTCTCTAAACATTTTGAAAATATTAATTGCACACTGGTAAGGATCAATATTGTATCCCTTAAATAGAATAGATAGGAGAAATGTTGTTTTGACAAGCTTGTGAGAATGAGGGCAAAATGACTGTAAAAGCTGTATTTAAGGCCTGACCATTTGGTTATTTCATGTGTTGATTTTGAAGAATTCTTCCATTAGAATTTTTTCAGGAATAAACCTTTTATAGATCATGATTTTAAAGAGAATTGTCTTACTGTAGACTTATCCTTTACTCATCTAGGACACATCCTTAATTTACTAAGTGTGTATCTGTGACTGACTGCATGATGGAAAATAAAGTTGTTCTGTTGCTCAGTTTTGTTAAAAGGAGTTAGTGAGAATGTTTGGTGAGAATGATGACTTGTATTTCTATAAGGTGGATGATATTTCCTTTTCTTTCTCTACTGAAGCAAATTAAGGTCTTCAGAGAAGCAAGTGTCACCCACCACTTTGTTGTAATCTAACAGTCTATATACATTAAAAATTTACAGTGATTTCAATAAAAAGGCCAGTCATAGAACCAGTTCAGTGTTAATACAAAACAGCAACAACGGCAAAAAAATCTGGGTGCTTCTGACATGAGAAGAGGATTGAATCTTGGGAAATAACAAAGGTAGGGTACTGGCAGTTCAGTTCAGAAGTTGTAATACTTACAGAGCAGCAGAAATCCTCTTGGCACACGTGTGGAGTAGTTTTGGCACTGTTTCGCTGGAGTACTGAATCAGAAATAGCCATGATGAACAAAACCATGGAGCACCCTTGCAGGATCTCTGTAAAAATATTCCTGAAAATTAATGGTGCTGGAAATAGTAGGTTTTGGTGCCTGCTGTTATCCTCAGGCATCAAAATGCTAACAAAGGCCACCTCATTGATTAGTGTATCTTGATGTGAGTTAAGACCAAATTCCACCTCTTTATAGGATTCCTAAAGTCCCATTTAAATTTTTCAATTTCTGAATTGTCTAAAATAAATATGTATGCATCAACAGCGAGACATTAATCTCTTTTTGCTGGGAAATGGGCCTGTATGCTAGCTGACTTAAGCAGAATGTATAGAAAAGAGGGAGCTTGTTCCTTCTGTCTTATCTGCTGTTTTTCTAACCCAAGGGTAAGTAGGAATATTTAGGAGAGAAGAGGTAGTAAACAGTTTTACCAACAATCCAACCACCAAGGAATCTATCACACCAAGCGTATCACCTGCTGGTGAGATGTTTTTCACTCCTCAGTGCCACCTGGAAGGTTCAGAGGGAGGGAGGTAGATGAGATAATCCAGACTACCAAGTGCAAAACTGTAAAATGTTTTCATTTCAAACATGTGCAAAGCATCTGAGAATTTGGCTTTATTTTAAGGAACTGGAGCAATACTGTGTGAAAGCACTGTGTCATTAAATCTGGTCATAATTATACACTGGAAAAGTAAATTGTATTTTTCTTGAAATTTTCTTCATTTCATTTCCATTGTAAATACTTCCAAAAATGGAGCCTGATTTACTGCAGAGAATGTGAGAAATGACATGCAGTATGCTGTGCAACATCTATCTGCACAGATTTCATTCACTAGCAGTAAAATAAATAGTGTTTTTTTAATTATATTGGCTGACCATAACCTTCCCCTTCTATTTAATTATGGCACTATCCAATGCCCAGCTGCAAGTTTCAGTTTTTAGTTTACCGCTGTGCTGATGGAAAGTATTTTCAGTAATACAGAAAAAAAAATTCAAGCCACATTCTCAGATTACAGAGTATATCACATGTTAATAATTGCATTATATGCTTTTCTATGAAGCATGTAAGAGGGAATATATTTCAAGAGAGTACATAAAGGTCATTTGCTTAACAATATTTGCTTTTATAGTAGATCAAACAGCCTATTCTTTTCATTGTATTCTAAAAACATTGGCATGGGGCAGAGAGCCTCCTGCATTTAACATAGTGCAGATGTGGACTAAGAGTTCTTGCCAAGAAATGGCTCTTTGGAAGTCTTTGAGACTGATGGCTAAGCTTTCAGTGCTCATCTTAATGCATGGTATCCACATACAAATATACAAACACAATAAACATGACTGTGAGCAGCCTTGGCAGGACATGAGATACAAACTTGAAACACAATAAAAACAAGACAAATTTTTTCTTGAACATTGTGATCACAGAACAGATGGTGTGTTGTTCTGTGCAGAAGCAGCTAGATTCTCCAAGATAGTTTCTAACCAGTATCTCTGTCCATTTTGTTCACTGTTTTCTGCTCAGTCAGCATTTTCTCTAGAGAAGTTTATATATAAATGTCTGTAAATGCTGGGTTGAAGACCCAAGTAAGGGGTTTCCCATTGCTTAAATGTTCTCAAAATACACTTGGGATATATCTCTGGTCTGTCATGGTATTGCTGAAGCCAAAATCCCTACTTCCTAAGTAGAAATGAATCCTTCCAAAAAGATTTCAAGGATCTCAAAAATATTCAGAATGTATGTCTCAATATACGAACTGAAGAATTAACAGATGTAATTTCCTGCCTGTTCCCTGGTTCCATTTAACCTGTAGATGACACATGGCACTGAATTCAATAGAAGGAATGTCTGAACTTTCATCAGTATCAGACTCAACATCAAATAGTACTTCACTTTTATTTGTTGCTGAATGGTCTAAAACATAATTGCAAAGTACCCTTCTAATTAGTTTTCATTAAATTTTTGCCTTTAGCGTGTTATGTTTGGCAGCTTTGTGAAGTGTAAAAAATGTAAAAAGTGGATAGTGTCTAGGGAAACAGCTACTTTTTTCTAATCCTAAAAAGAAACAAATGCTTGTGAGGGTCAATCTTTTAAAGTGCATGCTTCACTGAATGCAATTATTAATCATTTCCCTACAGGAAAAATATTAAATTAAGTGTTAAAGTACAGATCTAAACAGTGTTAAGTGCCCAGAGCTACTGAGTTCATAGTTTCTGCTGTATTTCAGTGTGAGATAATTGACCTTCCACAATGCAAATGTAGACCTGGCACTGACTGATACAAAATGACTCATCCTGTTTCAGTATTTTATCTCCTTGCATTTATTTATTTATTTCTGTGTTCATCCTCAGTTGCCGTGAAGGTCTTTGTGGGTGTGCTTCAGCTTGGATCCTTAGCTTTCTCCATGTTTAGTAAACACACAGTTTGCAGAATGATTTCCTGTAATGTGACAGCTTCCTAGTAAAGATAGATGGAAATCAAGACAAATAATATGGTCAGTTCATTTTTTTCTTTTTAATGATTTAACTACCCTTTAAGTCAGCTGAATTTACTGAAACTTACAAAAACTGTGGATAAGATGATTTTCATATGTAAACAAACAAAATCCTCAACTGTATCAATCAGGCACAAAACCAAAAGAAAGATGATAACGTAGGTCTTTTTCACTGTGCATATGACACTGAGAAAGACCTGTAATATTCATCCTAGTGTTTTATTTTTAAAGTGCTTTCTGTAATTACATTTGAATAAGTTGACTGACGTCACTAATTGTAGATTATGGCTTTTCCGAAGCAATACCCAATTGCAGATGCCTTCTCAAAGTATCATGCTGATAACATCTAAACCAGAAAAGTTACTGCTGGTTTGCTGATCAGAAGAAACAGATATGAAAAGCATTTACAGCTGAAAGGAAGCAAGGCTGGGGCATTTCGTAGGATCTAAAAACAGTGGTGTCCATTATTTCTACCTTAAATATAGTGTCTGTGCATGTGCACATGTATAAATCTGTGTACATAAACACATATAGAGACCTATTGCTCTCCCTCTCTCTCTTTCTAAGTACGTGTGTGTTTATCTATGTCCAGCTATTCTGAGAATAGAGATGCTCTGTTACTATCAAAATATGCTATCATGAATTTGCATTATTTTGTATCTCTGACAGCATTTCACTGTGCAAGAAATGTTGCTGAAGAACAGTGATTTTGAAAAGTGTGATTAGGAAGAAAAGACTGCTCTGGTGGGAAGCTTATGTCCTGTGTGATCAGAGCTTACATGTTCATTCATTACTCTTTCACAAGACAGTTAGTTTTAGACAAGTCTTTAGACAAGTTATTCTTATCATAAAAAATGGCGAAAACATACTTTGTGTGAAAGAAAAATCCTTTTATCTCAGCTTGCAAGAAAATCATAAAAATGTCTAATTTTTTCCATGTGCAAATTTTTTTGTCAATTGAAAAGCTTCATTCTAAATATTGATTTGGATTTTATATATATATATACCTCAAGTATATTCCAGACCAAATTAAAAATATGAAAAGCATTTTCTGCCATCAAAAAAAGCTCTCTGTGGTGCTTTAAAAGGTGACCAATGGGAAGGGAGAGAAGTAGGAACTAGAAACAATTCAGTATATTTCTTTCTCCATGTTAGAGTTGATATTTCAAAGCCATTTTTGTTATCTAGGTTCCAGCTGCCTTAGTGAAAACAGAAATTCTTATGTAATTAGTTATACAATACAAAAAGTGGCATCTGAAGGGACTGATCACAATTACTTATATCATCTGCCATATCTCCTTCCATACAACAACCTAGCAGGAGAAGTGCTCAAGGGAAACGTAGGATGTATTGTCCTGACCTCAAGTCTTAGAGAAAGTGGGAGCTTCAACATGTGTCTATGACATCAGTACTCAGGCTGTAGGGCTATAGATTCTCCTTCTCTGATGTTATTGTACGATGTAGGAGAGTTCCTACAAATGACCTCCTTTAAGTCAGTGACTTGAAAACCCATTTTTCTATATGTAAGGGGGCTACGCTGGTAAGTAACACAGTTGTATGGACTTATTTCTGCTCTCTGGTACTTAGTTCTAGACATAAGGAACTAGTCAGTGAAACCCAAATCAAATCCAGTATATTCATGCAGAAAGTTCCAGTTTTGACACCTGACATTTTTGTCTGCTGAGAAATAACCATTAGCATATACAACCATTATAACATTCTTGAATGTTAAATGTGGATGGCCTCCTTAGAAGAATTATAGAACCATAAAATCACAGAACACCAGGTTGGAAGATACCTTGCGGCTCATCTGGCCCTATCTGTATTAGCAAAAGCGTGGTCTAGGCAAGATGGACCAGCACCCTGTCCAGCTCAGTCTTAAAAGTTTCCAGTGTTGGGGAATCCACCACTTCTCCAGGAAGATTATTGCAATTGCTGATTGTTCCCCCAGGTAAACTTTTCCTCTGTGTCCATTCAGAATCTCCTCGGGAGTGACTTGTCCCCATTACCATTCATCAGTTTCCTGTGACTCCTTGTAAAAAAGGGATCTCCTCCTCCTTTGTAAGAACCCTTTAAATACTGTAACATGATGCGAAGGTGTCCCCTTAGTCTTCATTTCTCATGGCTGAACAAACCCAGCTCTCTGTCTTTCCTCATCTGGCAAGCTTCCCAGTCCTTTGATGTCCCTTGTGTCCTCTCCAGCCTGTCCACACATTTCTTTTGTATAGTGAGGACCAAAACTAAACACCGTATTCCAGGTGTGGCCTGACAAGCACTGAGTAGAGTGGATAATGACTCTTTTATCTCTCTCTGCTGGTGATGCCCTTGTTGATGCAGCCCAGCATCCTGTTGGCTTCTTTGCTGCGTTATCGCCCTGTTCATTTTATTGAGCTTGTCCACAAGACTGTCTTCTCTAAACTTCTATCTTCCTTCTGTTCCCCAGCTACTGCGGTAATTTTGAGTTTTCTGTAGGACTGTTACAAGCCTTTGGTAACTTTATATGTATAATTCAATCATATTCTTATGGGTTTGAACTTTGTTCAGGCAACAGTACCGATGTTTTAAGTGAAGGTTCTTTTAGATTTCCAGATATTTTCAGCTGATTATTTCTGTTAGGGCAAAGTTAAAACCATGCACCACCTCATATCTGCCAAAATTTGTTAATCACATAGCAAAGCTCTCCTCTACATTACTAAAGGACCCTATGAAGTGACAGTAAACCCATAATCCAGTGTTTCAAGACATGATGAGGATTCCAGCATTTTATCTTCTTTCATCAATGCTGTGTGTAGTTCAGAGAGAAACAAATGTATTTCCATGACTACTAGTTTTAGTTGCAGGTTCATGGCATCTGTTATCTTCAGGCCCTTGCAAAAATTTATTGCAACACTCATTCAGCTTCTTGCTCTACACCTACCCTCATCCTCTTTCCTGGGATTTTGCAGAGGACACAGCTCCTGAGGGAAAATGGGAGCAAGTTCACTTTTTGAGCACATGGCTGTTCCTGAGTACCTTGCTCCAAAGTCTATACCCCTGGAGGGAATGATCAGTTGGAAACTGTACAACATGGCCCTTTTACCTGGAGTCTCTTCTCCTTGGCTTGTTTTAGCTTCTGGAGTGCATCTGTTTATATTTTTTCATACTTTATTCTATTTTAAGACAGTCACAATATGTTTATTGTTCTCTAAGAGCATCTGTCTGACTAAAATACTGAGCTTCTGTCTATTCAAGTTTCACTTCAGAAAAACAGAAGTGCAAATTTTGTTACAATGCGTATTTGAAGAGCTCATGGAGGAAGTTAGTCCTATTTAATTTTGTTCACACATCTCACCTTGAATTCAGACTCTGTCCTTGCCTTGAAAGACCCTCAAAGTTTTGCCCCAAGCTATCCCTCTAACCTTATTCCCTATTGCATTCCTCTTCTTTATGCCACTAACACCTGTCTTCATTTGTCCTCGATCACTCTCTCCAGGCTTTTTCCATGCCTGTACATTCCAGCTTGCACTACTTTGCCAAGTCACAATCCAACTTTCCTTAAAGTGCGTTAGCCAAAATAAAAGTAATACGTTTCTTTCATCAGATTTAAAGTGAATATGGATTGAAACAAATCAAAAGCCCAGCCAAATCCTGGTCTGAAGTGGTAAGCCAGTGTCGCATTTCCTTGAGTCAAAACTGTTTGTCCAGGAACATAACCAGGCACATAAAGCTGCAGGACTTGGGACATGATCCTTCTCGCAAAAAGAAATTAGAGCAGATTTATTTAAAGTCTGCTGCATTGCTTAATCAGTATCACACCAAGAAGTAATTTCAGTATTCATTTAAGTGTTTTACGTGGCTGTCTTTTTAATATTATTTCCATGACCCACACATGAAGGTATCAGTACAGCCTGCTGAAATTACTATTCAATGAGAACAGTAATTCTCATCTACCTTTAGCAATGGCTCATTAACACAGAGCTAATTAGGGCTAGATTCTGCCATGAGGGAAGCTGACAAAGCAGTAATAACTTTACAGAGAAAATAGAGGATTTTTATGTGGCTAACATCTGTCCCACAGGATCCAGTGTCTGATCCTGGCTCTGGGGAGAAGTGTTTCAATTTGTTTGAGTTCTTCCTAAAATGTCAACTTAGTAGAAAAAAACCAAAAACAAACAAGAGAGAGGAAAAAAAGTCAAAGCAAGCAAAAACATTGTCTATGGATAACTTTATGAGCTGCTCAATTTGAGATTTTTCCTTGAGGTGGGATGTGGTCTCTGTTCACTTCTTGCCTCTTCCTACTTGGGAAAAGACCAGCAGTGGGGACAGAAAGAGCAGCTTTCTGCCTACCCCAACACCATGGGCACAGGTAGGGTGTGTTCCATCCACTGCAAATGCTACCCAAGCACCCTGCAGGGTTCACAACCTACTCTTTAAATGTTTGATTTGTTTATTAATTATTTACTTATAAAGTATCATAGCATTTAGAAACACTGAAAATCTGTCCTAAACTTTATTCACTCTGAGATGTAGAAGTGAAGGCATAATGCAAAACCTTTAAAAGATTAAAAAACTTTTGTTGGATTTCACTCAAGAAGACCCTATTCCTTGCATCTTAATACCGCAAAGTAGGTTGGCACTAAACAGAAAAAGCACTGCACCAGAAAGTTTGCTTCCTAATCCTTTGACAGGCCTCCTATTTTTTTTTCTCCAGTGTTCTAGAAAATAAACCAAAAAAGCCCTCTCAAACAATCTAAGTGCTAAACTTAGCACTGTCAGACAGTACAAGATCAGAGCTATATGTTGTAGTCTGGACCTGGAACTGCTGTCAAAGATCTTCTAACTAACTCTTTGTTTAGCACCATGAAAAGATTTAAGAGGGAAGTAGTTTGTTTTTCTGTTTGCTTTTTAAAGTTGATGAGTCTAGTGGGCATTAAATCTTTCATTATGAAGTTTCCTTTCAGGATAAAATGTTTAGTTTCAATCTTTCAAAAAAATCCCTTGACTTTACTAGATTTGGATTGCATATGCTATCTTTTAACAATATGCCAGAAAGTCCCCCAGGAACTGTAGTGTTGTTTGCCAGTGTTCCCTCAGGATTTCACAGGAATGCTCACAGCTATTTCTACCTCATCAATTATTTTCCTCCCAGATTAAATTTTACTTATCTATGTAAAGATCCCTTCTTCCTTTCATGCTATTATCCGTCTTCTCATTTGTCCTTATTTCCTTGGTTCCATTAAATGATCATGATGAAAGCAACAGCTGTGCTGAAAGCAGCAGGGCTGAGGGGAAGAAGTGCATTCTTGTCCAGATTTCTCACTAAAAATGGGACTTTAGGAAAAAGAGACTGTCAAAAAAAAAAAAAAAAAAGAATAAACTGGAATTTGCATTTCAAAATGGACCTGTTCTGTAAAGACCCACCATTATTGTCTGCACATATATAGAAGAATCTTAATGTAAATGACATCACCCTCTGGATTGGCTTCAAGGGCATTTAGAAATGCCACACTTTTTTTAATTTCTCCATAGTGCTAGCAATTTTTTTTATGATCATTCAGTCTGAGTCTAACTGAAGTCAACTGACAATTTCTCCTCAACAAAAGGAAGACTTTTCAGTGTTTCAAATATCTGATTCAAATGAAAGCTTGTGAACAGAGAAGTGCATGTTTCAAGAGAGGCTTGAAAAGGTGTCTATAGTCCTGAAAAAAATAACAGAAATGTACAGCTAAAGTGTCAAAGTACTGGATATGTGTTGTTGATCAAGGTTTAATCATTAAATACATTCATTGTTTTAGTATTTATGTACAGAGAAAATGTACTACTCCATGTTAGAGCTGTTCTTCATTATAGGTGAATGGCCTCACTGTTCTAATTTCTTCCTGTTGCTTCTTGCCCTGTCATTGGGCAACATTTAGAAGAGTCTGCCTCCATGTTCTGAACTTCTACCCCTCCCAGGTATTTATACATATATATAAGATACTCCTTATCTTTAACCTCTCCAGCTTAAACAAGACCATCTCTCTCAGCCTGTTCACATAGCTCACATGCCCCCATTCTTTCATCTTTGTGGCTCTTTACTGGATTTGTTCCATTATACCCAAGTCCTGTTTGTACCAGGAAGCCCAGGACCGGACTCAGCATTCCAGATGTGGCCTCTCTGGTGCTGAGTAGGGGTAAGAGGATCACACTCTCAGCCTGCAAGGAATGTGATGTTGTTCCTGATGTAGCCCTGGAGAGGCTGTTGACCCTCCTTGCCACAAGGGCACATTGTAAGCTCACCGTCCACTAGGACTGCCAGAGCCTTCTCTACAAAGCTGTTCCCGGAGAGTCAGCCCCCAGCCTTTAACAGTACATGCCAGGTGTCTGTTTCTTTGGGTTGCTAACATCCCTCTGAGTGTCAGCATAACTATGTGGTTCATCAACCATTCGCCTCAGTTTTGTATCCTCTGCAAACTTGCTGAGGGTTTACTCTGTCCAGTGGTCCAGGTCATCAGAGAAGATGATGAAACATATTGGCCTCAGTATCTGCCACTGGAGTACTCCATTAGTGCCTGGCCTTCATCTGGACTTCATGGTCCTGGTCACAACTCTTTGAGCCCAACAGTTTTCAAACCACCTCACCATTCACTTTTCCAGCCTGTCAATCAGCTTCTCTAGGAGGATTTTATGGGATACGGTTCTGTAAGCCGTACTGTGGTCAAGACAAAATCAAACCTATTTCCTTGTATGCACCAATCCAGTCATCTCATTGCAGAACTTTTTCTAGTCAGTCAAGGATGCTTCAAAAGTCCATACTGGCAATTCCTACTCACCTTCTTGTCCTTTAAATGTTTGGAAATGGTTTCCTGGATTTACTCCATCACCTTCGCAGGGATCAAGGAGACGCTAACTGACCTGTAGCTCTGCTGATCACATTTCTGCCCTTCCTAAGGACAGGAGTGATTGCTGTCTTCCAGCCCTCAGAAGCCTCCAGCATGTGCCATGACCTTTCAAAAATTACTGTGAGTGATCCTCCAACGACACCAGCTACCCCTCTCACCCCTCACTCCTCCTGGGTGTGTCCCTTCAGCTTCTACGCATTTTACTTTGTTTAAATATTTTCTGAGCACATCCTCCTCCACTGAGGGTAAGTCTTCTTTGCTGTAGACTTCCCCTATGTTCTCAGGGACTTGGAATTTCTGAAGTCTTATCTATTTTGCTTCAGTAGAGACAAGCAAACAAGGCCTTGAGGCATTGCTTTTTCCATGTCCTTTGTGAACCTGACCCCCTCAGCAGCTTCTGTGTTTTCCCTAGTCTTCTTTTTGTGTCTAGTAGACCTGTAGATGCCTTGTGATGCCTGCTCAATTTCCTCTTTTACATTTCTGGCTACCCTTACCTAAATATCTCAAAACAGGAGGGAAAAAAAAAAAGTATGCATAAAATAAAATACAAAATGGTGTATTGAAGCTTGTATTAGTTCTTTTATGTGTGATCTAATATTACTGCACCGGCTTTACTGTGGATCATCACTAATATCTGTTCAAAGACAGTTCTTTGCCCAGCTATAATTTAGCACTGCATGCAAAGACTTCCTCAAATTATTTTTAAGATGTTATCCTACACAACTCAATTCTTCTTTATATTAGTTAGTGTGGATAAAAACATTGCATTGCATATATGTAAGCATATAATTTGACTTACTAGAATCCAGATTCCCAGACACAGAGTCTCACATAGCTTCTTAAAACAAAATAAGGGCTTTATTGACTCTAGTATAACATTTTGTCTGTTTGACTGATATAATTTAAGCAATCAAATCACATATTTTGGTGTCTCCACTCAGAACTAGAAGTTTCTTGTTAGAAACATGAATTTTATCTCAGTCATGGCTTTCACAATCAGTACCATGTTCCACTCTTTTCAATCTACTTTGCACATCCCCATCATTCTTTGCACCATTTATTCATTCCTCATCTTCTGCCTCTGATTTTTACCCATAATTCCTACTCAGTATGGTCTGTCTCTCTCTTTTCATCTCCACCTTTTTTTCTCTTCTTTTTCTGTGTTGACCCTTCATTTTCAGAGATAACACCATTTGTGAATAGGCAGAGCTCAGCTCAAATGCACATACTTTTTTTCCCTATAGAAAAATAGCTAGGGAGATGAACAACATAGGATTTCAACAGAAATGTTTACATTTCCTTACATTTAAAGCAGCTTTATTAGCCAATGTTCTATGTGCACAGTCATCAGTGATATTTTACTTTGTTATGGTTCCCTTGAAATCAAGGGAAGGAGGCTGTTGGGAGGATCTTTTATGTTACTATTCCTTAGAGTTTGCTGTGCTTATATAGAATTTTTCAGTGAAGTGTAATGGTGTCAATTGAAATGCAATTTCAGCTGGAAATTTATCCTGATTGAGTAATTTCACTGGCAAATGGGGGATTTCTGTCTTTTCAGTCCTTTCAGAAATGGAGTTGTTTATGACACAAACATACAACTTTTTTTT
>VWZG01003865.1:115330-180738 GCA_013396735.1 Grallaria varia
TTTTTTTAAGTGGGGAAAGCTTATTTTCTCTATGTGTCACTAAACTACTGAAATATTTGAGTCACATATTACTAAAGTCTAACGAAATAGTCATTCTTTTCCGCCCTGCTTTCTTAGACTCTGTGTTGTGCCTTATACAACTATGTTGATTGTTAGAGTTTTGTATTATACTCAGTTTTGCACAGAAGTTATTTTCTGCACAAAAAACAAAATGAAAGATGAAGCTCTATGTCCAGATTATTTGTTCGCAGAAGATGACAGATTGTTCAGAAGGTTTTCAGGAAATAGAAACAATTATGTCACCTTTCTTAGAATGACTGCACTTGTAGTTTCAAGGTTAAGAAGTTGGGACTTGCTTGTGAGTTGGTGTAAATCGATATAAATCCTTCTCAGTCAAAACTACACTGCAGTAAGGATCATCCTTCTTATTGGGTGGTAGGAAAATGATGAATTGTTACATCAGATTGCACTATTTAAAATTAAAGCATCAGCTGCGTAAAGAGTTTCAATGGCATTTGCACTAACCAGTACCTTTCAAAAATCACTATCAAGTTGATGTGCCAAACCAGACTATAACAACCCATTTATAAATTAACCTGAACACACAGACTGTGTCAGGACAAATAAATTAATATAAGTCGATACATTTTCACCTTGACATAATGCCACAGGAAGGAAATAAAACAAAGTTAATCTTAAAATGAATTCAGCCCAGCCTATCAATTAATCAAGTGTAGCATCAAATAGGCTTTTGGCCTCACACAGAGTATCCTGTTTCTTATCTAATTCTAAAAATAAATGTCCACTCACACACCTTTGATATCCAGCAAGTGGATTAAAGGCAGAACCTTGAATTTGGATCTAGATTTAAAGGCAGTACTCTGTTTAGAAGAAAGGCTAAGGCACCTGAAGGTTCCTTTTTGACTCATTTTGCATCTTTCTACTGCCCTGTTGCAGTAACCTTGTGTTTTCCTTTCCTCTTTCATTTACTGCTTCATTCCCTCCTCTATGGCAGTGTAAAGATTTAGAGTTGGGCCAAGTTTTTATTGTGAAAACAAAAAAATTCCCTCAATTCTGAGTTCCCCATCTTCCCAAACTAGAAACCCAACCTTGTGCCTCAGTATCCCTTCTATCCTACATCAACTCCCTTAAAGCAAAATCCCATCCAGTTTCACATACCTTTTCCCAGCCTTTTTGGTACACTTTCTGTCACATCCTCTTTGCTCCCTTTCTCCCCTCTCCTTGCAATTACCTAAAATTTCAGAAATCAGCTTGAATTTGCTATTCTTCAGGGTAATAGCTGAGTGTTTTCTATGCAGGGGGACGGCATCAAGAGGAGGGAGTAAGGTAAGAGACACCAGAGCCAAAAGGTGAAGCTTTAGCCATCAAACCATCCCCATTCTAACTGGAAAAGCACTGAGCAGATGCAAACTGGAAATATGACATGAAGTTCATTGTACATTGGAAGAAATTTTCAAGCGTCAGAAAACTGCATGGATCCATAAAAGACTTAATTTGTCAATGTTGAAACGCATTCTCCGGAAATAATGTCTTGCTAATTTTTTACCAAGTCACAGGACTGTGTGACTTCCCATGCATAAACTAATTCCGTTCCATAGCTCCTCAGTTCTGAATGTCTAACAGAAGAGTGTATTTTTATAGGAAAGCAAAAGTATGAACATTTACTAAAGGTCAAGTAAAGACAAACTTTGAACCTGGATGTGCTCTCCCCTGTGGTGTGTAGGTCTTGTAGTATTTCATCACTAAAATAAAGTGAAGAGTATTACCACATCATACTTGCTTTTTTGTTAAAGAAAAATACTTGGTTTACATGCCTGATTTCAATATCAATAAAATGATAATAAAAAAGGTGAAATCATTACTTAAGAGTATTCAAAGTTCATTCTTTTATTTTTACTTTAATGCTAGGCCTAGAAGCCCTTCCATCCTTATTCAGTCTTTCATCTGCAGCTGAATTTTATGACAGAAATAAGAAAAAAAGCTGTTTAAGCCATATCCCTAAAATTACTAAATCAGTTTTATCTAATGCCTCAAGGCTTTATTTTTCTAACAAAACATCCAACCCTTCTTTTTTTTTTTAAATTTTTTTTTTAATTTACCAAGTAATTTAAATAATGCCACAGAATCCAGAAGGCTTTCCAGCTGACCACCTAAAGAGAAAGAGACAGAGGTAACACTGTTTCTGTAAGTACTGTCACACCATACAATATTTCAAAATGCTGCTCATATATTAAAAATCTAAAGGCTTTGGCCACTGGGCAAAACTGGAAAGTAAAAATGCAGACCTTGTGTGTGCATTCAAAAAGAAATAAACTAACCCCAGAAACAGTTATATTCTCTACCTTGTAATTATACTAACACTTCTTTTATTTATAAAAGTGTTCAACCCTAGACTCCTTGGAGTGCTACATAAATGCTCAGAATAAAAATGTTAGAAAGAGGTCAGATGGAAAAACAAAATATCCATCAGAAGTAGAGCAAACAAGAATGGTGCACTCTAAATTAATATTGCTCTTCCATTCAAAAATTGACTTGCACTCAGGAGTACAGTTCTTCTTTATAGGCCTGTTTGGATTTTCACAATTTCTTTTACAACAAGCTGTCTCATATTCTATCACAGAAGGTAAATTCTCCAGACCGGGTTATATTACAAAGTTTATATTAACTTGTTTAGGGTTTAGGAAAAAATTATGCAGGAATTCCAGGGAGGAAGTCATCATTGTTTTGGGAGTCCTTGTTTGGAGCCGTGATCGTTGTTTGTTTTTTGACTAGCTGGGAATGAAGATGAGAAAGGTTGGGAGGGAGCTTTACTTACCACAGTGGGAAACTTACATTCTGTGCTATGTAAATCACGAGGATCATTAAATTTGGCTGTCTGTACATCTTCGTCCATGGCTGATATCTTACCTGGTGCTTCAGCCATTGCATAAGCCCCTTTCAAGCAAGCTTCTCAACTCAGTGCATTGCTTCAGGATCATATTTGTTAGCAATCATTGGCCTGAGTAACTAAGACTTCTCATGGATCCATCCTCTAGAAGAAGAGGGTGAAACCAAGGGACAGCTTTTCCTGCTGTAAAGATTTTGAACTGGCTTGGCCAAATCACTGTTTAGATTTTTCTAAGGAGATTATATCATGTAGGATCTATTTGCAGACAGTGATGTAGGTATTTCAGTCTGGTTTTGTGAAGGTACTGTACACAGGTCTGCATCCAATTTTTAAGAGTATTTGGTATGCTTTGTTCAGCACCATGTGTCCTTACTATCATCTTACTGTGCCATGAAGGTCTGACCCCAGCAAATATCAAAAATTGAGAGCCAAGGGCCTCGGTCTGCTGGATGCCCATGGCACGGCAAACAGCTCCAGCTGTCTGCAATTAATGCAAACAGTAATCATGGAGAGGAAATATGTGTAGCCAAGTCAGGTCAGTAATGCTTCCATCCTCTCAGCATCTTCAACCATGATTTGTGTTCCTCCCAGCCAGCATCCTAGCACCTGGAGGATGCATTCCCTTCCTCTAGTCAAAAAACTACAATGGAAGGAATATCTAAAGGAATGTGGGAGACGTGAGTTCCGTGAGTGCCTCTCTGCTCACCGGACCTGAAATAGAGCCTTGAACAAAGATGGTCCAAGCAGGAGGCAGATGGCAGTGCTTCCATGAGCTGTGGATGCTTTATTGTTGGAACCATTCCTTTTAAAAAAAAATATTGAAGAGTGAAGGCTGGTCTTATGGCTCATCTGTAGAGCATTTCTCCAGGGAGTGGCAGCCCAAGTTCAAACTTCTGTGTCAATCATTACATAATTCTTAGACAAGACAGAACTGCTCCAGGAAGATAAATTTAAGTGCTTCCTTAAAGAACAGAAAGTCAGAGGGGACAGGATATACAGATAAAGGCAGGAAATTGGCATATAAGACTGCAGCAAAGTGGTTCTGAGATTTAATGTGACTGTGCTGAAGCCAAGCCAAGTGCCATTGCTGAGCATGGCCTGTGTCCCTCTCCCTCCTGAAAGGCCAGCAAGTGATCTGCTGCTCATCTGTGTGAGTAGGAGACTGCAGGATTCACATTGGAGGGGGAGCAGAAACACACACACCAGCACTGACTGGGTTTTGGTAACAACTGTTACAGCTGGACAAGAGAATGGACAATCCAGTCACATTCTTGAATCCAGTCCATAAGAGCAGATTTCTGTAAAGGTTAGTGGGACTGAGGGTTTGATGGCAGTGATCTACAAAGACACAAGAAGCTCCCCATGATGTCCTTTAAGTTAAGGTAACTGGGTTTTTTTGAGAATTTAATCTCTAACTCCTATTCCAGCCAAAACCAGGATGGCTTCCTAAAAGCCTTGTTAAACTGGTCTGCTTTTACTTTTTAGCAGCGCTATATGATAATTAAAAAATGTCGCTTCTCAAATGTTATTTTTAGGAAGGAACAACAAAACAAAAGTCCTAAAATTCTTTTCAGGATCAATAATTACAATTAAATTGCATTTAGTTATCATAATTATTAAAGCTTTGGTTTATTACACTCAAAGAATTAAATGGCATAGGTTGTCATAATTTCTCACAGAAAACACTGAATGTTTTTTCTACCACTTTATGTTTTAGCTAGATCATCAAAGTGTTGGCTGTTGTTTGGAGTTGTCTTAAAACTTCCTAAATTCTATGTTCACACCTCTTTTCTTTGAAATTTAGGTTATTCACCATTATCAAGTTTAGCTGTCATAATAACTATATGGTCTACTGTAAGTCTTCAAGCATCAAGGCACGATTAAACACATCTTTCAGCGGGTAATGTTGGTTTAAAGCACTACTAAAACATGATATCCATAACACTTTCTTTAAAATATTGGAACTGAATTAATCAAACGAAGTGTCTTTTTTATGTACCCAATGGCAGAACAAAATTTTGTGTAGGCTAAGATTGCCTCTCATATGACGTAGTTAGTTAAATTAAACCTAGCGAACTGTGGGCTAACATTGAAAATCCAGTTAACAAGTGTTTTCCCATCAGAAGATTGCTCACAGTTAATTAAATCAGTTTCTCTCTTTTTTTTTAAATTGTACATATCCTGAAATTATTTCTAAGTATTAGAGAAACATTTTACCATATTAGTATAGGCATCATATTCAGAGATTAATCTGTAAAAGAAGTGGTAATTCACTTGGTTGAATTCAATTAAGACGAAAATTCTGAGGAAATGCTACACTTTTGGAAGGTACAGTTTCTCATAATAATCTTTCATGTTAGATATTTCTGTATCCGTTATGTGCCACTGGGTTTTGAAAAAGGTTTGCAGGCAATGGTTACACCATTTCCATGGGTTTATCATTGTTCAATAAGAAGTAGCACAGCCTATGAATTTTTTCTATGTGTCTACGTCCATCATGTAGTATTTAAGCAGTCCAAGACTACTTTGATTGAGTTATCTCTGTCTTTAATAGAGTTTAGAACATAAATGTAGGTCATTGATTTCCAAATCCTCTGGTAAGAGTGGCAGTTGCCTCTTGTTATTCTGTGTCTCTTTGCAGGATGTTGATCTGTATGGTTGACTATGTCTTCATGTCGGTCCACATTTTCAAATTAGCCCTAAGGCATTTGCTTTCATGAAGACAAGCTTTACCCTGTTTTTCTTATTATTTTTATACAATTTTTCTTGCTTTTCCTCTATAAGAAAATGTATTTTGCTTGTGAAACAAAGCAATTTACTGTAGACCCCAAACTGTTGAGTAATCTAGTTATAATGCTATAGTTTACATACACACAGTATACATGTATACATTGCAGTGAAATTTAAAAAAAAAATGCCTAGAGTAAGGCTGGAACCATACTGCTCTGTGCACCTTGTGGATAATCGACTTTATTATAATGGGAGTTACAGAAAAAATGGAGGTAGAATTGGCTCCGCACGGCTGGATAAGTCTGATGCTTTTTTTAGGTACTAAGCTGGCTGGTGAAAGTCCACTAAGAAGTCCCACAGCTACTCTTGACAAAAGCGAGAGTTACCTCTGAGCTCTTGGTGCATATGAGATCCCAGAAATGGAAAGAGGTGAAGGAATTTGCTAGGTTCTACCATAACAGCTGAGGAATGAAATACGAACACTTACATAAAACTAGAAACTACAGGATGATAAAAACTATATACCCTAGTAACTTTTTCTACTTTGATACAACATGATTTCTCAACTACTGTGAACTTTTCATAGGTCTAGACAATGCAAAGTAGAAAGATTATGAAATTGGCTAGCATGGGACTGGGCCTGGTTATAGAAAGAATGACTGAAATATTTTCATCGTGTTTCCATAATATGTGCCTTTATAACAGTATAACTTTTTTTAAAATTAATTTTAGCCATTAGGTACCAAAAAAATTATCCTCATAATGCTGTATTTCTTAACATTCAGCACTGATTTCTGAAAAATGCAGAATCCCAGGACCAACATAAAAAACATGACTGAAATTGTAGATCTGCATGCTTTACTACAATAATTGTCTCTATAAACTTGAACAAAAAAACCAGCTTGCCCAGCTACTTACGGTAATTCTAAGTTCACATCAGGGGCTATGATTTTGCATATTTCTTCTTTCTAAAGCATATCTTTGGCATTTATTGTATGCAGAAAATGGTGTTAACTTCAGGAAAAATATAAAAATAAGATTTAGGTCTAGTGATATACTTTAAAAAGTCAGCACACCAGTGCTGAAATAATCCAGTGACAGCATCCAAACAGAATGCCAAACAAAAAAAAAGTCCCAAGTCAAAGTCATAGAAAGACTGTAACTTAAAACCGATTAAACTAAGCACTAGTTATTCTTTTAACCTCTTTAGCAGATATAAAGTCAGATTTCTTTTCCTTTTCATAGCTTTCCTGTTCATAACAAAACAAAGAACACAAGAGGCTCCTAAACAGTTTAATGAGTCAGTGTCTTTATGTAATTCTGAAGATACAATTGAGTTTCAGGCTTTAATATCCTTAACAATCTTGAAGTAAACCTTCACTTGTCTCAAAATAGAAATTGTGATAGAAGTTTCTATCAAAGCCACATCCATACAAGCAGGCACAAGTTTGTCAACAAAACTGGCACATGATTCATGGTACATGAATTGGTAAATGATTTATGCCTGTACCTCATTTGAAGTTTGGCTTCAGAATCCATAAAAAGAAATGTAAATAAGCTTAGTATTATACAATTTCATGGCATACTTAAGCATTTAACTTCAGGTTTTAGCTTGGGGTTAATCTCAGTTAAGATTATAGATATGGGTGTAAACATTTTACGTAAATCTTTTTTTCCATTACTGAAGAAGGTAAAAGGCATCTTATGAGGGTGCATATTCTTTCCATTACCCTCTGGAAGTATCTGTTTCTATCCCTTAGTTAGAAAGGGAGCATAAATAACTGAAGTAACTAACTTTAGGGTGATTAAAATGATGTGAAACAGATTCAGCCCTTAGGGTCTGATAGACTATTCTATCACGGATCAGTAGGCTTTTCATTGCATTTGATCCCAAGAAGGACAATAAGAGACACTGACTCACATAATCTTCTTTTCTGTTTACCAGCCAGCAAGCACTTTGGGCTTTGTGAATTACTGAGTATTGAACTTAGGAAAAAACACAATGAAAAAATCAAAGCTGTAAAGACAGTAGAAGAAATCAAAATGTACAGTCAGTCAATTTAAATCTAGATGTTTTAATTTCATTTCAGTGCTCTGAGAAAAAGATCGAGAATACAGGAGTCAGAGACCAGTGGAGGCAAGAATTCTTTACTTACTCATTGTTTTGTAATGTGCATACAATCATGATTTTACTCTAACATGGAAACAGCTACGTTTAAGTATAATGTGAAAACAGATTTCAGTGCAGGACTTTCTATTTCAAAAGGTTTAAATCCACTAGGAAGAGTTTACTGCATGGTGCAGGTTATTTTAAGCTTTTTCTCTGAGCCCTCTAAAATACAGAGTTATTACTGGTATTGACTGGTTTGTATTGCAGGGTAACAGTTCTTCTAAAACTGGGAAAAAAGTCTCTGTCATAATCCCTGTGTTCCTTTCTGTAGCTTCACACCTAAAGGAGTTTGATTTCCTGATTTTGAACAAATTTTGTAGCTCATAAGTCGTGTTTCTTATGCTCAGTAAAACACAGCACATGTACTCATATGTTAGTGTTGCCTAAATGTTTCTACATTGAAGACAGCACAATTACTTCAGTGCTACGCAAGAAAATAACTAATCTGACCTGAACTTCAAGGCCAGATAACTTGATACCTCTTTATGGTGCAGAAACATGCCATCCTTGCTTATCAGATGCAAGCATGGTGCCAGCTGTGTGGAACTACACTCTTGTGCAGAGTTCAGCCAGGTACACCTAAAATGACAGTGTTTTTTAAGATATGGAAGTAAGTTTAGAAATATAAGAAAATTTAGCTTGCATCCTGAACTAGGCATCTGCATGTGATTGAAATACACATCCTGGTAACCATCACAAGGAAATATAAAAGTCTGTGATCCTTTTTGAGCATGGATAGTTGAATCATTCTTTCCTTTTAGAGCATTGGAGCACAAAAAGAATGGAGACAGTCTGTATGCATTTGACTAATGCTCTGGTTCTGGTCACCCAAGGGAATGAGGCTGGGACTCCCATTTTCTCATCCTTTATATCTGTCTTGAGAAAGAACTGAGAGTTCCCTTGGCACAGCAGAATAGAGTGTTTCTAAAGCTAAAGAAAGAGTGAATGCCAGGAATGTCCATCTTTTGAGACATTATCATATATCTTCTGTTGTTAAGTACAGTGAAGTTCAAAGCAAATGTGCTTCTTCCCAAAAAACTCTTCCCCACCCCACCCCCCAATGACTGGTGTTAGCTGATTGGTATTTTGATAAACATGTAGACTTTCTGATAATTTTGGCACATTAACAGGCTTTTTAGAGACCGAGGGGGGGATATAATCATAGCTGTAATATTACATTTCTCTGCAAAAAATGGTTCATGTCTTCCACTTTAATCAGTGGAAAATTTGTCAGTTTAGGTGAACGGCTCATTTATAGCTGAAAGTAAAGTAAAGCTGAAATAAATGGCTAGTAAATTGTAATAGTCACTTAGAGAAAGACAGACTCTTCTAAATGGAAAGTATTTGATTCCAATGGTATTCAGAAGATTCAGCACCATAAGGTTAACTGCTTTACCAGGGGCTAACGCAGTCAAACCAGCTGTGTTTCAGTGTAAACTGGATCATTGGTGGAGTCATCAAAGATGCATGATATAAAGGTAGATGTAGATATCTTCTAGCATTCATTATTTCCAGATAAAGAGGTTTTCTTGAGATCTTGCTGAGTTTTGTAGAACCTTACCAGAAGAATACAGGCAAAATTACAGTGGGAGTAAGTAAAAAAACGTAATTCCTCTGATTACATAAACATAGACTCAAACTGGATCTGAAGATCACTTGCAGTGAAATCTAGCTGATGTCCAGAGTATTAATCCTTGTAGTTCTAATTTGAAGTGTTGTTCTGAAAACTCTGATGTAAAAGTTATACAAGGGCAGCAGTTTTAGGTACTCATGAAAATATGTCTCTGTGGGTAGCTAAAGGTTCTGTAAGAAATGAGTAGCCAGGTATGCTGTTCATCACTAATTTTATTCTCTGTTCTGTCTTACTGTTACAACCATTAATCAGGTGTAAATTCCTGGAAAATATGGTTCAATCAGACTCTACAGCATAACTCTGTTGATGTTTGTGAATCAGAATTTTATGCTGAGACACATTCAGAGCTATGTTTTAGCATGAGAAAGGAATACAGAATTGACTGTAGGACAAAACCGTCTGTTGGATGTTTACGTGTCCCCTTGTGTCCTAGAATCTAACAATATGGTGTGAATCAAATAAATGAAAAACTGAACTTAACAAACATTTAGTTTATTAGTACCACAAGAAATACATTAAAACTCATAACTGTCTTATTAGTAAAAGCACTAAGCAATAAATGGTGAACACTCATGTCAAACACCTGGTCTAATGGTCTAAATATCAGAAGTTATGTAAAATTGCACTTTCATCTCAAACATAGTAGTTCTTTTTATGGGCATCATTTTTGAATGTGAACCAATATATCTTTTTCAGATTGCAACTACAGCTTGAAGAAAGGCATTTTCCTATAACCTCTATGAAGCTAATAATAATTTATTAAATGTGAAATTATACCTGCAGCGCTGCTGTTTTCAATTTCTGTAACTATTTTTATACACATAATTACCGAACATTTATGTGGTTAACTAACCACGAAGTGGATATGGTTCTTCAAATTGAACCAGTACTATATGAGTAGCTGGCCTGTTGAAACATGCTATCTTGACAGCCCTAAAGTCTGGCTGGCCTGAAAACCTCATGAGCTGAAAACTGTGTCAAGTCACTGACTTTCCAGCCTCAGAGCTGCCATGTGCTTCACCTGCAAACAGCTTCTGACTGCTCACTGAACCCAGCAGATACGTGCGGGCATGTGGTATCCCACCAGGCTATGGCTAGGCCTGCCACCACCATCATAACGTAATTATTGACACTGCAAATCTGGTCTTTCAGAAAGTCTCAAGATGGCCTAAAAATTCATTGAAATCAGTGAGACTACTGTAACAAATAAGTCCCAGCTGTGACATTTTCTGAGGTGCTCCAAATTACAGATGAGGATTTCTCTGTATCATTTCTACCCTTTCCTCCATCAGGATGTAGGTGTTTTCAGAAAACCAGGAAAATATTTTAGGTATTTAGAAGTGTATGGTGTCTCACTGAAATTTTACTGTCAGTATATGAAAGCAGAGCTGAAAATGTGATTATCATTTGAAGAATAATCTGAGTCTGGCCTATTTTAAAGGAAAGAAAGAATGTAGTCTCTGTTCCAATGTCTCTATTCTAGTTTATTACTTTTGCAACCTATATGGAAAATAGCTAAGAATAAAAACAATTTAAAACCTAGAATTTATTCTTCTACTATTTCCATGTTTGTTTAACAAATATTAGTTTTTTACGAACAACAAAAATTGCAGTGACAACTTGTTTGTTTTCCAAAGCTTGTCCATATTTCCTTAATCAGTACCAAAGATGGATTTATTCAAGAATAGAACAGGTTTGAAATCATTCTTCTAATGACAAATCAAAGTTCAAAGGAACAGCTGAAGGTTATCTCCAATAATCCTTATCTCTGATAAAGTGATTAAATCTCTGGCATAAACTTTTAAGTCTCCTTGAAAATTTAGAGTTGAATAAAGACCAGGCTACATAAACACCCTTTACTGTTTGTTTTCAGACAATTAATAAATATTGACTTTGGTTAATAATTACATTCTAGTCATGTATTTCTGACTCACCATCACAAAAAATGTTTAGCAAAAAATGGATTCCTTTCAGTTTATTATCCAAAATGCAAAATAAAAAAATAAATATTTTAATCTTTACTAAAATATTTATATGAAAATAATTGGAAGTTTCATTGATCTTAAGTGAAGTNCAGGTGATATATATAATCAGTTGATTGAACATAATCAATAGATTATAGATTTGAAACATTTTGCTAAATTTCACTCATAACCTACCTGAGGGACAATTTCAAAAATACAGCACCTTATTTACAGATGAAGAAATAAAACACAGAATAGATGGTCTTGTTCCAAATTTGATGATATATCACTTGACATCGTCTGAGCTACATCAGTTGATCATATTTAAATTTTCAGAGTACTCCAAAAAATGCAGACAACCTACACAAAACCAAAACAAACAAAAACCCACCAAAAAAACAACCAAACAAAAAACACATCCCCCAACCTTAACATTTACAGTTCTGGATTTGGTCTTGCCAAATAGAATTGAAGGGGAAGATCAGTACACATCGACATCTGCGAAATGGGCAATTTATTTCCTCTCTTACCCATTATGAAAAGTTCCAGGTCAGTATCTTCAGCAGAGCAGGAGTACCTACTACTTTCGAGTGTGAGAGCTAGGAAAAAAGGTAAATTGTTCAAAGGTGGTCCCCTTGCCTTATATTTTATCTTAATTCATGTAACCAGTGAGCAAAAAGCTTTTGTGCTTGGTGGCCAAACCCTTGCTGTGTAGGGAGAGCAGTGCACACAATGATCAGACCTATCTCTCCCAGCTGTGGTGATGTGCAAACCTCCCCCAGCTCTTCGGGCTAATGTAGCAACAGCCTTTAATGGTGCGTAATTGTGCCCTTCTTGGGATTATTCACCCATCACTTCAAAAAATACACACAGGGTCCTCATTAAGGTTTGCTTTATTTGTCCTAGTAGTGACTCTGCTCCCCTTTATGATAATGTAAATCACTTTTCTGAAGGGAGATACATTACTGTAAAAGAGCTTGGAGAGGAAGAAAATCAGAGTTCTCCCATTTATGTAAAATGAACATTATTATTTCTCTCTAAATGAGTAGGAAGGCTTTTATGCATTGATCCAAACTTCTGTAAGTCTCAACTTTCAATATTACTGTAAATATTTAAAAAAAAGGAAGGCAATATAGTCCTAATCTACAAGGAACTGATGCCGAGCTGCCCATCCAAAGCAGATACTGTCCAGAAACGATCCTTTTCTTAAAGGCATTATGGTTTAACCCCTTTAGGCATGAGATGAGACAGCCCTGTTAGAGAGATGCTCGAGATCCTTTTCCATCCTAAATATATAAATCAGGTATGTGTAAAAGACTACATCATGGGTAAACAGATGAATCCAGCTGAACTCATACCCATGATATATAGATTTGTTTATTCAGGCTTTATGTACAGTTGCTACATTTCAGGATTGGTGAACAGCTGGAAAAGCAGCAGGTTGCCACAGACATATGGGGAAAGAACAATTTCATATGTTTTTTGTATCCCACACAGGGTTCAGCTTGGATGCAGTGCTAGATGGGACATCTGAACTTTAGGGGCAGAAAGACAGAATGGGGGTTGGGACTGAGGACTAGCCCCTTTGGGCATATGCCATTAAATGTTATTGTCTGTTTCATCAGCAACTTCTTGCTATTTTCAGTAACTTCATCTGGCTATTCATGTGAATAACGTGAGAGGCTGACACCATAACTTGATTAGTTTGCACCTTCAAGGTAATTAGCTCCTTATGTTCCTTTGCTAAAGGCAATCTGTGTTATATTCCAGGCAGGTACACAGTTGTCTTCCCTTCTGTCCATACCCCCTTTTAGATTACTTGGGAAGGTAAATTGTGTTCTAGAATTATTGCTGCTCTGCTCTGTAGAGAAATAGGTTAATGAAAGTGTACTTTTTGGGGAAAGAGAGCAGGGAACAAGAGGTATCTCAAGTACAAGTAAGAACAGCTCTGAGTCTCTTTGCTTGTGGTTGTATTTTCAAGATTCTCTATTTATCTGAGGTCTACTCATTTAAAATGGCAGAGGAACAATATAAAATTACAGGTTCAAAAATATTAGAACTCAGTTTTAAGACCTAACGATTTAGTAAGTTAGGACATTGCTTCTGCTTGGGTTTTGACCTTGATAAAAAAATTACAAATTCACTTACATAACTGCATGTTTATTCTACTATAATCTAAAGAGTTTTTCACTTTCTATCCTTCAGGTACGGAATGGTATAATGTAGTGTTGAGGCCATTTAAAATAGTTGTGCTGTGGTTGCTGTAGCAAAGAAGTAGAAAACTCTTGTTACCATACAAATTGCTGGAGGAGAGCAACTTCATTTTCCTCTCAGGATGAGCAATATAAGTAGGTCACCTATAGATGCATAAAGAAAGTATTAGAGCTATTGGAACAGTCATTGGGTTACAATGTCTTAAAAATTACATTAAGAAGCAAATTAGGGGGTGCCTTCTAAAATGCTGTGATTTAATAAGATATCTCAAAGCGAGGTCATTCACACTGGGAATGATAATACCAGTACATTAAAGGGAAGGTCACTTTTATGTAATGTTAATCATATAAATTCCTCAAAAATTACTGTTATGGTAAAGCCTTTTCTGGATCTTAGCTTTCTGTGACCTTTATTTGTGTTAGTATTATAACTAAAAATCTGTTAATATATGAGAGAATAAAAAGGTCATCTCCTATCCTTATATTTTATTATTTAAGGTTTAGGATTATTATTATTATTANTTATTTAAGGTTGCATACCATGGACTCACCGTAAAACATGTCTTACATGTAAAATGTCTTACAGGATATTTTCTTCATGAAATTGCCCTTTATAGTACAGTCAGATTAAAAAATGGAATGTCTAGATTTGGTTTTGGAGTGAAAGGATTTTTCAAGGAAATATATTCAGTTCCCTGCTTGATTGTCATTCCATATTATTCCAAGTAGGCATAATGCACCCATTCCTATAAACTGTTTTGAAAAGACCTTAAATCCTTGCAGTAATATTTCTGTGGAGTTTTATTATGGGACCTGCTCTAAAATCAGCACGAAAGCATAACTGTTTTATAAGGGATGACTGGGGAGCTTTTTCTTCCCCTCAAGATTACTTGCTTGATGTGACTAAATAAGCATAGATGTTCTTCCAAATGCTGTAATAAGACTGGAAGGGCAAAAGCAATTTTAAAGTTTAATTCTTGTACAAATTTTCTAGAATTTTTGGAGTATATCTCTGTGGATTTTCACTGAGAACAGAAAGTCCAGAACATCGTAAAATGTTTTGACAGTAGACTTTTAAATGGGAAGTCTTCTAGGAAAACTACTCAAGACACACATCTAAACACTGGTGAAGATCAAATCTACATTACTGCATGTTTTTCATGAATGCAAAAATATCTTCTTTTATCTTGAGTGAAAAAATGGTGCATATCCACAGTGTAGATTTCCTTTTTTTTTTTTTTTCTCTTGAATGGTATGATATCCTCTGACCTCTAAGTGACAGTCATTGTTGTGGGCAGTTTTTCTATTTCTTTCTGTCTTTGCTCTATTTTTTCTTGAAGTCTCACTCAATTTCTTGTCTTCCTATCTCTTCCTGTGCCCACCATTGTCTCCTTCCTCATAACACCTGAGATGAACTAGAAGGGTGAGTCAGGGTAGGGAGCATGCCAAGGCTCTGAATGCACAGTTAGGAGAGCTGAGTGCTTCTCAATTAGGGTACAAAGAGCTGGCTGTGACTCATGTCTGATATCAGCTATTATAACACTTCGTTTTCCTCTTCTTTACATGAGAAAAGATGTGTCAATACTTTATTATATTATTTAATCATTAGGCATCATTCCAGATGACCATGTCTTTTTTCTTTCCCCTCAAAAATAATCAGCACAACTTTCTGCTGTAAATAGAGGGTATAAATTGGTGGTTATAGCTATTTTCCCTCACAGATGAGCAAATAATAAGGTATAAGACTTTTCCACCACTGTCCCCTTACTGGAACGATAACAAGATGAGCCTTTGGGCTTCTGAGGTTATAAATCATCTAAATAGGAACCAAGACCCATGTTTTTCCTAATTTATCATATTGTCATTTATTATAGATATCCCTTCATCTAAACTCTCCTAGCACTATATCTTGCTCATCTTCTTAAGGCAACTCTCTCAATCGCTGTTATGCATCTTACATTTCTGCATTTACTTATGGCTATTTTCACATCTACTTCCCCAACTTTGTCACTCCCACCACCCCCTCTCACCTCCTGTCTACTGCTCCAATGTTTCCTTTCTGCGAGTCCCACCTCCGTATTCAGGTTGAATAATATCTTAAAATATTTTCAGATAATAAAATTGTGCTGGAATGCATTTCTCAGCCAGTGACAAGTTCACCCTTTATTGTTTCACCTAACACTTTAGCCAGTATTAAATTCTTAACGATTGATGCAGAATACCTGTCACAGTCTAAGTTACTCATCTCTGTTCTTTGTACTTTTGCTTTCCTCTACAGATCATGTTTCTTTTTTTTTCCTTTTTTTTTTTTTCTTTGGCTAGTGTAAAATTTACTTCATTCATTTAAAATCTGACTGTGTAAACATTTGAAGATTTAAATATAGAAGGTTTTGAGATGATTGCTTCATATTATTTCAGGTTACTGATCAACTGAGTTTCTCCATTTCTTACAGGAACATTTCCAGAAAAATGATTGTCTGGTAAATGCACAACCTTCTATTTTTGATTCTTGAAACAAGATATATCAGCTCATCATTAATTTTTGACATTGATGAAAATTTCCAATTAAAAACTGATACATGGTATCGCTAAATAGCTTCATAAATGAACTTGAATTTTAAAAGAAATCTGAAAGCTAGGACACTGATTAAATGGATCAGTTTTATATTTATTGAGTTTTTTTACTAATGAATAATAAGAATACCTTGAAATTTTCAACTTTTTGAAAAGTGACAGTACTTTCTAGATGCAAGATGAAAACCTGAAAGAGAAGTAAAATTAGTCTCTCTTTCTCTGTGAGAATAAACAGCACAATGCTTAATGTCAAAAGATACGTCCTAAATATGAGATATTAATTTGACTTTTTGAAATATTTCACAAATAATAATTCTTACACTAGGTAATCTAAAACCTTTATATCCTCTGCCTAACTAGAAGTCATTAAAAATCATTGAAAGTAGCTCAGTATCAAAGTAGCATTTTTAAAATTCAAATATGTTCTCCATGGTGCATTGTACATTGAAAACAAATGTTTTCAGATTTTAGTGTTTGTTCTAATGTAAGAAAAAAATGCATAAATGCTGCAGAACTAGGACAAATATGGATCTATAAATAGCAATCAGTCTCAGTGAAGCACAGCAACTTAATCTCCATTTGCAGCTATTCTGAGCACAAAGTTAGGTTGAAGGACATGAAACTTATTTTGGCTCCCACTGTCTTCCCATCACTGTTGTCACTCCAAACATTGCCCTCTTCTCTACTTGCCTTGTAGTCCTCTAATCCCTCAAATTTCTCTATATTTTTTCTCATTCTTGACATCTCAGGTTTCTACTTTCCTTCCTCTGATGCTCAATAGAGTAGCGTTCTTGAATTTTCATCCTTCTCATCTTCTGAGAACCAGATCTGTTGTCCTTAGGTTCCTTGAACGAAGCACAGAGAAAACACTTTCTTAAAAGGTAGGAATGTCTTTTAAACTTGCTGAATCTTTCTGCATAAAATGAAATTGTTTTATCTAGAAGAATTGCTGTTACTCTTTCCTAAACCAACTAAATCAAGTAGAGCTTCTTTGTGTCATATAGGAACAAAACATATAGGAGTATAATTGAATATTAGACACAGAGTATAGGAATATAATATATATAATAAGATAGCACACAGGAGCATAAATTAAACTCCGATGTGGAGCTGTTAGGTAGGCATGTTACCCTTGATCAATGGACCTTTCACATCAAGCTTCAGTCTACTGCAGTCCTCTGGGCTTGAGTCACATAATTTGTCAGACAAACTAGCAAAGAATGGAAAGAAAAGCGGCTTCCTCAGAGTTGCTTTTTCTGTCATTCCAAACCATTTTCTTGAAAGGTAGCAGAGCTTATTCTCAAAATAGAATTGGCAAGAGTTCTCAGCTTAGACCTCATAAACACTCTGATATCTCTCTGAGCTTAATACCCCCTAGAATATGATTTAAGTCTTCTCTCTGAGGCAATTGGTCTTAGGATGTATGAACCAGTCTCCAGGGGATTTAGGATGATGCATTATTATTTTCCACAGTCACCTACGCAGCACCCTGAGGTAAGATACTGATATGTCTAATGTCATACAGGAAGGCAGTGTCAGAGCTAGGATTCAAATTTTTTCCCAGTCATATTTCTGATCCCTTCAGGCACAGAGGGCTGTCAGTTTCAAAGACTGTTACTCAAAGTGGCCAGAGCTCCACCAGTCACTCAGCAAGAGATTGCTGTATGCATCCTGTCAGAGGCAGATAAGGAGACAAGCAGTGTTAATGGGATCAGTGGTAGCCCACAGCTCTGTGGTGCTGGTTGCTGCCTGGGATGGCATGGAAAGGAAGGGAGTGGGAGTGGCTTTCTCAGTATTTTGTAAAATATGTCTGGGTACAAATTCTATGCTGCGTCTTGAACTGATGTTCTTTTCTGAGGTTTTCAAGTCTGAGCACACTGAACAGTTTGGTATGCAAGTGGGCATGATTAGACTGACTGACTGCAGGTTGTCCTTCATGCAGAGCTTGGGCAGTCCATGGAGCATGCAAGGATTTGAGGAACCCCTCCATTCATCTATCTAGTGAAGGGCAGCCATAACTAATGCTGCAGAAAACCAACTGCCTTTCTTCAAGGGAGAAAACTTTTACTTAATTCCTGTTATATGCATCTAGAGCAGCAGATACCATCCTTGTCTGGATCAGAGATAAGTCCTGGAGTACAAGATCAGCCTGATTTGTTATCTTAGAGTCCATGCTATTGCACAGAGGGAGCTAAATTGATTATGAGAACAGGAAGGCATTATCCTTCCCAAGATACCACTACTTCATGTTAATCTGCTACTCTCTGTATTGTTGTTTCATGGTTTGCTGCTGGTTTTTACTGCACCTCCTTTAGGACTCAGGGCTGCTGAGTGGCCAGAGGTAAAAAAAAGCAGACCGTCAGGAAGTAACAGCACCAAGAATTTGAAAGCTGAGAGGTAATAAGGATTTTACAGAGGCAGTTGCAGGTTGGACAGTGAGGAAACAAGAACTCAGCAGCTACAAGGTTTATAAAAGAGAAATACTGGGGAGCCAGTGTCCCAGAACAAGATGATTGATTCAGATCTGAAGGAAAGACATTAATTTATAACAGGCTTAGTTCTTGCATTTTCTTCATGTAGGATCCTAGTTAGATACCACTTTGCCCAGATCAAAGTAAGTTTCTTGTACCCGCTATCTCACAGCCATTTACCCAGACCCCTTTGTAAGGAGAAGAAATGGGCTGAGAAGCAAACGCACCTCACCAGTGTAGATGTTAGTGTTGCCATGTTCTTAGTTTAACACAGTAGTGAAGAATTTTCAAAGACTAAGTATTGCTTTGTTAGTAGTAGAATTAATCAGATTTTTTTCTTCTATGTATGTGTTCCTCAGCTTTATGTGATTTTCCTGTAACGTAACAGGTTCTAATTGTATGCTGCTTCTGAAGCATGACCTTGTTGTCTCTTGTGTATTGATTAAGACAGTAGAGATACCTGAGTGTTCAGCTCTAGTAGGTCATTTCAGTATTATGTCCATTTTAAACAGCTTTAATTTGATTTTTATATAAATATCACGTTGCCAAATAGTTTTTTTGTCTGTCAGTGCAGTTTAGCCATGCAGGGCAGTTTGCAATTAGCTCATATGCTGTTCTGGAGCTCTAAAGGCACAGCTGGCACACAAACAACCTTTCTTTCTGCCTTTGCCTGTTCTGTCTGACAGAAGAGTTGGCTCTGTACACAGACCTCATGTTCTCTTTCCCACCCTCTCCTCCCCCTCCCTCTCAAGATCTGGTGGTCTATGAAGGGAAGCTGTGGTTTTGCTTTCTTAGTTGTACACCATGTAGCAGTGGCAGACAAAAAGATGAATTTTAGATAAAGATACAAAAGACCATGCACTCTTCTCTCTGAAACCTTTTGCTGTGGCCCTTTTTCTTTTTTTAAGGACAGAACTCCATAGTACCCCAAGAAATGGCTTCACCTTGTGCTGCTCTTAAAAAATACTGTGCTACACTGTCAGTGACAGAATTTGTTTCTGTTTATCCAGTCAGTCTGAGTTTTGGAAGGAAAGGGTTATACATGATCAGAAACATCAGTCTGAGGTAAAAAATTCTCTGCGTCCTTCTTAGAGCCATTACTGTAGCTATTCTGGGGTAGGCACTGAGCTTCCCTCTAAATACACATGAAGGTGCACAGCAAGATGAATGACATCTGCAGTGAGGGAGCAGGGTGAGAACTGCCATCCTTAACGTGCTTGTGTTGCCTGAAGTGGAGATGAACTGAATTGAGGCTGTTGTTTTGGTACGCTATAAAACTGTGAAAGAGACAGTTGAGAGCAGGAAGGGGAAGAAACCTGCTTGTAAATGCCATTGTCCCCCAGATGTCCTAAATATACAAGGACATCCTAAAAGAACACTAATCCTGTGACTAGTCTTCTAGATTTAAGTGGGACCACTGATGCTCATAATTAAACATGCCCTTAGGAACATGTCTTCACAGCGTAATGCTATGAAGCAGCATCTCCCATTGGCTGCTGACAGTCATCTCTTTCTCACCCCGGGTGCCTCCTGATCATGCAGAAAAATGCTTTCTGTGAAGCAGTGATGTAATTCAGTTTCATAAAAGAACAACCATCAAGATAAGAGCCACAATGATTTTACATTACACAGAAGGGATATAAAACATCCTCATCAGTCAACATTTTAACTTTCATTTACACCACCCTGTTGCAGCAACACTGAAGATTTTAAGCTTTAAAAATAAACTAAGAAGATACTATATCACATCATTAAAGCTGTCACTAAATCATTGTTAAAATCATGTTGTTGTCTTTTTGAAAATATATGATGTAAAAAGGAATGACTAGTAGATTAATAAAGAGAAAAAAGAGGAGAAGGGAGGATTATGTAAGGGAACCCTATGCACCCCCTGAAATGTCCGTGCATCTAAGATATCAGTCTGTTGCGGACAGTATAGGCTGACCTTGTTCATTGGGTAAAGCTGAAATGGAAAATTGAACTGCAGCTTTGGGATCATAGGGGCAGCCAAAGGCCATCCGCCACTCAGGGACTGCCAATGCATATTCCCTGCTGACCTCATCTAATCCACGGCTAGCTGCTTTCTGTCACCTAGATAGGATCTTTAGACTGCAGCAGAGGCCTCCTTCAGGGAAGCATCTTCCTGAGTAATTTTCTGCAAAATATTGGGTTTTTTTGGTCACATCTTGTATGTTGTTTAAAGTGATGGAAGGAAATAAAGCATTTTAAACACCGAATATATTTTTCCAGGTTATAAAAATCATGTATATCTATCTGACTGTGCACTATACTGATTTTCTACTTAGGAATAAATATACCATTACAAGCAGACTTGAGCCAAACAGTCACAGGATAAGGCTTACATTTTAGGTTTTCTTTAATATCCTGTACTGGCCTCATCATGGCTCACAAATTAGTATGGCATCAAAGCATCTAGCAGTGCTTTTCACAAAACAACAAGATAGTCCAGATGTAGAAAACTGATTATATTTTTATTGGGATAAATGGCTTTTTAAGAATTCTCCAATAACAGTCTTATTTCCTAAATAGAGAGAGGAGTCTATCAAATCAATTCAAAAGAATACAACTGTGAAAACATATCTGCCCAGAGTGTAGGCTGTTGATCTAAACAACACACTGATTATATATGTACAACCATGTTGTTAGAAAAAATAGATATAAATGGTATCCAGTATTAGGCACATGTTGCCAGAGTTCCCACCTCTGAGCACTGCAGCCTCTCAGAGGTTTATCCCTTTGTGCGTCAGGAGGGCTTGCATCTCATAGACTGGAAGCACTTCCACACACATACATACACACTTCTATTTTTCTCTCTTCCTATTTATACCTCTTAGAGGCTTTGAAGTAAAAGGTCTGATCTTTTATTATATCAAGCATCAATGTATCTCCTATATTTAGCAATCTGAAAAAACTCTTTGCACAGGTGCATCCAAAACCACTCTGGCTTCTAGCTATTGTTATCTCTCTTGGTCGTCTTCTGAATTGTATGGCATTGTGTTTCCTGGAGTCATTTGAATATTGTCTTTTTATTTTGTTCTTATTTCAAGTAATTTTTGTGTGCTTCTTTAACATTATAAACATGCTGACGCTTTCTACTCATCCTGATCAGAGCAATTTGTTTTTCGTGTTCCAGTGTACTCAGTCTCTAGAGCCCTACACTTCATGTAATCCTTTACATGTGTCTACTGCAAATGCAATATTACTGTAAAATCAAAATAATGCCTGTGAATATTTGCATTAGGTGCTCTACACCTATGAATTGAATTTTAATTTTTCACATGTCCCCAGCACATGGAAGGAAAATGGGGACATCTCTGTACTTCTTCTAAAAAATTCTCAGTTCTTTGAAGTATTTTGAAAGATATTTTTAGGTGAGAGCTCAGTTTCCGTCAGACACAGATATAAAAGGGAATTGATTCTGTGTGTTGTGCACATGTATGTGCATCTGTAAGCAAATACTTATTTATTAATAGTTCTTAATTTCCCAGAAATATTGATTGCTGAGATACTGACTATCAGTTAGGATTATCTGTCACACAGAGAATATTCATTACTTTGCAAAGATGCATGGAGCTTCATAGGGTTTGACTCAAAATATCTGAAACGGGTTTGCATAACTTCATGAATTAACAGAAAGAACTCAGGACTGTAGTTTCATCATGATACAGATATGATTTTGAAATACACATTATTTAAAATGGAAATTGTTGAGCATAGTAATAATTCTCAAAAAGAAAAAAATCCCAGTTCAGTAAATGTTTCTGTTCTAGGGAAAAAGCCAAATGCTCTAGTTGCATCACAGGATGAGCACATACATTTTCTGTTTCCATTGTAACTAGAGGTTAAGCAGCAGCTACTGAAGTTAAACAATTTCAGGCTATCATCTCTAGTTATATTTCATCTAAGAGCCTTGAAATCAATGAGCATTCTGGATTATTGCTAGTGATTTTTTATTTTTCTTGGAACAACTAGAGAAATTCCATAAGCATTGAAGATAATTGCTGTTATACAGAGTAAATAAGCCAACCAGGGAAATATAAACCTGCAGGAAAAGCAATGCAACAGTGAGCCGACCTCAATTAACGAAGTGTTAAACAAGGTTGATATAAAGGAAGACAATCAAGAGAGAAAAGAAAAATTATTCCTCTCAAACACAGTTTCATTTTAACAAGAAGACGATTTCTTTTTATATATATTATTGATATTTTATATTGTCATTTGTTTTAATATGAAAAATAGGGGAATAAAA
This sequence comes from Grallaria varia, assembly GCA_013396735.1. Classification (NCBI taxonomy): domain Eukaryota; kingdom Metazoa; phylum Chordata; class Aves; order Passeriformes; family Formicariidae; genus Grallaria; species Grallaria varia. The sequence goes on from VWZG01003865.1 coordinate 138,264, forward strand.
ATTTACCAGCAAATCAAGAGGGTTAAGTCCTAGTGACATAACACTTCTCAAATGAATACGTAGAGGGAAACTTCTGATATTCTGAAGAGGTCAGTCTCAGTTAATATACAGTGAAAAAATATATATTAAAGAGTTTTCAGATGACACAGAAATAAGAATACTGTTAAATGATGACATCAATAGTAAATTTTATAGAAAGTACAGAGGCAAAATCCAAATATGGTCCTCAGGTGCACAGACCTATATTGATCCATAGGTAAAGTCCTTCCATTGCTTCAAACTGTAGTGTTGAAACAATTCCTCCGTGATCCTGTGCCCATTTGAATACTACATGAAGTATATTGATACTGAAATGGTACAGAGAAATTTCATAAAGTGTTTAAAAAAAGTGAAAAGCAAAGTATACATTAAAAGACTGAGGAAGCTCTTTTCAAGCTCTTACTCAAGGAAGATTGTCCACGGCATGTACTGAGGTTGTGGGTAACAGGCAAAAGCTCTGTAATCTAAAAGACAGAAATTAATTTTTTCCAGTGGCTATATTTCAAGCTAGAAAAAGCTTCATCTACATTTTGTAGACAATGCCAAGAATCTGAGATGGGTATGTTATCAAAAATACCTTTAAAATCAGGAATAATCATTTGTTCTGAACAACATGGTGCTTGGACAAGAACCTCAGGGAAGCCCTGAAATCCGTATTATGTAAGTGATAATGAGTGCTGAGGTCCTTTTGGGCTATGACCTAGGAATTTAAAGACCTGCATCTTGGCCAAGATATCATCACATAAATCAATTTCCATTGTTAATACCTGAAAGCCCCAGAAGGTGATACTTAAGACCAGGTAGGTGTGAACTGTTCATATTGTTGGACACCGGTAAGGAAAGAAAGATATACTCTAGGTAGTTTAACTCCTTGATGCTGAAATCTCATCATATTTTGAAAAATTTTTATATCTTAAATATTTATTTCTGTTTCATACATTAACAAGAAAAAGAAAAAAATCTAACTTTCAAAAATGTTTTTTCATGAGAAATGGGAGGCACAGAATGAAGATCCTCTTCTCAGCGTGAATGGAGACAGATTAACATGGGCCAGAGGGTGACACTTTGCTGGAAGTATTCAAATGGCCATTTTTTAAAAGCATCACCAATATACAACACAAGAACCAGATACAACCTCTATCTTAAGTTCAAACTCTGCAACTGGGATGTTTGAAACATATCCACCCTGTATACTGGTAAAAAATAAAACATTTTTACAGCTTTATATAAATGAATCTCAGAATATTTTAAAAAAAAGTTCTCCTGACATTAGAGAGATATGTATAATTGTTAACTCATTTTACAGAAGGGGATATGAAGTGTGAGAGAAATTAAGTAATTTTCTTGTTATCATGGAGGAAGGCAATGATGAATATGGGACTAAATAGCAGGGGCTGTGATACCAATCTAAGTTGGTACTGCTGGCTAAAAATCCTATGGATCTGGCCAGTAAAAGGAAACAATAGCTCATCCATTTCACAGATCTGGTTGTATGTTTGCTTTCCTGCTCATTAGCCAGAATCATAAGTGAACTGTTTCTTAACTTAGTCCAAAAATGCACACACCATTTATGGACCTGTCCCTTATTGCATTTATTATTTTCTCTTCCAAGAGGAATCAGGCCAATTCAGAAGGTTAAACTGTCTTTAGATAAATGTTCCAAACACACAGTTTTATATATGGCCTCTGATTTAGTTAAAGAGGTACTTTGGCAACAGTCCCTGAGTATTGAATTGAAAGCCACTTAAAAATTGATAATCTCAAGTGAACCCAAATAATAAGGTCCTGTCCTGAAATTCTAGGACTAATGTTGGAATAAATTGGCTTTAAGCTAGCATCACAAGTTCTTTTGTAATTACTGTGTCTCCCCTTTAAACTGCATGTCTTTCTTTGAAAATGAATGTTGAAAGACATAGTAAGGTTTTTTTGTTAAGCAATTGAAATTGCTAGCCATCAGAAAGCAACAATTATCTTAGGGTAAATGTTTCAGTTTTAAAGGAAAGCATTTTAAGTAGAGTAAAATGTACAGTGGAATTAAAAAATATTTTAAAAAAAGATAAAAATATATTACTTTTACTACCTAAATACTCTCTTGACTGCTTTATTAATAGTGATATGGGTTTTAGAATTGAACTTTGAAAATGGTACTGTAATATTGATGGTGAAAGAGAAAGACTGTAATGATACTCTTCGAATATGAAAAAACTTGTACATCCTTTTTTACAATTGTTTTAGTTTAAAAAAAATCTCATTTCATGTTCATAATTGAGTAGCCATTGCAATGTTACTAATAGTGTCAAGAGACACAGCAGGGAAATAAAAACTAAGAAGTCTGGGAATTTTTATCTGGCCAGTAAACCCCTTTTATATTCAGCTTCCTGACAGTTGTAATGACAGATGCCTTGTGTCAGCTGTAGCCTATCTTCTCTTACTGTACCTGCCAGCAGGAAGGGAACTGTTCCAAAATTTACTATCAGCAGCATGATCAACATGACATCATAATGAAACTTGGGAGAATATTAGAATAGTACATCGGACTAGGAACCATCATTTGTGCCATGGATTTAAGCAGTATATGGCATTTTTCTAACTGTTGCCACAGAGAATACAGCAAGGTGCTTTGTTCCTCCAAGGATTGCTCATGTAACAGTGCAATCTTCTGATTTAAACCCTCGCAAGCATGGATAGAACAGCTTGTGGAATAAAGCACGTTGATTAAATAATTCAAAGTACTGTAGAGGGAAATTATGTGTAATCCCTGTTCTTGTAATAACTCCACTTGAGAGCAGGCAAGGTAGAGCACAGCAGCAGATGGAAATGCTTGATCTTTTAAGGACCAGTGCTGGGAGGTGCAGAGCTTCTCTTGAAGCTCTCACAGGAGTTTCAGTGCATGAGCATCTCTCTGGAGCAATCTCTCACTTGCCAAATATAGATATACAGCATTTTCATTCAGGACATTTATATTAGTCTTCTCTGCATTCTATACATAGCTGCATTCCTTTTTATGGCTTTTTCTCGGAGAGGGGTATTCACACCACCTAACTTCTGGCACCTAACTTGGGGACCTAAATTAAGATTGTGGGCTCCATACTTAGCATTACTGCAACAGGCAAGTTAGAGCTAGTCAGCCCTAAATAGCTGCTATTTGGAAGAGGTGACAAGCAACTAGTGTAAATTGTAGTACAAGATCTTTGTTATTGTGGCAGAGATTGTATCAAAATACTGTACTTGGATGAACATATGCATTTTAATCAAGACATAAAATCATAAATAGCAAGTGTCAAATACTGAAGGGAGCTCAGTTCGCTTAAGGCAGATTGATGGAAAGAAACGTATATGTGTAAATATCTGTTTATTTATGTGATATGTCTGTGATATTTAAAGTTTACCGCACTCACTGCTTAACTTCAAACCCCCAGTTTTATTTCAGAAAATGAAGTTTAAATCAGCTGGTAATATTGTCAGTCCTTTTAGTAATTTTGCTGTGTTTTTAAGGCTACTTGTCTTCTTTTTAAATTTTTCGTTATATATTTGGCTTTAAATGTGTCTTGTGCATAGTTTTAACAAAAAAAAAAATCACTGAGGCAAATGAGAGCTGCTAAAAGTGCAATGCCTTTAAAAATTGAACCATCTTTTTGCAAACCTTTAGGTTATGGGGATTCACATTACAAGTCTACATGCACATCCACAGTTTATAATAAGCAGAGATAGTGAGCCTGTGACATGTGTCACAGATTTAGCACATGGGGTTGTCCTCAACAGCAGAGAAACACAGCCCTGGGATTTACCTACTTCTTCTGCCTGCCAGGTGGCAAGTCGTAGCAAAAAGCTCTGGGTAACAATGGAGGGATGAGGAATGAGAGGGAATTCAGAGGCCAGGTGGGAAAGGTAATGGCTCAAGAAATAAAAATGAACAAACAAATTAGGCGAACAACAAAACAAACAAACAAAACCACAAACCCCTCACCAACACACACTCCCTACCCCCAATTATATATAAGTCCTATAAACTGGGAGTATAAAGCGTATTATATTAATATTAAGGTGCAAAAGTTCTTTTTATGTAATTTCAACCTTCTTACATGAATGGAAGACGGTTAAATGTAGGTAGCCTGTAGCTAGTAAGGAAAGTTCCAGGTCAAACTGGAAGATATCTGTTGAATTTAAGTGGTCTGGATCACATCCTTACTGCTTAGATTTTTAAATGCAGAAATGAGAAAAACTATGAGGTATTATTCTCAGAGTCACAGATGTCTGAGGTCAGAAAGCACCTCTGGAGGTCACCTGGTACACGCCATTTGTTCAAGCAAGGCCAGTTGTCCAGGACCACGTCCAGGTGGATTTCTAATTTCTCCGAGGACAAAGACTCTATAGTCTGTCTGGGCAAATTCTGCTGGTGCTTGCTCACCCTCACAGATAAAAAGTTTTTCCTGATGTTCAAAGGGAGCTTCCTGTGTTTTGGTTTGTGCCCATTACCTTTTGTCTTGTCCCTGGGCACCACTGAAAAGAGCCTGGCTCCATCTTTGTTACTTCCTTTCTTCAGATATTTGTCCATATTTATAAGAGCCCTGCCAAGACTTCTCTTCTCCAGCCTAAACAGTCCCAGCTCTCTCAGCCTTTCCTCATACGAGTGTTATGTTCCAGTCTCTTAATTATCGTTGTGGCCCTTTAGAGGCCTTTCTCTAGTAGCTCCACATCTCTCTTGTCCTGGGGAGCCCAGAAGTGGGCACAGCACTCCAGGTGTGGCCTTGCCAGTGCTGAGTAGAGATTTTCAAGGATGCCGTGAATATAGAAATCTGAAAGATTATGAGGATTTCCAATATCCCAGTGACTGGAAAACAAAATAGATCATGCAAATAAACACTGAGCTGAGTCAGTAAGCGCAGTCCTAATTATGTTGTTACATAAGCCTCATGTATCTGACTTTCGGAAGAGAATAACATTCCTGTAAGGCAGTGCTCAGATTTCTCAAGTCTGAAAAATAAAGTACAGTTTAAAAAAATTTCCTGTGATGTGGAATCACATTGGCACACTCACGATTTATTCAGAAGACTCTGAAGGCGTTCAAGAACATGAGTAAATTGTCATTGGGAATTCTAATTTCTCTAAAGAATGCAGAAAGAAGAATCCTGCCTCAGTATGGATCTCATTGCAATTATGACATTATGCTAAAGATCCTGCAACCCCCTCCTCCGCTACGCTCTTGTCCCAGACTGCTTCGACTGCTCATACGAGCTGTGTATGTTCTCTCTCTCAAGCTATTCCTCTTGATGCAAGCACTCAACCGCTGTGCATCCATTGTTATCTTTCCACATCTCTGCTCTCTGTCTTAAATGCTGAGGAACTGCTTGAGATCCCCTTTTTATTCAAGACTGTTTACAAAAAGACCTCAAACAACCTCTCCCTCTTATCCTTCCTTTCCTGTTCCTTCCCTCTTGTCCTTTCAATAGCAATAATTATGAAACAAGAACATGCAGCATGGAAACTGTTGACCTGTATTCTGGCACTTACGCTGTGGATGAAAATAGAGTCAATAACTTCACTGACTATAGCTTTTAGAAACATAGTAACTTCCCATATTGTAATATATAAATGGGTTTCAAATAGTAACATTTTTAATTGTTTCTATATTTCAGTAATTACTTTCATCTTGAATAGACAAAGGTGTGATGCATTTTTGGTTTCCATCTTAAATGCTATTTACTGCGCATTATTGGAATTCTCTTCTCCACGGACGCCCCCTTGTCGCGGGGGAGAAGCTTGCGTGCCCTTATGAGGCTGTGAGCTATGCTGGCGGTGGTTGTGCCTCCGGTAGGGTCTCCCATGCTAGTCAGGTCTCAGCTGAAGGGTCAGACAAAGTGTGTCCATGGGCAGGATGGGCTCACCAGCCTCCCGGCAACCATCCTAGGAGAAGGACAACTCTAAATCCAAACCCGGGCAGATGGAGCTCGCTTAGCCCTGTAAGGCCATCCATCTAAGAGAAGGACACTCTAACTAAACCTACATCCTGAGGACTTCGCTGCCACCGTCCAAGCTTGCTAGGCCCTGGCAGATGAACCTTAGGACTAAAGGGTGGGGCCAGTTCCGCGCACGCTGCGCCTCACCTAAAAAATCCACTGCGCAGGCTCGAAGGACTCACCCGCACTGCATTGACTACCATAAATGGTCCACTTTGGCCTCCAATCGGGAGGCATGGAGACACACCATCTATAACGCTGCTGATTCCTTTGAGAATGCACGCAGAATCAGTCTGGAGGAGAAAAGACAACGCAGAAAGAACCGTGCCTCGCCAACACCACCTATGGAGACTTTCTGCTGTGCGTTTTGCAACCGGACTTGCCTATCTCGCATCGGCCTCTTTAGCCATCAGCGCGCTTGCAGCAAGCGTGAGTAGAGCCCTTCCCAAATCTTCGTTCGCGAAGCCTAGCCATGATTGGAATTCTACATTTCAAAAGTGTTTCTCCTAATAAATCCCATTTGGCTTGGCTTATTTGGATAGTTTTGCAATAGTAAGTTGTTAGTTTTGTAGGTCAAGAGGTGTTGAATGGGGAATTGAGTGTTTTAACATGTTTGAAATAACAAGCACTAACAGCAGACTTTTGATATTACTTACATCCCTTTCATATGCTCTAGCAATCTCAATACTTGATGTAAAAGCCCATCTGCATAAAAAGCAAACAGACATCAGGATGTTTTTTTCTTTTATCTTAGAAATACAAAAGACATTAAATTATAAATAGGCCAAAGAAAAGTGGCCTCAAGTCTTGTAAGAAAACAACAGAATGTTAGAAAACTCCCTATCATCGTTGTATCAGAAATATGTATTTCTGCATGTAGCCATATAAATTTCTTATTTTAAATCTGTACTGTGATGTATTTTAAAAAATCCAAGATATATGGACAACTGTCTCTAAAAAATGCAGTGAACAATTTAAAATCAACTACATTGCAGCAGACTATTACAAAGATTATTTGGCCTTCTGTAGATATATGCTCTTTTTCAAGGCAGATCGTGACATATATATTAAATAGCAAACGGAAGTAGAGTATGCAGTACGTTTTCACTGTAAAATTGTATATCTCAGGAAACAACCTCATGGGAAATACTGTGTGATAAGAGGAATAAAAGTTGCACTTAGGCTTAATTGGTTTATTTTAGGGCTTTATAGATATTGACTTGTGATTCAAAGAGGGCACATGGATCTGTTTCCATGTTTTCATTTTTGAATCACAGATGTTCATCTGGGTACATTTGTCTTCTAAAATGCAAAAGGTTTTGTCGCATCTGGATACTCAGAAAAAGAACATCTCAATAAGAAAAAGAAGAGTCAAAGTCATAATGTGATTTAATACCCATTTAATTATCTCAGATCTGTTCAGGAATGTAAGAGCAGGAACCAGTATAAAGTGCCAAAACAGGTAGATCCTACTGAAATCTGTCCCATCATTGCACAATACTGCCTTGAACAAACCTTCATTATTTGCAATACACTTGGATAAGGATTGATCAAATACTTAGTGGCTCATAGATCTGTGTGGTCATCTGAGCAAAAGGGAGCTCTGTTCTTGCTACTAACAGAGAGAATTTTATTTGTGGACTTGGAGGTGAAAGCAGCTTGTTGGATCATCATGAATGATATCAAATCAAACACAGGAGGGAAAAACTTCTGCCTAGAAATTTCTGAATCCATATTCTTGTAAATAAGGTACAATATGACTGCTGTGGGAAAATGTATTTTCCTTTTGATATTGCATCCGTATGTTTTGATAGACTGGGGCAAAGGTGGTCAATTAATGGAATTGATAAACTAATTTTTTTTTTTAAATTTTCTTCCTTAACTCAAAGTTCTGGTTCCTGTACTAGTTGCCTAGTCATCTAGTGATCACTGAGAGTAGAATCCCTATGAAGTGTTCCATTCTATATTTACATATATTAAGAATTTTTATGGCCTAATTTTTTCTCAGTCATGTTTATTTCTAGGGAGAGGCTTCTCACTCAGTAGTTATTATGTAAATCTCCTTGGTTAATCACCACCTGACATTTTGGCATGACAGGACTGATGCTTTTTCTCAGCTGATGTATGTAACCTGCCTTTTCATGTCACTGTGTTTGGACAACTTTTGCCACTAACAAAGACACCGCAGGAAGGATGTACACATCTGAAGAGTCTAAACCGGTTATTTTTGGCTATTACACACAACAGAGAATCTGGACAAAAAAAAGTGTTCTTATGCTTACAGCCCCCTGTAAAGCATGCAGCAAGTCTGCGCTGGCCAGACAGCCTGATGGCAGGTGTGAAAGGGTCAGCCTCCATTGCTAATCCTCAGTGCTGCTGATGTGCAATCTTTATACATTCGCATGTCAGTGGTTTTGTTTTGGAATCAGAGAGATGCCAACTATCCCTGTCTCAACAAACTTACCTCTCTGCCTGTCATTTTACCTTTCTTCTCTAGCTTAGTGCTTCTTCACAGCTCCTTCTCACAACTTAGCATTTTTCTCAGAAGTTTGAGCCAAGCTTACACAACTATGCTATACTGAAAGCAGTCCTTGAATTGCAGACAGCTCTGAGAGGAGCCCTAGGAGAGGCTGCACACCAGTGATATTGGGAGACGATAGTCACTATTTAGCGAGGGAAGTTCTATGATTTTAAGTGGAAAGGATGAAGAGCTATTCATCCCTGGCCATACAGTGGTCGGGCTTACATGCAATTAAAAAGACCAAAGCCTCACCTTTGCAATGGCTAAATTTGAGGATGAACCTCCAGACAGGGGCAGGAGTAAAAGTACCTCTCAGCTTCCCCTCAAAGCATTGCCCTCAATGCACCATGTATTACAGAGCCCTCCATTTTTCTACAAATTCATCTCAAAGGATTTATCCAGTACACATTTGAGCCTCCTCCTCCTAGGAGATTAGAAGCCCATCTGCTCAGGTTTAGCCAACACAGTAGTTGAAATGCTGGCATCCTTCCTACTCTAGCACTTTCATGGCTGCTGCAACCAAAGGAGGCGAATGAGAGATAGCACCTCCACGTGTGTGAGGTGAGGGAGCAATGCTGAACGCTGACAACATGGTAATGAGTAGGAGAATGTGTAGATGGAAGAGGGAAAGATTTAGCGGCCGTAACAGAATATCAAGTGAAAAGCAAATGAAAATACTCTGTCCAAAAATGAAAGAAAAACAATTGAGATTCCATCCTTAACATGAGAAAGTGCAAAAATGGAATAGGTCAACAGGAAATGGACTGAATACTGTAGCTGCGTCAAGGCTTCTTCTGAGAGAGTCCAGAGGAATGAGATGTGTTCACCCTGAAGAACTGAAATGTCCAAAGAGGTCACAGATTTTGCCTAGAAATTAAATGGGGGGGGGGAAAAAAAAAAGAGAGAGGGAAGAAATAAAATGTCCTAGTATAAAACATTTGTACTACACCATTATTATCACACCAGAAGAGTAGGGGTTTTTTTATGTAGCATAACTCAAGATAAGGAAAGACAGGCAAAGATGTGTGCGTAGAAGAACACACAGATAGGTATCAATGATTTAAATCATCAGTGAATACACAGCAGGTAAAATTCACATTGGGCAGGCTGGATGCCATCTGTCACAATTAGATTTCCATGGGATGACGGAAAGTAGATATTGGCAGTTTCCTGTTTAACACTATCTATTTGAACATTCAAAGGAAGTTTCTTTATTATAATCACCATTTCAGTTTACATTTTTTTTTTGCATGTAGACAAGAGGAATACTTCAGTATATCCTTAAGAAGCTTTGTGGGATAACAATGAAGGGCTCTGCTTTATTCTTGAAACTGATTTATTGTGTTTCAAATCCTTCCTAAAGCAATTTCCTTTTTCTGAATAAAGAGTATGTTAATCTACTAGTTCCAAGCTCCGTTTCTTTCCTGTGCACTAAACCTAATATTGAGGCTATCATTTTCCTTTAGTTCAAGGAGAAACAAAAAGTTAAAGAGGGTTTTTTTAGACAATCTCCTGAACCTTTATGCAGGGAAAAAATGGAATAAATATTGGAAAGCACCTTAGTGGACTAATATCACAGATGTTTTATTAAATTCATTAAACATTTAGACAAATGATTTTCTTGTTCCTAGCTTTGTGTAGTCAAAAAAAAATCTACTTGTGTTGTGGTAATAGGTTCCTAACCAGAAAAATCTTTCCCAATAGCAAACAACATTTTGATTGATCTATGAATGAGGTGATATGATGTGATGCATGAATTAAACCATAAAATACTGCATTATTTTTGCGGTCACTTTTGTTTTCATCCTGTGCTATGTATTTTAATAGGAATTGTATACAGATTTTGAAATAGAATAAAACCAATTAAAATTAAGAAGGTGTTTTTTATGATGTCTGTGTATTTTTGTATTAAATACCAGCCAATTCAAAAGCCACACATACTACATATTGTTGGCTCTCTGCCAACAACAAAAGCTAATAGAGCTTTTAGTTTACTCTTTTAGTTAAGCAACAATATATAACAGGATACTTTCTCCGATACAGTGAACTCAGAAGTCCCCACTGAGTGTAATTATCATAAGACAAAAGCTGCAGATAATTTGATTTAAAATTTCATGTTTTCATTTAAAAAGGAAAAAGAAACCCAACAACAAACTGCTACCAGCATCACAATGCATATTGAAAAAAAAAAAATTCATGTTATTTTTCATGTTTTTTACTGCAAATCTGACACTGTTATTTATTGTATCAACACCTACCATGCTGTGTTGGTCAGGGCCCTATCCAACCTGCCCTTGAACTCTCCCAGGGTTGTGACATGGCCTGCTCTGGACTCACTTCAACAGGTTCATGTTGTACTTGTGCTGAGGGTCCCAGACCTGGACACAGTGCTTCAGGTGGGGTTTCACGAGGGCAGACTAGAGGGGTGGAATCAGCTCACTCTACCTTGTGGCCAATCCTCTTTTGATGCAGTTGGCTTTCTGGGCTGTGAGTGCACACTGTTGGTTCATGTCCAGCTTTTCATCCAAGAAAACCCTGGAGTTCTTCTCTGCAGGGCTACTCTCAATGAGTTCTTCTCCCACTCTGTAGTCATGTCTAAGATTGCCATGAGTACATTACTTGTCATGGGCCCGTGGGTTCTCATGGGCCCACTTCTCCAGTTTGTCCAGGTGCCTCCGGATTTCACCCTGTCCTTGTGTTGTGCCAACTGCGTCACTCAGCTTCATGTATCCTCCAAACTTGCTGAGGGTGCACTCAATCCTAATGTCTATATGATAAAGATATTAAAGAGCACCATTCCCAAGAAAGACCACTGAGGGATCTTTCTGAGCCCCATTCATCACTGGTCTCCATTTGGACATAGAGCTGTTGACCACAGCTCTCTGGCTGCATCCATCCAGGAAATTCCTTATCCACTAAATAGTCCACCCTTCAAATCAATGCCTCTCCGACTTGGAGATAAGGATGTCATGTGGGACCATGTCAAAGGCTGGGTAGATGAAATCTAGGTAGATGATATCAGTCATTCTTACTTTGTCAACTGACTTTTAACCACTTCTCTTTGATTTTTCTTCAAGGTTAAGGAAAAGTTAGGACAGAAAATGGACAGACTCGTTGAACATGATTATTTGGTTTCAGCTGAAGTACATTAGCACCCTTTGACAGATGATTTCTTGATGTCATATAAATACTAATGTTTATGCTATTATGGAACCACTATACACTTTTGTTAGTCTGAGTCATACATGATAGTCTGGTCATACATTTGAGAGTGGACAAGTTTATCCTACTGTTTTCTTCATTCTTCCTTTTCAGACTGAGTGAAATTAGAGTTGGGCAATCTTTTCACACTAAAGAAGATTCAAACTTCTGTCATGTCTTTTAAATCGAATGGTATATTAGATTGCTAGGATTTGGTGTGGATATGTCAGCTAAAATATGAGTAACATCTTGATGATGCACAGTTTTACATCTTTTTCTTATATTGAATATTCCACTGACATCAGTCAGGACACTGATAAAAGCTAATTGCCTTTTCATGTCTGAAAGAGATGAAAAATGAGATGATGATGGCATGTGGCTATTTTGGCAGTCTTCCTAATCAAGAACATTTTCCAGACAATTTAAAAAAAAAAAAGAAATTCTGTTTTCCTTCATTTTCAGGTGTTTTGAGAAAATCGTATGGAAACTTTCCCAGATACAAAGATAAAGTCTAAAGTTCTTCTCATGAAATGCCATGTACTTTTCACATTTTTTCAGATATTGAATTTAGTATTATAGCTCATAATTTTGCTATCTTTAGACAAGACTAGTTAAATATTCCTATTGTGGGCTAAAGTGAAGAAATAATTGGTGGAGAGCTCAGTGACTACTTGTTATTGGGAATATTAGACACTAGAACTCCACAGTACAGGTATTGAATGATAATGTTATCTTTGATCAGTAGAGAACTAAATAATCTCTCCTACTTGGGAGAGGAATTTCTTCTTTTTAAAATTGCTGACTCAATTTTAATTTCTTGCTCCCTTCTTCATTACAGGATACAAGTACAGGCAGGTTCCACAGTTAAGGGAATTATTCTCCAATATGTAAAATAATTGGCCATTACAGTAGTTTTCTTCAAATCTTTTTTAATAAAACAAGCACACAAAGAAACAAACAAACAATCTAAAAAAAAAAAAATCCAAGAAAAAGCCCCCAACCAAAACTATGAAACCCGCAAACATCATCTCCCTAAAGTTTACCTACATTCAAGAAAATATTACTTCCATATAAAAAGGATCATTATTTTCTAATTGCAAAATAGTAAAATAGGGCAAGAGGATCTGGACCACTTGAAGGTCTTGTTCTTTCACAGCTCTTAAGATTCGTGTGAGAATCTTTTTTGCCGTTGTTGTGGTTTAACCTTAGACAGCAATTCAAGGAATTCATCAAAGGAATTGACAATTGTGATCCAGTAATAGGAAATGCATTTGTATGAAATGATCCGTGCAGCCTAAATACTTCATTAGGACTTGGCCATACATACAACACTAACCTAGTCAACCAGTATTAAATGCTGAAAGCCCACAAAAGACACAGATAGAAAATACATGAATACTAATATTCTTGCTCCTGAACTAAAATATCATACAATAGATAATCTTATGATAATATCTGCTCTACATTCATGCTATTTATTCAAACTAAACACAAGCAAAAGTTAACTAAAAATACTTGGGCACCTCTAGACTAGTTACTCTAGTTACATTCAGTAAATGGCCGCATTCCTGGAGTACTGAACCACACAACTCTGACCTAATTCATTACTAGGAAAAAAAATAGCTTAAGTCAAATCCTGACAAACTAAAGCTGTCAAATAATTTTATCCTGCTTTGTGCTGCAGTTCAGTTGGACCATAAAATCATAGCCACCACTTGCCAACTCATCCCACCCTATGATAACTGCAGAACACGGGGGAACTGCAATTTTCAGCAATAGACTATCATCTGCTTCACTCCACCAAGCACACACTGGTGTACCATGCCCCTGGCTGGCTGCCAGACTGCTTCAGCACTCCACAACACTCCATGTCCTGCTCATCACTCAGCCTACTAGTATCAGGACACCATAATGGACAGCATTGTGTGAAGAAGGATTTAGCACAGCTGTAGCACCATGCAGCTGGCATTCTCACTGTGATACATTACCTTATAAACCCAGGAAAATCCACAAGAGGACAAATAGAATTGGCTGATCAGATGAGAGAGCAGACAGCAAACTCCTATTGTTCTCCAAACTTCTGTATCACAATAAGATATCCAATCTCAAAATGGGTTATGGAAACTGAAAAACATAATGACTCATTTCATATATAAAATCACTATAAGATTCTAAGACTAAAGTCTGTCATGCCTTATTCCCATGTACTACTGTTGAATTTACTCTGTATGGTAATGCCCAGCAGGTGTACTAATTTCTGTCATGTTATGCAGCCCTCCATATGGTCTGCAATATCAGGCTGCATGGGAGGAGACAGAATCCATGATGCACTGAGAAGTCTTTCCATGTTCTCAATTCAGCCTGATGGTCTGATTAACTCAAAACAGGAGGCCCAACAGAAAGTAAACAAAACCCAACCAAACACATAGTTTTTAATTCTGCTATGTGTGAGGAATAAAAATGGAGAAGTACCAGATGAGGAAAGCTGAAGTACATGTGAGTGAGTTTTTGGGCCATCACAGTGGCTTAACTAAGCAATTGACACCCAGACAACTGGATGAGATTATACAGCCCTGATAGACCCGGATTCATCACTAGCAGATTAGCAGCTCCAACCTACCTTTGGCGTGGGGCTCAGTTTTACAGTCTGCTAAATCTATCACACCTTTGAAGGACTAGTTGTTTACTTTCGTCATCAAAGAAAGAGGGTAGAGTTTTCTACCTTTCTGAGAGTGAGGCTGGAACTTCAATGCGGCAGGTTGTTTCAAAGTGATGTCTTGAAACACATACCCTTGTTTCTTGGCATCCACAGATGGAAGTAGAGGTAGGGGAGTCATCCTCCCAAAGGGAGGAAAAAGGTGAAAAATGTTATGATGAATGCAGTCCTGCAGAGATTAACAGGAAACTGGTGCTGGCCGTGATGTTCTTAGCTGGAATCAAAGATAAGGAACAGAATGGGACATGCCTCTCTTCTTAAAGAAGGATTGTGCAGACATGCATTATTGTATCTTTTGACACATAGCATGTGCCTCACTGGATTGAAGGAATGTGAGAAGGAAGAGTAGGGCTGTCTGCACACTTGCCTTAGGCTCTTCAGTTAATCTCTACTTGGAGCAGAGGTGGCAGCCTCCTGTCTTTTTTTCTCACACATTAAGGACAATTCTTACCCTTCTTTGACATTTGGTGTCCTATGAACTTCAGCTGCTCCAGATTCAGGGAACAGAATAGAATAGAATCTTATTTGGATGGGCAGCAGCACTTTCAGGTATCAGCCCCATAGACAGGTGTATATTGTAAAGCACTCTCGAGCCAGGTAGTCTATACAAGAGTAAAAAGCACTTTTATTAACTCAGTAAGTGCTTATTATAAAACAGATAAGTTTGGGCTCCTGAAAACATCCAAACTATGATTCAAGGGTGTATTTAAAAGGGATACTTAACTCAAAGCCTAGGCTTACATCCCGTTAATGAACAATTTAAGGGAGTCTTTAATAAACGAAGAAATTATGTTATAAAATTCTGTCCTTTAACTAACATATACATCAAAAATATTCTGTTTTAAATTAGAGAACAAAGTGGGTGGTCCAGAATGTTAACAATATCTTTTGTAACATTACATTCTTCTACAAACTTGGTGCCCCCTTAATTTGCATCATGGCTATCCTTTCTTGCACAATCTCTCAGCGTGAGGTTTGTAGGAAGTTTATCAATACTGTGAAGAAAATGTCCAACTAAAAATTCTAGGTTATATTTTAAAGTAATGATTTCTAAAAGCACCAAAATTATCATTCTCCCTTCTGACTCTTCCTAATATTCTCTACATTTTAACATTTAGAAAACATGATCTGACCTTTCAAAATGCAAGTATGAATTTGTAGAAGTTTAGACCTCGTGCCTGTTTCAAGAACTTAAAGTTAGACTAAGTGGTGTAATTATAGCTGTCTCTGTGTATTTTGTAAGCAGTTAAACATTAGGCTAAGATGAATGATGCTCAGTGTTGAAATTTAAAGGAATTAGGAAATCAATCATCCAGGAAATGACTGGGGGTGATACATACTTAGCCAGACCCTGCAGTAAAACAGTTTTGGATTTGCAAGCTGTTAAAACACAAATAGTAAAAAAAAAAAAATAAATAGTAAACTGTGTCTCTTGTTGTTGCTGCTGCTTACACTTTCAAACAGTATTTAAACAGCTAAAATAACAACAAGGCACTATATCCTCTCAATGGTCTGCATAATTACTCTTCTTTATGTGCTCGGAGTTACTTATGTTAAAGTATGTATAAAAGCTATGACTGCTTTTTCTGAGCAGGATGAGGAAAGGCAGGAAAGAGAGAAAGTGTTTGTAAACAGTGGATGAAAGGGATTGTTTTGAAATGAAAGCATTGTATTTGGATGGAGTTAATCCTAACATTTCACCATACTGGCCCTGAGATATGGAAAGCTAAAGCTGGAAGGAAAATAATTCCTCTGTTCTGTCAGGTGGCACAGAAGTCATGCTGATAGACGGGGAGCTGGCAGATTCCACTAAACAAGTGATCATGGGAAAATCGTGACCACTCCTGTTCCTTTAGGTACTTGCTGTCAAGCTGAAGTGATAAAGATCTTGATAGCAAGACTCATTGACTATGTAGCTGTATTCCCTTATTTGGTAAGAGCAGAGGCACCTTTGTGCAAAGGAAATCTTTGTCAAGGGCAAGTAGGAGCAGAAAGAGAAAATAAAACTAGGAAAAAAATAAAGAAAATAAACTAAAAAATTAAGTAGCAATTTTATTACCCACACTTTATCCTATCTGATTGAACAGTGATTTATGATAATCCTTGTCATACTCATACAACATTTAGATATCACAGCATGGGAAAAACTGTGAGATAAAATTGTTGATCCTTGATACAAATGGAGAAATTATTTGCTTGTCAGAAGTATAAGTGGCTACCAAATATTATGTTAGTTTAGGAATATTAGGAAAATTTTAATAGTTAGTGTTCTTGCTTCTTTCATGGAGTTGATTTGGCTTTAATTTTCTGGAAATTCAGTTTGTAATAGTGAGTATCCATTTTTGTAGAAAGCATGTGACAACAGTACCTGAAAACAGCCTTTTAAGTCATACATAGTGTTTACAGAAGGCGGAATTTAGAAAAAAATATTGAAATGTTTTCCTTTCTTAATTTTTTAATGTACACAAAAATACTAAAATGAGTATGAATGATAATCATTATAGCCACAGCATATTTTTTTATTTCAACAGATGCACAACTGGGCTTGTTTAAATGGATTTTCTTCTGTATGTGCCATAGGGATTTCTGCCAGGAATGTGCTATTTAACACAATAATAAATGAGCAGAAGAAAATGAGAAGGCAGAATAATAAGGGAATGTTTTCTCTTTAAACTACTTAAGGCAGCTAAAATTACAACTGAAAAGTTGCAGAAGAATTCCCAAGTTCTGAGTGACTAGACAGTAAAAACAAAGATTCAATGAAGTGATGATAGGTACAAAGTGATGTAAGCAGAACTGTCCCCAAACATTTAAGAACAATTTTATATTGATGTCCACTAAGTTAACTTTTGCCTCTCAGAAAAGTGTCATCATGAACCAATTTCTAAAAATATACCTCAGTGATTAGAAGTCACCAAAATCAGAGTGGCATCACATATTTATGTAGATGTAATGCTATGTATTTAGGTAGAATTTGAGAAGAAATACACAACGTCATATATACGTGTGATGAGTCTTTATTATGAATACTGCAAGTACCTATATATCTCCAGAAGATTGTTACATAAAAGTTAACACCTGCTTTCACTTGTAATCAGTAGTGCATTTCGTAAAAGATATCATTAACTTAGCTTGATATTTTGAGCCGAACACAGAAAAGTCTTGGAGAATTTTTAGGACCAACCATAAAAAGGACTGTACAAAACTATCTGGGAAGTCAACAAGTTTTATGCAAGACAAGGAAAAGATTTTGAACAGGTGCAAACAGTATAGATTGTGGCTATTCACCTCGGAAAAGAGGCACAATAGTTATCTTTAAAATTGTGAATGGTATGATGGTGAGACAGAAAGATTTCTCTAAGTCTATAACAACAGAGGAACTAGGGAAAAACTGAATTAAAATATCAGGCTATAGATCTAAATTCATTAAAAAAAAAAAAAAAAAGCTTTCATCCAGTATGTAGCTTGTGTGATTAGGAGATTGTTCATATACATAAGTTGAAACAATAATTAAAGTCATGGAGAATATGTCTTAGGTTGGATATTAATGGTTTAGATGCAATTTGTGGCTCAGGCCATTGCTACGTATTGCTGAAAGAATCTGAAAGAATACACCAGGAGGAAGGACACTGTGAGCTGTTCTTGCTGAGTGTCTGTTCTTTTGCTTAAGCCTGTAGTCTTGGCAGCAAACAGACAGGCTGATGGGCTAAAAGGCCTTCAATCTGTACCATTATGACAATTCGTATGCTCATCTTAGATCAGGTCTCCTTAGAGTGGTGTATTTCAAAGAACTTGAAAGGTGTAACCATTAAGTTATATTTCACGTTCTAGATTTCTAAATTCTAGCACAGTAGAACAACATATACACAGACAACAAAATAAGGAATTTTTTTATAGTTACATTATGTACATTATGTTAAGAAGCTACAGTTTCTACATATGAACACAAGTTTCTAGATAAATACGTTACATTATGTGACTTGCTGTGGGGCTTTTAAAGGTTACAAATTTTTGATTTACTCTTATAGAAGCAAAAACCTTCTTACTTTTCCAAAGTACCCATTGACCACCATTCTGGATGACATGTAATTGTTCAGACCCAGTGTAAAAAGCTTCATTTTAATGCAGTTTTATCAGAGCAAGCCCTTTTACTTCTTATCTTTATAATTTTGAAACCCTACTTTTTGGCTGTGTCTGCTTTAGCTGAGGACATGTGTTGTCTCAGTTAAGTGCTTACATTCTAATTAGAATTAGTCAAATTCTGTTCAATCCCTTGCTAATTCAGAATATTTGAGTTCTAGCCATGTCAGCTGATCAGCCTCTAATTACCAGGATGTTTGCGCTTTTGCCTTCTGATGACTGGCAGCAATACTTTCTGTCAACCATCACAATTGTTAGGAGAACTTCAGCTGCATTTCCACTGCAAACACAAGCACTAAGCAAGTGTAAGGAGTTGGTAATCTGCAGGTTTATTGATAATCTTCACATATTTGATGCTGGGAAGCCTGACCATGCTGCAGCCAGAGGTCTGGCAACAAAAGATCCCTACCCCTTGCTCTACTCCCTGGGCAGGTAGGAAAACAGGCAATCATATTTTGTCTTGAAAACAGTTAAGTGTTGACACTTTGTTTCCAAACCATTATTGGACTGCCATATTTTGACGGAAAATAGAGTTTGTGAACGTTTGTTCCAATGCAGGGCAATGTCATTCCCAAGTGAGTCCAATCAACTCCAATTGTCACAAAGCAGAACATAAATTGGGCACTCTTCATGGCCCAGATAATAGATTTTCTTCATTAAACCGGTTTTAACCTTCCATCTTCACCTCCGCTTGCACATCGTCTGCACACACTTATACAGCTGTAAATTCTTGACTATAATAATGACCTACTGTGCCCTGAGGGGAGGCTACCATTATATTTTATATTTACCGCTTTCTTTGCACCCTCTTGGAAATTACCCAGAGTGAAAACACCACCTGTCAAAGAGGAAAAAGAATTTCACAATCTGTAATTTCTTCTCCTGAAGTCACTTCAACATCTGTCTACTTTATCTTCATTCTGTATCTAGTTCAGGCAGAGTTAGGGGTGGTGGAGATGTTTTGAAAGGGATTTTCATTTCCAAGCACAGGGAAGACTGATGAGTATTTCCTCTTTCATCGTATTTCCTAAATACACATTTCCCCATGGCCCCCAGCCTGGCCCCAGGACATTCAATTACTTCCTCCCACCAATTAAAATTCCTGAGTATGACTTTCAATATAGATGGAAAGCATCTCATCAGTTTTGGTATCCATAACATGTCTGTTTATATCCAGCATTTCTTGTGATCAAGACAGAATAGTATTAAGCAATGGATTTCTTTGCCAGCCCTTCCATCCTGTGTTAGTCACAACAGTACATCTGGGTAACATTCCTCTCACCCTCTCTAAAGAGTTTAGATGGCTTTGTCTGTTGTAGATCATCTGCAGGGTAAATGTATAAATTTAGGTGGGAGGGATCTCACCCTTCCTGTCTAAATTTTTTAACTCTTTGCAGTTTGGGAAGTAGAAAGAAATCATTTGAATGAACAGTTAGTTTTACAGATGCAATATGGGATCTTTTGCCTGCGGTAGACATACATATGATCATTCACAAAACATGCCTGAAATGGGGCAACTTCATTAATGCAGATAACATTGAAGATTTTATTGTTACAAAATTGAATTTGTGCACTGGTAGATTTGTTTATTTGCTGAAGTTCCCACACTTTAA
Source organism: Grallaria varia (assembly GCA_013396735.1). Lineage (NCBI taxonomy): Eukaryota > Metazoa > Chordata > Aves > Passeriformes > Formicariidae > Grallaria > Grallaria varia. The sequence goes on from VWZG01003865.1 coordinate 158,451, forward strand.
TGCTTTTAAATCAGTTTTCTGATTTTAATGGTGCTGGAAGAGTTCAAAATTTTCTCATTAAAATTCCCCAAAAAGTGTTTTCTTTCAAAAGAAAATACCTATAATTCTGCTTCACTAAGAACCTGTGCATAATTTTTTACTACAGAACATAAATGTAACTACATGCAGTAGAGGCTACAGGGGCTCTGTCTTATGTTTTGTTTACAGACCGAATATTAGATGTCGCAGCAATTTCATTTCCTATTGCTTTGATTTTCTCCATGCATGTGATTGCAATTCCTCTTGCAGGAAATTCTGTCCTTATTAATGTTGGAAGAATTTTGCCACCTCAGAAAATCCATGGCTTCACGTTAGATGACAGGGAACACTGCAGCTATATGACATCTTGGAATGGAACACATCTCCACAGGAGTACTGGAATAAGTGGCATTTCCTAGCTGAAGATGTATGTGGTGTTTATACCTTAGAAGTTCATTATGTATAGCATGTTTGCAACACCGTGTTGAGAATTATCTAAGTGTGAATAAAGAGACATTTGATTAAACACTTAAAAGTGAGCCATTTTGCTTCTCACAAGCAAGCTGAGAGGTGACTTGGGGACCAGAGGATTGGTTTCTTCCCACAAAGAAACTATGGAGTATTAGAAATCTCATTAACATAAAAAAAAATAATAATTGGAACTCATAACTGGAAAATAGTTAAACCAGGTAGGAAATTGGGCCAGAATTTATAACAGTGATATTAACTAATTGCTGAGAAAACTACAGGAAAGCACTAGTCTCAGTGGCCAGATATCTTCAGATCCAGTCTGGATTATTTTCAGGAAAATATTTTTTGACCAAACTCAGTTTGTACTTCAGCAAAGCAGAAATCAATGACTTCAGCATATACTGGTATGTAAACATATGAAGGGATAGTCCTTTTTCAGTGATAAACTCAATGGAAAGAATATGGCCACACTGTCATATTACAATTGGTTTAATATGTTTTTTCTCACCATTTGATGGAATTTTCTGAACCCATATAAACCACTAACTTTAGAAGTTATAAGCCTATAACTGTACAGAAAATATTTTTCTATTTCTAACCCTTGATCAAATTCCCTCTTGTATCACAGGGATCAAGACTAGTTCAGCATTCGGGGTCTGTGTTTTCTATATCAATTTTCTACAACCAGTGTTCATGCTATTCTTACTGCAAATGAGAATGGAGGCACAAGGATTATGTATATATGTACAATATATACATATTTTTGAGAAAATATACGGATAGTGCATGTCTGTACTTGGTACTGAGACTATTTCTATTTGGCTACTGTGTTCAGTTGTCACTAAAAATCCAGGAAAGATTCACTGACATGATAAAGGGACAAATAAATGGATGGAAAACATGGACATAAAGAAAATGAAGGGTCTTAGTCCATTCATGTAATGAAAAGGAATACCTTGATCACAGTTTGGAAGAGAAATTCTAAGAAATTTGATAGCAGGGAGTATTTTAGTCCAGTAGGAAAAAATATAACCAATTACAATCTGAGAAGCAGAGACTCACAAATTGAAACACCAAATTGAAACACCTTGGGTTTGCAATTTGCATTTGTTTGCTTTTTCTTATTTTGGAATGTGAAGTTTGGGGGCTGATTGGAAATGCATCTGACACCTTGCAAGTGCTAAATCAAGCCATTTCCTCAGAGGATTTTTGTTTCTCACTGTGCTGATGGAGGCACAAAGCCACAGGAGACTGCACTTCAGTCAAGACTTTTAGGTTCCAAATTGTAAAGGTGGCCATAAGTGAGGTGAGTTGATAGTGAGCCCATCTGGTTATTATTTTAACTAAGTACTGTTTTCTAGATAATTTTTTCAAATAGTCTAGGAAGTAACTTTAGAATGACTTATCAAAATATGTAGTGTCTGTGTTATAATTTGAAACAATGAAATGAGATTCTCATCATAAAAAATGCATCTATTTCAACCACAGCTACTGGAAATATTAGTAGTAATAGCAAGACATAATTTAGAGTAGTTCTGTAGTTATATAAAGTAAGATGTAGGACTAAATGTTCAGTTTTCTTTTTGCCTGAATTTCTTTGAACTCATGAACAAGCAGAAATTTTTCTTTATTTCAGTATAGTACCATTTGATTAAAAAAAAAAAAAAGGCACTATGGTAAAAATCGGATTAAATCAGAAATGTAGGGTGTACTTACTGGATGGCTTTCCAATTGTATAATCCCAGTGGTTATTGTCAAAGTGCACAGTTAGAAAATCGGCACAAAATTTAATTCTGAAGAAGTTAATATTTTAAGAGTTTTTAAAGATCTTTAGTGTTCTTTGTTTGACTCTGAAATCTTATATTGCTAACAATCATGCTATTAAGTGAATTTTCATAATGGCATTGTAACAAAATTCTGCTCTTGTAGCATTGCTGACAATGCTCTTTATTCTTTACTAGCTGATGAAATCATTTATTCTTTCTTTGTTGCTGATTCAGTTTCTACTACTTCTGCAGGTATCAAGGAGAACAAGCTTAATTTTAGTGCCCAAGAGTTGCAAGTAGTCTTAATACTTGACATCTGAAGTGGAAATATACAAAGAAAAATTGATTTCACTTTCTGTATGACTGTACTTGAATACAACAAGCTGAACTGAGAACATTAATACTTAGTAACAAAACCAGAAAAAAAACTAGGAAAATATACTACAAAAAAAGGGCTTTGAATCCCCTTAAGCAGAGGAAGGAACCCATATGTCCCTTAAAGGTTGCTTTAATACAGAAATGATCCTGGGGTTCTTACAAAATATAAAGAAATCTTAGATGGGAATTGACCTTCTGTAATGGTATCACCTTGGAGATAAAGATGTCACGGTCAGTGAAACAGCAGCTTTGAAATTTGCCCTTGACTACAACCTCTCTTACCAAGAGAAAACTTCAGGGAAAGAACTTTTTCCAAAAATGTGTTTAAAATAGAAATATATCATGGCAGTCATAGACAAATGAATTCTTCTATGAGTTAAGCAAAAAGTAACAAAGACGGAAATGCAGATGGCATTTCACTATTGAACTTCCATTTGCTCGTTATGTGCTTGGTGATGTCAGGCAGACACCATATTCTCTCAGTCTCTCCAAGGTGGGGTAGCAGTCAAGCATGGATTTTCCTGGTTGCCATGACTCGCCACTGCTCAGATCCCTCCTGACTGTTAACCTTCACAGTTAAGGGATCACTTCCTGCCATTCCCCTCCCATTATTCATGGTAGAGTGGTGGCATCCCAACATGACCCTCCTGACCACAGCAGCATCCTCTCCATGACACCACTAAAAGTGTTGTGTCCCACTCCTAAATGGAAGGGAACACCCAAGATGTGTCGATGCCCGTGACTGAAAAAGAATGGCAAAGGCCAGAGGGTCTAAAAAAGCTCACAAAGTTTTATTAGCAAACTAAGCACTTGACATGGAAATTGATACATGTTTTGCTCCTATCTTCTAATACTAAAAGAAATAAAAGAGGTTTTTCCTGCCCTGGGGCAAGTTTTCTCACTTGTCATGCTAAAGAGTTAGCATGCACAGTCCATTCCCCTGGACCATTCTAGAAATGGGTCAGAGGGCTTTGAGTGTCTTTGGTGGTCTTGATCCTCCACTATTGGATTGACCCTCAGATGACAGTTCATTCCTGCTTCTTGGCACCACCTCTGTGCTTGTATTGTCCTTTATGTTCTGCAGTCACCATGGACCAGAACAGGGAAGGGGGTCTCAGAAAGGTGCTGTCCTACCTCTGTACAGCCACATCCTGTTTTAACTTGCCTGCTTGAATGGCTGTCACTGTTTAAGGCCTAGCAACTCATTAATGCCTTACCATGCAGGCTTCTACACTTGCAACGAGTTGTATCTTCAGGTTCTGCTTAATGGTAATATTTTGCTATTTATCCTCTCTTTTAACCTCTGATAAACACATTTTCTTATCATATATTTTCCTTTCTTAACATCTTATACTGATTTTGCACTCTGATACCTGAGAAATGTGCTAGAGATTTTATAGTACAGAAAAATAGCACAATATATCCATTACAGACCCGCTCATGTCTGTTGTCAGTTCTCAAACGTGAAGCAGCAACCCCTCAGTAAAACAGTGACTGTTATTGCATGAGGGTTCAATGTATGCTCTAACTGTATCAGGAAAGGTGAATAATGATACTGAATTGGCTTTGCAAGGTGATTAGGTGCATTATTGTGTGTTACTGAATACTTTTATACAAGAATTTCTTTACCTGACATGAACATGCTCACAGCTAGACTCAGCTGTACAGGTTGCTGGGCCATCTTTACCAGGCTGTTCTCTGGCCAGGAAAGGTTGAACCAGATGATCCTTGAGGTCCCTTCTACCTGGTATTCTGTGATTCTATGATTCAATATTTTAAACATATTGATATCATTTAAGTTTCACTAGGTATTTAAGTGAAGGGAAAAGGGAACTAACAAATGTGATCAGTACATTCAGGAGGAAACAATAAGCTTTACATATAATAACATATACTATATAGTGGTATTATTTGAACTATTTCTATTTTAGAGTACAATAATTCTGCAATCCTTTTTCAAAGTCATGGTATTTTGACCTAGCTGCAATCACAGAAAATTCAGAGCTTGATCTGTACCCAAGTTGGTATATTGTATTCTGTCTTCTGTCCACAAATTTTAAAAGCAAATATACCACTTTGTTTAGAGAATACTTCACAGATTTATTCAGCTTTGAACCATTCTGCACTTCACTCTGTAAATCCTTCAGACATTGGGCAGGTATAGACCATAGAAGCAAATGAATTACAACCTTTCATTTGCAGAGCCCAGTGTTTCATCTCTGTCATACCACTGTTATAAAGAAGACATGGTTATTAATCTTCAAACAATTTATCAGATGTGTATTACACACTAAAATACATTTAACTGCTGTATAATCACATTGTGGTTTCATTATTGCATGAATAGGAGACGTTTTATTTCATTTCTGTTAACAGCTCTTGTAAAATCAGACATCATAATTTCTCTCTTTTTAAAGTACATGATTTGTGAAAGAAAAGGGGGCCGGACCAACTGTTCTGAAAGATAGTGGCAGTTTTTCAGTCACATTGTCTCGTTAGTTGTCTGATGTGAGGAATGGATCTCACCACTTCAGGCGTTATTTACACAGGTTTTAATTTATGTATGGAACACAGTTCATAAAAATGTTTCATAGACTTAAAATAAATTAAATAAAGCAGCACTAGATATCATATAAATAGCCAGAGGATAAAATAAAACTGTGTAAAAATAAGGTGAACTCCTCACAAATTAGTGCACACCATACAGAAATTTCTTATATAATGAACATATTCATGGCTTAATGTTTAATTATGTTTATAAATGGTAGCTCAGTATCTATTTTCCCTTCTTTGATGCTATTGGAATTTCAGACGTTTGAGTTTGAATATTAAGCTCCATAAGCATATATAGTTGCAGTTAGTTTGGGGTTTTTTTACTGTGTTTTATTTTAACAATATTTATGAGTCTGGATGGTAGAAAGAGAAACAGGCAAACAACAGTATGACATAGTTTTGAAACTGTTAGAAAACTAAATTATCTTCGCATGTACTACAGAGATCATTGACTTTCCATTCACCCTAAGGTGTTTTGGGTTAGACTTTTATTCAGAAAAAATCAATTTCTTGAGTACTGCAACTATCTGGAGACTCCTGGTAACTACCTGATTTCATGTTAGTTCTAAGTTTTTAACATATCCCTAATATTATTTTCAAAGTAGTAAAACTACAAATAGAAAGAGGGAGAGGCAGACTACAAAAAGCTAAGCAGTAATTTTAATTATATTATTCCAGATAAAAAAGCAGACTCCTTTAATAATTTTGTTCTGCTATTTCATCCCAAAACAAACTAAATTCTCTCCATCTAATCAATACTGTTGAAGAATCAATACAGCACTTCAGTGCTTCACAATCTTTTGGCAATCTACCTGCCCATACTCCTGAAGAAAGACATCTTTATTTTCCTGTGACAGTCTGATTTAAAATGTGATAAAGGTATTTGGTCTTGGCAGATGGACAAATAAGTGCTATTTTTCTTGACTGGAATATAAACTATGACATATTAAAAGTGTGGAAAAGTGTAGCTTTGAGGGTTTTTTGTGGGGGTTGTTTTTTAAGAAGACAGCAAAGGCAAGGCAGGAGAGGAGAGGAGAGGAGAGGTAAAACATTTTCCAGAAGTCTCTTAAAATTTCTACCCTATTCACATAATGCATAGAAACCTTTTAAAAGTCTGAAAAAATTTTAGTGAGATGTAAGAGACCATTTCCAGGTATTTCCAACCAAAATCGGTAAAAAAATGCTACAAGATTTTATTTGGCAGTTATAAAAGAGAATAATCCCAGTCTGGGTGATTTTAAAATATAAGATCTATAATCGTTCCTTCCTGTGCCTAGGATCCAGGTTTAAAGATGTCTAAGGTAGATCTCAGCCCTTTGGTACGTCCAACCCTGAGATGCCAGAACACTCATCTGAGTACAGCAAGCCACAGATTCTGGCTCCTGGTGGCTGAAAAGGGAGATGAAAAGTCCTAACATTTTTCCTTCATCCTGTAGTATTTATGAAAAATTGATCTTTTGACAACTCTTGGATAACCAGGGCCTTGTGGTACAAATACCTATCTTATTTTAATACTGGCAAACAAAACCCAGTAGAAGGATTCCTTAAAGCCATGGTCTATTAGAAAGTAAACTACCATGAGGTAACTGAAATATGGAAAGTTCTAGTGAGTGAGTCTGAACTAAAATGTTTATGAAACCTGCTTCCTCTTTAAACCTGTCTTGAAGCCTTACTTTCCTAGCACCAATACCCACTGACTGCTTGGACAACAAAGCCTTTCACGCCACCTCCTTAGAGGCCCTAGAGAAACTTTCCTCTGGGGTCACTGCAGACTCTTGGGGGATCCTGTGCTGTGGGCCCTCTGTGTGCCAGTGAGAATTCCCAAAGCTTCTCAGAGTTGCCTCCAGGAAATGAACAATCCCTTGCATGTTTTAGCTTCTTCTTCCTAACCTAGGACAAAGAGAATGGGTAGCTGTCATCTCTCTGCTGGTAATTCTTTTAGAAAACACTGTGCATGGCACATGTTCAGTAAGTAGAGAACAAACAAATATAGCAGATCTTGTCTCCCTCCTTTGCAAGTCCCATCTGACTAGACGTATTCCTGGAATTTGAAATGCAGAAAAGAGTTTGGACCTGGGATAGGATAGCTTTCTTCGTGCTTTTGAAATCTATGTTGTGCCGCATGGATCATTGCAAAGAGGAACTTATGAAATTCCATGAACCTCACAGAATGTGTGATCTGATCACAATGTCCAGGAGACTGACTCTGCCCCAGCACAGAATAAATCAGGCAGCCCACAGCACATTCTTGGTTTGTTATGTGTGCTCATTGACTCCAACTGAAATTGATCCAACCTGTCCCCATTCCATTCTGGTTTCTGTTTTCAAGTGACACTTAGAATTATGGCCATGGTTATCTTGTTTGAGTTTACATTTATTGTAACAGTGCAGTAAGAGTTTATAAGTCTTGATCCTACAACAAAGCTCTGCAGTTGTATAATTTAAAAAACAAAAGGTGAAATTATACTCTTTAAGGGTAATGGGAGGTTTCCATTTGTACCACAGCAGCCAGCATTCATTCAGCAGTGACTATGGAAAGCAGAAGAGTCACACAGAGTCACACAAACATTCATGTGTTGAACCACATCACAGATGAGTATCAGAACGGTCGTTTTTCCCTGTAAGTTTTGCATGGCCCACCTCTCCTTTCAGCTGTAATTGAAATGCTTTTGTAGCAGCAGCTGCAGCAATTAGTGAGGTGGAGGAGTAATGCTGTAGAAAAGTATTTAATAAATTTCAAGTGTTTGCTGATGGCTTTGCTCTCCACAGAATGGCCTGTTTATTCTCAGGAAAAGGAATTTGAATCATTGGGCTGTAAACATTCCTTTCAATTTTTTAACAGCCTTCCAGGCTTTTCGTTACAATTCAGAGCATGAACATCAATAAGCAAGCATGGTTTGGAAGCCCCTCAGATTAACTGGATAGGCATTTGATTACTGATCGCACCATGCTGCCTTATGACAGGGGTCTTTCCCTACCTGCAATCATAGCAGACTGCAGGATTTTGACAACAGTTTATATTTCTTCATCCACAAAAAGAATGATATATGTGCCTGTTTTACTTATTTATATCTAAATGTAGGTATTTTGAGCAGCTGTTTCTATGTTCTGATGCCAGAGGTTTGCAAATGGAATATTAATAACAATGTGACAATTGTAAGAACTATAAATCAGTAATTTTTACCCATATGCACCACATATCAACTAGCACACTTTTTCCCTCACTGCATTCATCTGCTTCTGTATTTCTCTATCACCTCACTTTCTGTCAAATCTCTAATATGTTATGTGCTTTCAACCATGTTGAAGTTGAATGCTTCTTCACACTTTAACGCTTATTTACCCTCTTCTCTGAGGTTTATTTAAATTTTTTATCTCGTGCACTTAGCAATACCTTTTTCCTGATGGAATCAGAGAGCTTAGATTAATTATGATTGCTGGCCAGTCATTGACACAATTAGCTCTAATTAGAAGATTTTTTTACTCATAAACATACTTTCCAGGTAGATCATAACTCTCATGACTGACAGTGCATATCAGTAGGTCTCATAAATGTTTTACCCTTATACTCAGTGTCAGAATAGCTCTCTAGCCCTTAATAGCTCTCTAGCCCTTAAGAACAAGTCACTCTCTTCTACTTCATCTTAACATTGATTACAGCATTACGTACTGAAGTTTAGGAGCAAACTCAGGCTAGAGTTCCTGTTTCCTTGCCCACATTTTTTGGATTTGCTACACTAGGATTCAAGACCTACCATAAGAATAAGGTTCTTAAACCTGACCATATCCTTCATATAATTTTAAGTATCATGATGAAATTTTTTAGGCTAATTAATCAGTATATTCTAGGCAGAATAATAAGATCAAGAATAACCAGATTCATGCATAGCAATCAGTAATAGTTCATGCACAATGAATTGCACAACACTTCAGCACAAATTGATCATATTTTCTCCCAGTGTAAATTTATTGGTCATGGCTTTTGGTATTCTGGGAAAATCCAGTGTGTTTAGATGTACTAGAAATTAATGGACCACTCTTTTAATTGAAACACTACTTTTTCAAAACTGTGTTTATTTACTATATAAATCATTCAAAACTAAATATTATGGTACGTGTTAAGTATCTGACTATTTTCTATCCTGTCACTGTATAGATACTTCTTAGTAGATTTTTCACAAACACCAGCCCAACCTGATTTCATAACAGTGACTGATGTGAAAGACATGATATCGACAAACTATCTCTGGTCTTGTATTACATCACTCTTAACTTACTGTGTATGAACAAGAAAAATATTTAACAAAGAGCTAAATAATACTTCAGCTTTGGATTTCATAAGAAAATCCTATTGGGATTTGTGTCTGCTCTATTGTTGCTGCAGGTTGGAAGCCACTCTGTGGTTTCCTTTCTCAAGGTCGCTTGATCTCTGTAGCAGTGGCACAGGTCTCTGCAATCAGTGTGTGCAGCTGCTGAACCATGGAAAACTTCATTCATGGCTGTGACTTGTAGCCCTGCAACTACTCTTTTAACACAAACGGAATCTTCAAATGGACTCTTAAGCTCCCAGCTCAATCAAAGTTTTGGGGAATAGGCAGCTGTTAGATGCAGTGGATGTCTGAGTAGAGGTGAGATGTTCTTCTTCAGTTTTCTGACTTGAAATAGAATGGACTTCTTAAAAATACAGTTCTAGCCAGATGTTCAGTAATTTACCTTTTAATTTCATTGACATGTGTGGTCTGGAGAGAGTGATATATATTGACATTTATCATCAAGTTACTTCCTTATTGATGGCAAGGCCAGTTGGCAGACATTATTCCCTTAAGAAATGCTGAGCAAATACTGCTAAACTTATTCATGAGCATTTATTTGAGCTAAAAAAAACCACCAAAACCCCCCAAAAAACAAACTTGGCTGCGTCTGTGGCCCCAGTGGATTCACTTTCTGCAAATATTCTAGCAAAAAAATTCAAGAGGAGGCATGTTCACTGAACAGCCCAGCTGAACGGCTCATGCATATTCAAGAAAATATTTAAGCATATGCTTAACTTTGAACTTCAAATTGTATTGAGTCTCAGAAGGATTCAAACGTGCTTAAAATTCTGCCTGTGATTACTTACGTCAAAAAGTTTGCCATACTGTATCCTGAGGTAAGACCATATGCATTGACAGCTATAAAAAATCAGCTGATGCTTGATAATTTGCACAATTAGATCACTTGTGGTCTTAATAAAATCTTTGCATTAGTGTAAATTTGTCTCTTGATGCTCTTTAGGGCAACTAATTCTTACTTGACATCAAGCTCTTAACGTGCTTTACCTTAATCCACTTCTAAAATGGATGATTATTCACTGTAAATGAGGGATAAGAACATCTCAGTTTTGTAAGTAGAAAGGCAACTGAAGCATAGCTATGTCAAAGTATATTTCAAAACAGAAAAATCCTTGGATCCAAGTTTTTTTTCCGTTTAGTTCCAGTGATACACAGTGAAGCCTAGATGGCATAGTCATCTAGGGATTCCTATTTCTTTACTTTGGCTAGAAACAGAAAATACGAAGAAGATATGTTTATTTAATGCAAATAGGATGAATGTGAGCCTTAATGTTAGAACATGGTTTAGGAAAGTTATTTGGTTTGGGACTATACTATGATATCCATTATTCTTACCGCCATTAAAAATACGTTTCTTGATCTTTAGTAACTGCTTATAATCCCAATAAAATTTCTTGACACTAGCAAATGGAATTCATCTCCTCATAAGGATATAAAATGTTTTGTTTCCTGCAAAACTATATGCTTCAAAGTAGTCAATTTAATATTTTTTTATAATGACCGTCAAATTCAATTTTTCATTCAACAGCAGAAGTTACCTAAGACATTGTTCGATTTGTCTGCCTCTGATGATGGTTTGAACTCAGCTATTCCCCATTTTTGATTATGTTTATATTATATACCCTAGTATAGTGTTCTGTCTTGACTTTGATAGTTTGGTGCAGTATGAGGATGTCACCATGGGTTTACAACTATTTAAAATTGCTAGACAGCTTAATTCGTATTCACCTTTTGTAACAAACACTTGATAGTGATCTTTCCTTAATTGTTAAATTTATATTTCCACTCCCTCGCTTTTGAATTTTCTTCTGGCGATAACCTGTTTTCCCTCAGTGGACTTGCAGAAAGCAGAGAAGGAGAGAACATTTCTTAAATGAATGCAAGCAGTAATGTTAAAAAAAAAAAAAAAGACACAAAAAATGGACCACTCAGGTCAGTTAGAATCTCCAAGAATTCCAGGAATAATGATAATGAAATAATAATGACAATAATTTCTAAAATTATTAATATATATCACAACTGTAATTTCTACTGCAAAAATTAAATTATTAGTCAATAAAATTGTATTGTTTTCAAGATTTAATTTAAATATGTTTCAAAATTCTGCAGAAAAGAAAAAAAAAAGTCCCTTGTGCAAACCCTGAAGTTTGGAGATCCATTGTCTCTGCTTAAAAGTACAAATTACAAAAATGAACTGAAAATCCAGTTGCTCATTAAGCTGTTTTCTTTAGCTGCGTGAACTAATGACAAGTCCTTTAGAAGTTTCATGTAGTGGTGTTTTCACTTCTTTCTGCCATAACCATCTGAAAATAGGACATGGTAGATCATGTTGACAAGTTGTCGATTACAGTTAAGTGCTGCTAGCAAATGCCATTAAGTGCCCTATTTGAAACTACCATAGCTCTTTTAAAAGTTAACAATATCTGTCCTTAGAAGTGGATGCTAATATCTTTTAGTACTGAAAAAATAAAAAGGTGTGAATCTGTGAATCTATATTTTAAGGACTCACTGTCATGACACATGTATGCATGAAATTCCATCAGGAAAAAAAGTGAAACAATCATAAGTAATTTGGAATAGATAAATCATATTTTACCATCAATTATAGTCTCTTCCTTTAAACTGCTACAGACAATATGGCTTACAAGTGGTGTCTTTGCCCCCTGTGCTGCATGTACAGCCAAGCAAACGTGGAAAGAGAGTCACTGTCTTAGGCTGGCATGAGAGGTCCACAGACTTCAGTGATTCTGCCTAACATGGTCCCATATAAGTGTCACCAATTTTTATTGGAACAATCTGTAAGCTATTAAGGCAGAGAGATAACTTAGTGAAGAGAAAGTCATTTTCATTTTCCTACATCAACCCAAATTCTGTGGTAGACTTTGTTCTGGAGAAAGGGAAGAAAAAGAATGTTTAACACAGTACAAGTCATTTCTCGAATAGGACACATTACACCAAAATCTTAGTTGTAATGAGACTGAAATATATGCATCATGACAGCACTGACATACTTTCTGAAGATAAATTGGGTTTTTTCTTACAGAAGCAAAAGTTCTAAATCCATCAAGCACAGTTGGTAGCGGTCTTCCAGACCAGCTTAGTGATTTTTAGAGACTTTTTTTAAGCTGTCCTACCAATTATTTCATTTTTCAATTGATTTATGACATGCTTGAAATCCATATTCTTTTTCTGTAATCCCTCCCCAAAAAATGGGTAGAGGTTCTACCAGGAGAAAAACACATTGGAAAGGATCATAAATTAAATTATATTACTTACATACAGTGAAATATTTCTGAGGTTAATTTTGTGTGAGAAGTATGATCCTTAATTCTATGGTGAATGAAAGTATAATTGAAGTAAATAATGTAAAAAATGTTTACTTTTATGTTATTATGGGATTCTTCAAACACAATATTCCACATACCCTAGCAAGAGATGTAAGAAAAACAACAACAAACTGGATAAGGTTTCACCCCTAGAATATACTTAAGGAGGTGACAACAGTCTTACCATTCATGATACAGACAGCACCTAAAAAAGCCCTGGGAAGGGTAACTTCCAGGTCCTGCTGAATTGGTGAATCTTCACAGTCAGAGGTTCCTGCCTTACAGTGACCCATATCCCAGCAACAGATATCTGTGCTTCTCTGGAAGGATTTTTGATATTTGCAAGAAAATATTGCACTCATGTCATTCCGCTGAATTTAATTACTGAATGTAAGTGAACTCTTATTTGGGTCAAAATTTAGGCATATCTTCAAATTCAGCTTTGGTGTACGGAACAGGCCTTAGGAAAATTTCCTGAGGTGGTGTCTAAATGAGGGAGTTCTCTTCTGAGAGAAGACAGTCTTCTGTAGAAGACAGGGAACGAAAAGAGCTACAGAAATTGTACTTGTTTCTTGCACATACTTGAAGAATAAACACCTAACCCGATTCAGTTTTACTCCCAGCTTGGTTTCATGTTGTTTTTATTTTGATAGTTAGTTGTTGGCTTCAGTCAATATGTATTGCCTTCTATTTGTGCCATTGGTATAAATACATAATTAGTGTAAATAGATGCAATCATCATTAGAATGCTTTGAATTCCACGAAACTTTATGGAAATCATGTAACATGCAGTCAGTGATAGCTAAAATACTTCAATGTGATAGTTTCAAACTTTTTTCTTAAAATTACATTGCATTTCTTTTACATCTTACCTCAAAACTGTGTCTGCATTGCAGGTTGCAGTATGACAGCAAGCTTAGTGCACTTCATGCCACATAACATCCACCAATTTCTAGAAGCATGAAATAAGAAGACTTCTCCCAACCACCTCTAAAACAGGCATAAGTACTGCACAGAAACTCTCATACAGAAATATGCAGAGACATTTAAATTCACATTCAGCAAACATCTCTTTAGTTTTTATAAGTCCCAACTTAGTATTGTATTAACATCTGCCTCTTAATGAAACAGAGGAATAGCAGGATGGATACATGGATGAATAGAGAGATAGATAGATAGATAGATAGATAGATAGATAGATAGATAGATAGATAGATAGATAGATAGATAGATAGATAGATAGATAGATAGATGGAAACCCTGCAACCTTGAATAGGAACTTCATTCAAAATAGGCCCCCTATACTTACTCAACAAATTTTTAATATTGCTGGTTCCATGAAAAAGAGGAAGCCAATGCAATTGTGTGCGACAACAGGAGAGCTGGAGAAATTAAACGTATCAGAATAGCTTGAATTTCAAAGAATTCTGCCTGGCATAAAGGTTTCATAAGGGCTGATGCTGAGGGCATCAGCTGAACCCCAGAAATAAGTAGCATTTTACTCATCTGCAGACTTCTCTTAGAAGAATACTTTTGTTCATGATAATTTCAAGAACCAGCCTGTGGACCTTACAGTGTAAAAAAAATTTACAGATCTGTAAGAAGGTTCAAGACTTTTATTAGCCATCTAACTAGTTAAGTGTGTTGTGTGATAAAGATTGACGTGATAGCAACACTTACGATCATTATTTGTGGACCACAAGGAAATTATACAGTTGTGAAAAGCTGTGGATACTCTGAGGACTTTTCTTGCGTTTTCTGCTTCTTATAATTTTCATATTTGATAGTCTGTTAGGAAAAATAAGATTTCCCAAGGGATTGTGCATTCAGGCATCTAAAAGGGTGTTGAAATTCGAAATTCTTTTCCAAATTGTGACTGCTGAACATTAATGTCTGACTTAGGAGATGTTGAACTGTATCTATTATGTGGTGATTTCTGTAACTCTATCATAGTGAATGTTCCTTCCTCATAAGGACTTTCCAATTACATATTCTGCATCACACTAATGCACATGAGAAGTTCCATTCACATAAGGAAATTGATATTTAGCATGTATATAAGTATTATAACATTCACTTTACCTAAGAATTCTCATCTATAAGGATACAGGAAAGGATAGAAAACATTTATTTTATTGGTATTTCTCAATTGCTATTTCTAAACCTTGGAACGTGGAAACAGATAAAAGATCTATAAATCAGTAGGAGATCCGATTATTAACTATCTTAAGTATTAAATATCTGAGTAAAAATAAAAGTCGTTTACCATTTATATTTTCATTTCCTTTTAAATGTTTCTGAGGTTTTCTGTCTTCTGATTGAATATGATTCTTGTGTCAGTAATGCACCAGAGTTACTTTTCAAGGGTAAGGTTCTATGACAGGTTGCAAGATTTTTTAGATCCTGGGGGAAGAAAAAGAATAACACACCTTGTGGAGATCATAGTTTAATTTCTGAAGACTCAGCAATCTTTGCCTTTGCATAATTTTGTTAGTATTTTGAGATGTGTAACTTCTTCAGTTCATTCTAGATAGGAATTAATTCCACCATGGAGGAATTATGATCACGTTTTTATGATATGGGGTACCTCAAACCTGCAACTCACAACCCTGGAGATAGAAAAAATGACAATGTTGTTTACCCTTTTACTCATGCTTTACATTTCAAAAATGTTGGCGTTAATTCAAAGTTTAAGTTGGGATGCTGTGTAACACTAGCTGGGGTTTTCACTTTTGCAGACAGGCTCAGCCATTGCTCCCTGCTGTTCTCTCAGTTCTTCTGAAAGAGTGGGATGGGTAGCAAATATTATGAAGAGAATAATTATTGCACACTGATCATCATTTATGGTTTGAATAGTCCAATTTTTTTGTATTTAGCTTTATAATAGTCTTTCCATGCAATTGATACTAAGTAGCTAATAAAGGGAATACAATGCAGACATCTGTAGGCACACTAAGCATGTGAACAAGCAGGGTTACATTTTACATCTCAGCAATATTTTTAAAGTGACTTTAAGGAGAGGTGCTTTACGGTCACCCTCTTTTCTCACATAACAGGTGTATAACTCCTACTCACTTCTAAGTTAAACTACTGAGAAAAGTAAAGGATAATTTTCAGTGGCAGAGGTCAGTACATGAAAATTTCAGGTCTGTTTTCTTCATATAGTTCATAAGGAAATATCCTGATCACTGTTTAATTTCTTGGATTTGTTAATTTTAGCTTTTATTTGCTGCAGACACCAGCCAGCCTGGTCACCCAGCCTTTTCCTGAGCTGCAGTTTCCCTCTTTGACCTGTAAGGACCAGGAATGACACACAGACTTCTTCATCCTTCCAAGTACTGTCAGACTCTCCAGTCACCATCTGAAAAGGGACCATAGCCCACCTCTGTCATGACTTTGGACTTTCCATAAATACTGAAACCCAAAATGCAGGAAATATCTTGTTTATTCATGTCTACTGCGATGCCAAGAAACCAACTGGCTACAATTACCTTGGAAAAAATGGTGGCGTACATAGTTATTGGTATCTTTTAACTTTCAAGTGCTTCAGAACCATTAATATTTTAGTCAGAATCAGCCTAAGCAAAGGGTGATCTTGTTATTGCCATTCAGCCTCTCTCTCCCAGCCTTTCCCTTAACCCATGTATCTGAGCCCTGGTCCTGTGCTGAGGTTCTATATGAGTGCATGGTGAGCCCTTTTGTGTCTGTCTGTCCTCAATCAGTCATCTCTGTGTTCTTGTGCTCAGGAATCAGTCATTGTCCAAAAACAACTTCCAGGTGCAGGTGTAATTTTCTATTTTCTCTGCTCAGCAAGACAGGGCTCTACTAACAAGATTTTTAAAGGGACTGTGACATCTATCTCCCAGTGATTTTGATGAGAGCAAAATGTCTAAATACCTTGAAAAATCTTGTTATAAATGACTAGCAAAATCCAATTTTCCAAAGTGACTTAAGCAGACTTAGGGACCTGAGAACTCCAATACACAATTAGGTTACTACTGCTCAACATGTTACCATTCATCAGCTTAGCTTGAACTTCAATCATTTCAGGCTAGGCTGAACAACATTATCTTATATTTGCCACTGGCTAAGACTGAGTGCACAAACATTTAAAATTGCTCAGCTAATTCAGTATATCTTGTTAAATCATGGTAATATGACAATGTTCCCAGATGAGTTTTCTGTTTGAAAATCAGTGGGGTTTGGAACTTTGATAGAATAATCAGTTTCTATGGCAATATATTTTGTGCTGCATCAGCGTTTTGACACTGACATTGACATTTGTCTTTGCTCCAACCCTTTGGCACAAGGTGGCAGAATATCCCCTTCACTATGTTATGGCATATGCTCATATAAGGCAGCTCTGTTTGCACTGAACATTACAGCATCTGTAGCTCATCCCAAAATGTATTTTGTGTTATAACATGAAGTCCATAATTAATTTGTGCAAGTACATCTTGGATATCTAAAGCTACTTCTGTCCTGAATAACAACTAATGTATATATAAGCAAGCTGTACATTAACTGCAGTAGCAACAATGAAACTGTGGCAACACAATATCCACTATGAGGCAGTCAAACAGATGATTTTCATTTTGGAGTAGGTACAGAAAAAAGTATTTCCCGAGAGAAAAAGTTAAACGTTGATGTAAAAACAAAAAATGGCTACACCAAAGGTCCATGTAGTCGGACATCTTACTTCCACCTATGACTTGGAGCAGAGTAACAGATTAGGGTCTACATGCTGTAGTATCTTCCATGAGATGCCCTCCAAAATAGCAGAAGTCTGAACGTCATAAACTTCTAGTTCCAGTTTTTCGTGTAACATACTTCTTACTGGAACTCACCTGTTTAGTTTTTGGTCTGGTGTCACCTTCTGCATGCACATTGCCATGCAGCAATGGATTTAACAGCATTATGTCTGGAAAAAAAAATCCGATTTTGTTTATTTTGACCTATCTAGAAATTATATTTGAAAGTCTTTGTCTCTTTGCCTTTAACAGTCCATTATACCTGTCTTTCCTCAAGGTCACAGAGAAAGGCTGTGGTGGAGAAACAGTCTGAATCTGTTTTCCTGATTTCAGTCTTGTGACATAGGCATAGGACAAGCCTTCTCTTGTATATATCAATTTAAATTATTTGGAATTCAGATGAGTTTGCCTTACTGCATTCCTAATTTGAATCAAGCTTGCTGGCAGTGAATCCTGCTACTGCAGTATAGATAAGATATAATATTATGAAGGAAATATTGCATTGAAGGCACATAAATGTTCCAGGACACCTCTCAAATACCAGGATCCCAGGCATTCCTGTTCAACTTGTATATGTGCTTCATGCATAATTTCTTTATTTTGTGTTATCGCACAATAAACACTTTGAGTACGTGGGCTTTATTTCCAGACTGTTAACTGGTTGCTATTTCCCCAGAGAATAACCTTGTCCTATTGATTACCAGTAACATCTTTCAGGTATGTTGCAAAATCTCTTGTGAATTATTGTCATATATTTAGTTGTCATAGGGAAATATGAGGATTATTACATTCCTGTGTTGTGTGCCACCATTCATCTAAATCTAGCTTAGTTTCCTTAAGAACATCAATTCTTTTTATTTGTTTTTAAGAACTTGTGTTGATTTTTAAACTTTTCATTTTATGGGTAAAGGTAAAAAGTAGTTGTTCTCTGCAGTTAGACCCTTGTCCCCTTAGATATAATTTAAAAGTTTACTCCTTTTCTGATTCCTGGTGTCTTCTGCTCGGAGTGACTCTTACCAGCAACTTCAGCATCATTTCAAGGAGCCAACAGCTCCTTTCCCAGGACAGGATTTGGCCATTAAACTTTTTTCAAGTAACAACTGGTTTTTCCAAGATGATGATTCCTACTCACTCATATCTCTTTATGTCTTTAGAGATTTCTTCTTTATTGATAGTCTGAGGTGACATGTGAATTCAGTAATGCACACAAGACGTTAGGAGGAAAATTTTTCCTCTGTATGAAGTGTTATTTCATAAATCTGTGTCTGTTTGTTATCCCTGATTTTTCATCAGCTGAAATAGTTCTCATTAGTGGATCATTTCTCTTGTAAAGCAGATTTACATAAAGCCATTTCTTAGCAATTGGTTTATAATTATGTTGCTTCAGAAATAATTTCTCCATAAGTTTTATTGGCTTTTTTCTCTTAACTTTTAAGCAATCAATGAAGTATTTTTGTTCTGTTTTGCTTTCAGTATTTTTTATTGCATTAAAAAAAGAATATTTACATGGAAAAAATATAACAAGCAAAACCCACAGCCCTAATATAGACATATTATATATAGGCAAAATGGTGTGTAAAGACAGTATCTTGTGCTCAAAGGAAGATAATGGAAACTCATCAAGGCCACACATGGATTTGCCCAAAATGCCCTAAAGTTTTGTCTATTACTAATAACAGACAATGGGAGCCGGGCCTGTTCAGTCTCAAGCAGAGACAATGAGAAGAGACCTCATCATTGTATTTAAGTTTCTGAAGGAAGAGTGCCAGGCTCTTCTTGGTGGTGCCAAGCAAAAGGACAAGAGGCAATGGTCAGAAACTGATGGACTGGAAGTTCCACCTGAATATGAGGAACAATTTCTTTACTGTGTAAATGATCAAGCACTGGAACAGATTGCCCAGAGAGGTTGTGGAGTCTCCCTCACTGGAGATACTCAAGAACTGCCTGGATACAATCCTGTGCCATGTGCTCTGGGATGGCCCTGCTTGAGCAGGGTGGTCAGATCAGATGATCCACTGTGGTCCCTTCCAACCTTACCCATTCTGCAATTCTGTAATACTTCTAATCATGTCTTAGACACTGAAGCCGCAGCTGTAAATTGAAGTTAATTTGAACACATTTCCTTCCTTCATGTATTCCATGCACAAATTGTTGTTTTGTTAAACAGGTACAGACATTTCTTCCATGAATTATTTTTAAAAGTTAAAATCTCATTCTAGAGCATTGTGGCAAAAATTTGAATAATTCCTGGCACTATTCCAAATGAACATTTGTGATTTATTTCTGTGGAGAGGAAGCATTAGTACTACTAGAAATTATCAGCAAATATCAGACTTTTCATTACAAATGCTTTTGATACATTGCTTCTTAAAGAGATAGGCTTGCTTACTCTGACAGTTTTTAAAATCAAACCTAGTTTGGTTTTTTTCCATTCATCCATCTTTGAGTTTTGACATATGCTGTCTTTGCATAAAGGCTTCAAGAGCTGAGATGACCTTGCCAAAGATCAAGAGGTGTGTCTGGAAGAATTACAATTTCTTGGAAGATGATTTATGTGATTACTGTGTAAAAGAGTACTTGTTCTGTAGTGATTGATGACAACACTGGCAGTATTGATTGATCCTTAGAAATATTTATATGGCAGATCCTTTAAGGTAGTGGCAAGGAAAGATTAAATGCATATCAAGGAGACAACAGTTTCTGTGTTTATGGAATCAGAGCTTGTAGTTCTTTTGAAATACCTTTAATTATTTTTTTCACATGTTTCTTGTTTCACAGACACAAATGTACCATGAATGCTTCCAAAATGTCTGGTAGGCCCCCAAAAATTTGTAGTGCAGATGATGTAATTCACATATTTCAAACTCAGTTAAGTTTGATTTTTGAAAGTATGAATCCTTGCTTATAAAAATATTTTTAGGTATAAAGCATAGTCATAAAGATGTATTAGAGAGATGAATGTATTGTTGCTCACCTGTTTCTCAAGATTTGTAACACAAACAGACTTAAAAGAATATACATATCTTGTTATTTGTGACTCTGGCATACTTTTTGACATTGGCATTTTCTGCTGTATTATTTACCATGTTGTGTTGATACATTAATGACTAAGTAACCTTCGGTAAATGATATGCTAGTGTTTCAGCAATTTATAGTCATTAAAAATAGATGGTCATTAAGGTGGTAATTTTAACACAAGCAGACATGGAATTATTCTCAGCTTCACCACATCACAGCTCTATTAAAGGGAGCGATTCAGTATTATTACTCTTAATTTACATAGGTGCAAGTGAAAGCAAAATCCCTTGGCCAGCCTGCTGGTGTATATAGTAACTGAAGACATATATGCACACTCAAACTCAAAAATACATATTTATGTTTAATGAAAGTTCATATATCGTATGAATAGAACAATCACAGCTTGTCAGAGTACAGTTAATATATTCAATTTATGAGAAATCTATTAAAGAGTATGTTTAGTTGATTTAAGCTTCCTTTTCTTCTCTTTGTATTGCAGTATTATGAAAAATTTTGCTTACACTGAAGTATTTGAAAATTTTTAAGCAATAAAGCAGGTTGCTCAGAGAGATTGTGTAGTTTCCGTCCTTGGAGATATTCAAAAGCTTTCTGGACATAGTCCTGGGCAGCTGGCTGTAGGTGGCTGTGTGTGAGCATGGTGATTGAACCATCCAACCTCAGCTATTCTGTGGTTTTGTCCTTCTGTGATAGCAGTCTCAGAAATGTCTCCATGTAAAATATGCTATTACAGTTCTGATAATAGGTTGAATGTAGCAAAAAATACAGAACAGTTCTGTATTGCTTTCAATAGTGAAGTAAAGAGTGAGCCATGTTTCTCAGGTTTTGTCTTAGCATGTTTCCATACACCGGTAGTCACCAGAACAGGTATCTCTTTTAGTCCATCAGAGGAAAAATGCTAAAGTTACTTATAATATATAACTAAATTTATCATTCCTTTCCTCAGTCTTACATTTTATGGGTGTTAATTATTAGTTCCTTTTAATTATACTTCATGGCCTTTGTCCTGGATAATATCCAAAGAGTAGATCATCATGGTATGCAATTTAGTGAAATAGTTTCCAGGCATTATGCCATCCTCAAGACCATGTGAAACAATTGTTATTAAAATTAGAAAAACAGTAGTATGCATATTTATAGTATAAATAACAGAAGAGAAATGGTTGACATTATTTCATGGAGTGCTATTAATTTGGTTTGGCTTTTACTGTAATTCCTAACAACTTCAAAATTAAGAGCATTGAGAACAGCAGTGTGTCAATTCTGTTGCTCCGTTTGCTGACAGAAAGCACAATGGTTTCTTATCTTTCTCAATCTATTTTAAGTTCATGTGTAGGTGTAAAATAATCTCACCCCACTGCTTTGGAAGCAGCTGTTAGGCAGCACTTGTCCTCAGAACAACATTACTTCTAAGCTGAGTGATTCAAAGAGTTGAGGTGATGTAAAACTTGCACAGGTTCTTGCACAGGTCAGTGACATCAGTGAGGGACTCTGGTAAAGCCAGGGAAATCCTTGAGCTGCTAGACCATGCTGAGGTGCTTGGCTAACCACAGTTACATGTGCAAAGCTACCACGACTACATTCTAACACTTGGTGTTAGAGGCAGCTTGCAGATGCAATCAAATATGTCATCAAGGCTTGGCTTCGTGAACGAAGAT
>VWZG01003866.1:0-18679 GCA_013396735.1 Grallaria varia
CTCTTCTGAACAGAACTGGAAGTTCAATCCTTTTAACACTGCAGCCAGTCAAACAAACACAGTCATCCCACTACCTACTCCATATTTCAAGAAAGAATCAGAAAGGCTAACTCCAGCATCTTCCCATTACTTAACAGAAAAGGCAGACATTTTGGTTGTCAAAATATCTTTTTTTACTTTTCAAGTAAATAGCTTTGGTGATGTACAATGAACAGAAATTATTTAAGTTAGTGAAAGTTTTTTAAAAAACCTCTACTATTATCCACTAAAAATCCTGATTTCCTAAATTCAGCCATTTAAGATATAAAAATTATTCCTCTGGGCCCACAGAGATAAAAAGTCATACCTATGCTTTGCTTAACATACTTCCCTAGTTTAAGAAGAAAGGATTTCACTCTAAGTAAGTCAAAAAAATTTCCCTAAATTGGCAGACTGCTTCAACAGAGTGTCCATGCTCAAATAAGTGTATTGATAAGAAAAAAGAAAATATTAAAAATGCATGAATGATGATGCTTAAAACAATAATGTAAACTTAAATTTTATGAGCTTAATTTGGACATGGTCAAACTGATTTTCAGCATGTTAGCAGTCATATATATTCTTACCATTAGGACGTTTGGAAAATATTTTTCTAAAAAAAATACATTTATTAATTATGGATGAAGATGCCCAGCACTAATTCAGTAACACTAAGCAAAAATGAAAGGGTACAGAGTGTAAAAAGATACATTTCAAATTATAAATTCATAACGCAACTATTTCTTTTCCACACTAACAGCTCTAAATATACGACAATTCCCTAATCTTTATGGAGATTAAAATGTTGTTTGATGCTGAAATAGTTTTCACATGTAGAAAAACTGACCACTAAACTTTTTCCAAAACCAAAAACAGTCAAGTGTTGTATGAATATTTTCAACACTGAGCATCAGAAAACAAAAAAAGAAAGCAACCAAAACTGAAGGAGCAGCTGATAACAAAGCAGCTCTATGGTGTTCAGATAAAGCTTTTGAACAGCTTCAGATGAAACACATTTTGAATATCAAACAGAGAATATGCAGGAGAAAGAATTCAGATTAAGTCAAAAGAAACATTTCAATAATTAGTCAATGAGTTTTTGGATTACAACATGACTTTCGGAGTTTTTACATCTTTCGCAATAGATGTAACTTCTAACTGAAGATGAAAAGNNNNCTGAAGATGAAAAGGGGGTGACAAGGGGGAAGACAGAGAGAGGTTGAGAGAAAATACATTCTGCTTTTTAAGCATAACAAGAGTTGGATTAAGGACAAATTTCCAACTTCAGAAACAGTGATACTAGGAGACACAACACCCAAAGCTAGACACAGAAGAACTGATGAAGGCAAGAAATTTCTAGAAAGGAGAAGTAATGTACTGTCTAAGGTGTCTTACATAAATGAAGAAAAATCACCATATGCTTGCAAACCTATATATGCTTTCATTCTTAACAGAATCCTGAAATACATAGGATCACATTTTTATAGCATGGCCATAACACATACTTGAGAAGGTTTTTAAAGGCAGAAATAGAGACATACAGCTGGAAGTTATTTAGTAACTTCAGTATATATGAAGGTGGATACCAAATTTTTGAAGGAACAAGATACATTATTCTGCCACCACAAGGCAGATAGCTGTCTTAAGTCCTTTTTCAAGCTTAAACTCAGATAGTCCCTTTTTCAAAGTTATTATAGGATTGTTTTACCCAGAAACAAGCAACTTGGATGAAATCATCTGATAAAAATAATTACATCCAAACTTGAAAACTAAATCTGGAGCCTAGGTTCTACTGAATTTCCATCTGATTTAGGTCTTCTAGTATTTAATCACTTGGCAAAAATATGCAATCTATATTCTTGAGTCATTTATATGACTGTGTTCATACAGGACATTGTGAACATTATCACTTGTACTCCATTACACTGACTTCCATATAATCACAGCAACTGCTAACATCACTGTACTCTTGTAGGACACTAGTCCTCACTTCATCTTTGGCTCTTAACTTCTCCTACCCTTTTCTTAAATAAAATTGTTCCCTCCACTCCAAAAGCAAACACAAAAAGATTCGAACACTGTCAAAACCACTCTGAACTCAATGCTGATGTCAAGAACGTCATAGAGAGGTTATTGCATACACTGACGTTCAACATACTTTACTGGTAATACCAATAAACAGAGCCACAATAGTATCAGCATAGTGTCGAAAGTATCTCCTTTATCATTAAACATGCCTACTGCATACCTACTACAGTGGAGCTAGACTGCATTAGATGTTTTAAATATACAGAAAATTAGGCATTCTTTAGATCAAGGCATATACAATTATTATAAAGATAACAGTCCACAGAAGAAATGAAAATTAATAATAGAAAAGTAAAAAATATTCTCCATGGAAGTAAAGTTACTCTTCTTAGCTTACTGCAATTTCATGTAGAAGTATGCCATTAATTAATTACCCATTAATGATTTGATGATCTTTTCCTCCAGTCTAAATGCAAATGTATGTTTTTCTTTCTTTAAATATTACATACAGAAATTATTCAGATGGCAGTTTTTCATAATTTTGATATATAATATTTTTTCATTAAAACCAGGTTGCTTCATATTATTCTTGAGAACGTAATTTTGCTAACAAGCTATATTTTAATCCTTGAAAAACACTGCTAAGATCAAACAGAATGAGAGAGTCTCAGAGCAAGGATGTACTCTGAGAGAGTCCAAGATGAACATAATAGCATAGCATATTCTCTCTCTCAGCTTTTCATGCTACCATAGAGAATTTCTACTATTATACCAAATAATACACATCATGCTGCTTTTGATCATGAAGAAAAAGTGATCAAAGTGCAAACTATAATACGCAAACAACTTAGATGTGTAAACTGCTATGTTCATCCCAATAACCTTAAAGTAATAGTTTCAGGTGCCAATATTAACTGCATCATTGAACTAAAGAGAGAATTATAAAACAGCTATATATACTGTCACTGGAGATGACGATTCATGTTTGTTCCTTCAAATATTTAAGATAAACGTCTCCTTCTTCAATGAAGAAAGGAAAGTGAAGTCCAGATAGTTCAATAGAGATTAAACATCTTCAAAATCCAAGTGACAAGAAGTAAGACCAAAACTGCATGCAGAAAGAAAAAGAGCATGCTGAGCATTGTACAGCCTCCTCAGTAGGATCTTATTTTGACATTCCAGTACGGTGGAAATTTATTGTGCAAGAAAAGCACACAAATACAGATATGACTTGTTTTGACCTCTGAGTATAAGCTATGTGTTGCAGCACAAGCTATACACTTCAAAGAGCCTTAGTGAAACAACTAATTTTATGACCCTAATACTTGTATTTATTTCTTCACTAATCAACATTCCTGCAAAAAGCAGATGTTTCTTAACAAAAAAAAAAAAGAAAAAAGAAAATCTAACTTTAACTTTCTTGCATGTGCCAGTAGGACTGGTGCCTCTGTCTGTGATACACTTTTAAGTATGCTGAAGAGATTGGCTTTCCAAATCCTCTGTAATTGACACATACACCACATAACTTTGATTATTGACAATAATTATCAATTAATGATGTATTATGTTTTGACATTTATGAGTTGTGATAGCAAAAATTTGAAGTTCATTGCAGCATGCAAGAGTCCTGTCCAAAAGACAATTAATATTTCTAAAGACAGATCTTTCCAAATTCAGTGGATGCCCATCAAGATGACACAGGAATATGGCAGATGACAGGCAAGGACACGTTGAGAGAAGTTGGTTTGTGGAACTCTAAGAAAGCAAGCCTTGTGGAAACTTAATATGTTCAGATACCCAACTGGAAGGTACAAAGAAGATGGAATTAAGTTCCTCATGGAGTTGTGCAATAGAAGAACATGGTCACAAGTTACAACAAGAAAAATTCCAGCTTAGATAAAGAAGGAAAGGTTTTTCATCACAAGTGTTCTTCAAAACAGAAAAAGGTGTCCAGAAAGTCTATGGAGTCTATCTCCAGCCTTGGATGGAAAAAGCCCTGAGCAAACTGCTTTAATTGACCTGGCTTTGAGCAGAGTTTTGGCTCAAATGACTTCCAGACTACACTTCCAAATTATTTTTTCTCATGGTTCTACAATACTGCATTTGTATTTATTTTATTAAATTCTTCAGTTTATCGACCCTTGAATATCACTGCATACGGAAGAAGCTCCAGTTTCTTTTGGCTCCAAACAGATTCCTATTGGCTTTGTATTTTAAATAATATAATATGGAAAGGGAAGACACTATCTAAATAAACTCCATGGAAGAAAAGTGGTCAGTGTGAATGCCCTAAGGCATGATCTTAGATTGTATCAGCTCTAACAAACAAAAAACAAACAAACAAACAAAACTTAAACAAAACAAAAGCACCCAAAACCAAAAAAAAAACCCCAAACCAAACAAAAAATGACACAAAAACCCCCCAAAAACCAAAAAACCAAGGGAAAAAGCCACAGACTTAAGCAGAGAAGACAGAGGCAGAAGTGAAGAAAAAGTAAGTAGCTAAGAACCAAAATCTCTTATGTACCGAAGGAAAAAATCTCAGTTTAGGTATGGCCAATATGGAATATAGAGAATACAAATTCAGCTGTGTCATGGGCTAATCCCAGCCAGCCACCATGCCCCACACAGTCACTCGCTCACTCTCCCACCAGCAGGACCAGGGAGAGAATGAAAAGTATAAAAGCTGGAAAACTCGTGGGTTGAGATAAAGACAGTTTAATAGGGAGAGCAAAAGCCACACACACAAGCAAAGCAAAACAGGGAACTAATTCACTCTTCCCATGGGCAGGCAGGTGTTCAGGCATCTCCAGCAGGGCTGGGCCTCATCACACGTTACTTGGGAAGACAAACACCATCACTCCAGATGTTCCCCCCTTCATATACTGAGTATGATGCCGTATGGTATGGAATATCCCTTTGGTTAGTTTGGGTCAACTGACCTGGCTGTATCTCCTCCCAACCTCCCATGCACCCCTAACTTCCTTACCAGCATGTCAGTATGAAAAGCAGAAAAGGCCTTGGCTCTGCGTTAGCCCTGTTCAGCAATAACAAAAACACCTCTATATCATCTACCCTATGTCCAGCATTAATCCAAAATGCAACCTCATACTAGCCCCTGTGAAGAAAACAACCCCTGTCAAAAGCAGCACAAGCTGCTTTCATAAAAATATTAACATTACAAATATTGAAAAGTCTGCAATTCACAGATAAGATTTTTGCAGTGATTTATTAGCCAAAAGTTTGTGTTGAGGTCTTTTTAGCTGCAGGTTTCTATCTACTGAAAAGCATCCCCAGAAATATTCAGATTTTATGTGTCTTCTTCCTTACCTGAATCATGCACTCTGACAGTTGTGTTTCATCTACTTCCAATATCATCATTTTGATTTCCTCATAAGGCACCCGGAAAGATCCAAGGAAAATTGCTAAAATAAATATTCCACAAATAACGAAAAAAGCAAGACAAAAACAATCTTGTTTCTACTTACAAAACACCATTAAAACAGGTTATAGCACCTCCAGGTTAACAAACATTATGCAAAGTAACATAGGTAAGAGGTAACAATTTTTAATGTATTTTTAATTACTGTTCTTCAATTCCAGCCTTCCCCATCAACTTGCTATGCACAACATCCAATATCACAGAAGATTCAATAAGCAGTCAGTGACAAGTCTACTCTGCAGAAGAATCACTGCTGTTACAATATTTTGTGCTGAGGTGACAATTACATTTTTCTTCAACAGTCTCGTCAGAGCTTTCTCTTAAAGAAGCACCATAATAAACCAGAACCATATAAACAGAAAACAAAATGATCTTATAAACACTCCCTATTCATTCCCCATAATCCAATAATTTCCTATTTTATCTCTGCTGGCATTTAGGAACTTATTCTTCATAGCACTCCACTCTGCCAAAACTTTATCTTCTTTATTTGCATATTATCACAGACATTCAGTATTGCTTACTTTCTGTAAAGTACATGAGATGGACAAACACCCTGTAGACATTATTGTCTATTTTTGTCAGGGGGTGGGGAAATGCTGGGAGGCAAATATGTGAAAATATAGATAGATAATTAGATAATGCATTTGTACACTTCTACCTCGACACATACAGTCTTGAACAAGGAATAATCTTTAACAGTTTTCTGGGTCTTTTTAAGTGTTTCAGTTATATCAACTCCCAGGCTCAGGTTTAAAAACAATATGCTCATATTCTCACACACTTTAAACAAGAAGTGGTTACCAGGTAATCAGACAAGAGGGAAAGGCATTTTTATGGAACATTTATATGTTACTTTGTGGGGGGGGGGAATAAACAAACAAAACCCAAACCAACCAAACAAAAAAAAAAAAAAAAACCCAGCCCCAAACCCAAGAATCTACTTACACAGATTCTGCGCAATCTTTGGGTCCAAAACTTTTAATTCTTTGATTCGTTTCTTAATGGATTTCTTGTCTTCAAAATCTTCCTCCTCTCTTTTTACTGTCAAAGTAAACACAAATACACTCATGGTTAATTCTTAATATTTACAGAAAACATGAATTCAGAAAGCATATTTACTATCAAGCATAGTCAATACACAGAGAAAAAAACATAATAAAACACACAGTCAAAAACTAGAGAGGTTTTGCATATGTTGCTTGCATTTTCAAAACTTTTGCACTTCAGTCAAAATTTGTCAGCATGTTAGCCTTCTAGATTTTTTTTAATATATAGAACATGAGTAAAATACTACTGTCAAGAAGTCGTATTTAAAATATCATGCAACATGCTTCGGTTACCCTGGTCAGGTTAGACTTCTAAATTTTATTTTAACAACAGCACATCTTAAGAAATATGTCAATATGTTTCAACTCTGAACGTAAAGAACCAGCCTAAAATCTAACTATTTTTGTGACTGCTTTTGTCTAACTATATGCACCAAAATTATCCAAGATCACTGGCTTATTTAAAAAAATAACATTACCTTAGAATATAGATGAGTATGTACTTCCAAAAACATATATTTTTAAGCATATTATGTAATCACATTATTACAAAATACCACAAAGAGATTGTGTAAAAATACATTACCACTGCTAGAGATTTTGGCTTATTGTTTCTTTTCAGCAAATAAATCATAAAACAAGAGTTACCAAATGCATTATATAAGCTGAATTTATTTCTCATTGTTCACACATTGTCATAAGAATTTCACTTAAAATAACAGCATAGGCTCAATAAGGTATTAGTAGAGACCATTCCAATTATTATGTAAACAAACTAAACGATCAAACCCACATAAATCTTTCCTTAAATAAAATCTGGTCAACCTTTTTTATTTTTGCCTTTCTTTCTTCCTCCTCCAACACAAATCTTCACTTTCAAATGTTATTTACTCAATGTACTGCTACTGTTTATTTAATTCTCTAAACTATTCCACAAATGAAATTAGTTTCCAAGCTTTTACAGTATGATTGTTCCAAATTTTTATTCATGCTTCAAATATCTGACTAGAAAATATGCTGTAATAATATGCTACTGACTTCCAAAGGAGATGGATATAGATGAGAAGTCCTGTCAAGAAGACAGATTAAAATTTCTAGCTCACTGATGATTTTTGACAAAACTAGACATAAACATGAATTATCAACATGTTGAAATTAATTCCAAAAATGTTGAGAGATATTTGAGAGCTAAGTCTTTCTTAAAAAAACATTTTTTGAGCATGATAAATTTTGCCTAAGATTGGGACACAGACTTGTCCCACAAGACTTTTGAGGTCTTTGAGCTTCGTAGTCTAGGATATGACCAAAGAGATAAGGACTTAAAGACCTCACACAGGAATTGAAGGAACTAGATTCAAGTCCCTTTTGAGTCGGTGAATAGGCAAATTTGACTCATCTCCTAAATCACTTTTAATACTTTACACCTGCAAGGCAGCGTGATGCTCTTGAGGACATGACACAGTGCAGAAAACAACCTGGTATTCTGAAAAAATGAAATCACTGAGCTAAGATATAAAGCAATCCTTGGAAGAAGGACTGATATCCAGGGTCCTGGCAAATAGGTTACTAAGCTACATACCTCATCTTTATCTGTCTTAGCACTCTACCCAAAAAACCCATTTGGTCTTGAATTCCTTTTAGCACAGATTTAACAGAATGGTTAGCATTCTCCTATACCAGGAAAACTACACACACGGCTTACTACATATGCAAAAGCAGGTTTTAAATACTAATGTGAGAACGCAATAGCCCATGTTCCAAATGAATTGAATGACATTTGAGCCACTAGACAAAGAGAAGGTAATCACTGAAGGTTCATTTCTCGTTATACTTTAAAAAGAGCCCTTAGTGAACTCAAAAGGGCATGTCAAGGGGCTACAGGTCTGAGAATCATGCCACTGTTTTCTCCTGCAGTTACACACTTTAACAAGCTGCTCATATTTCTTAACAATTACAAGCTGAAAACAGTCATTCTTAAAAACCTATACTGCTAGAATTGCAGATTGCCCTAGAAGACCTGGATATCTCTGGAGCACAGGTTCCATGCCATCTTCATGCCTTATGTAATGAAAATACAGTAATGCTTTATGGCTATCTTAGAACTTTGCAAATCATTATTTTACAAGAAACAAAATAATTTCCTCTGCAGTCACAATAAACAGAAGTCAAATTATTTGAATTTAGTAATTTGCTTAAACATGCCCTGACAGTCTTGAATTGGATACTAACAGGGGCAGAAATAGGAAAAAAATATGTTTGCTTTTTCTAGTATTAGAAAGAAGTATTTATTTAAGTCTTATAACAGAGACAATACAAGATATACAAACATTTAAAAAAAAATCAACAGTTAAACATGCACTGTTTAACTCCCTGCTTCCAAATCAAGAAACAATGCTGCAAATGATCTGGCTAATTCCCCCAGAAATTTTCAGCCAAGGAGGTCATGCCCCATATAACAACACTACTTCAGGCACCCTAACACTAAGGAAAAATGCATAAGCCTAAAACATATCTAGGAAACTCACGCAGGAATTGTGTGCAGTTCTACAATTACGCAACAAGCTAAATTACTGCAAACTTACATGATACTTCTTCAGGAGAATTCAGGTCACATCCTTATGTAGGTGGCAGCAATAAGAAGCAGAGGATACATATTACTTGTCTTCCTTATTTGAAATGTTGCACTTCTCAGTGAAAACTCTGATCCCTCCTACTACCTCTAGAAATTTTTACCTCACTTGCTAATGTCCTGGTTTTGGCCAAGGATAGCATTTATTTTTCACAGCAGCCATGGCGGGAGGTGAGGGGAAGCCTGGAGCCATGTGGGCCTGGCCAAGGCATTCTGCTATCCGATGCCATCTTATGTCACGGCTGGGAGGTTGGGAAATGGGATTCTCCCTCCCTTCCCAGAGGGCGGGNTCCTGTTTCCAGTAAATTGTTTTTATCTCAACCCATGTTCTCTGCCTTTTGTATTACCCATCAGAGGGAAGCAAGTGAAGGGCGGGGGTTAACTAAATTAAGGAGTGCTGCTACTAACCCAAGACACCTAGCAAAAAAAAAACCCCCAAAAAAACAAACAAACAAACAAAAAAAAAAAAAAACCAAACCAACAAACCCAAAAAAAACCCAAACCAACAAACAAAAAACCCCTCAAAAAACTCCCAACCAACAAAACAAAACCACACCACTCCCAGGAGCCCAAAACAATTATCTATTTCTAACAAGAAAAAAGGGACAAAACCCACAGCAGGGGGTAATTAATAGAAACAGCTGAACAGGTAAAGTAAATATCCAGATTAAAAGGCAACGAAAGAAAGTAAGCAGATTTTCATTTGTGGAGGGCACTAGAATAAAAAGGAAAGCACACAGAAGATAGAAAATGGAAACATCTGCTTTCACTGGAAAAAGATAGAGCAGTCCGCTGGGAGGGGGCAGCTGCTGCAGAAAGGAGGTGACTGTTGAGAGAACTAAGTGCTAACAAGAGAAGAATCCAACCAAAGGATCTCAAAATACACAGATAGCTCTCGTGGCTCCAGAAGTTGGATCATCATATTAAACTATTAGCTTTTTCAAAATTACATGTCTTATTTTAGGTATTACACAACTAAAATGGAATGTTATATGTCAAGAACCACACAGTCTTTAAAGTGCTATATGTTACATCTATCACATGAGGTGCATACACGTGGCCCCAGCATCTGAACTGGACAATGTTTTGTCAGTAGTACCTCATCTGATGCTCCAACTGTTCTGCCCTCAGGCTGGGACACAAAGTGCTAGAGAACCTTGAATACACAGAATTCACCTACCACCCTTAGCAACTCCTCTTATCTCCACATCCACAACCTTATTAATGTGACACTAAAATTAACAGATGTGGTTGCCAGCATACAGACTGACAAATACCTCAAAGGAGTTTTAGGTATTAGACAGATTGCTTTTACCATCTCCTTCAAATACAGATCCATATACACATTCAAATGTAGTCAACGACCTCTAGCTGTGACAATGACCTGACTGAAATGAGAGTCCTGAAAAGAGTGGTGACAGGACTGTTTTACAAATATCACAGCTGGAAGCCTACAGAATAACACTTCATAAAAATGTGGACTGGATTCGAAGGAGCTACTCTGTAGAACTCTGAAACAATTACATTCCTGGTAGGTGCCACTGAAATAATCTACATTCAGGAATTGCTATACACATTTCCATTTCTGCCACAGGTCTTGATATAATCTGCTACCCACAATCTTTCTGTAAGAAAAATCATGTCCGTGCATCTGTATGCTAAATAAAAGAAAAAAAATCTTCTAGAATACATCATCCAACTTAAAAAAAACAAAAAAACCCAACAAAATACCCTTGAAATATAGGCTTCAAAAGAAACATATAGATCTGAACATTTATTTTAAAAAGTCTGAAGTCCTATTTCAGATGAAACTTCAACATTATACAAAATACTCAGTGGAGTTATTTTGTCACTAAGTAACAGAGCATACAGAAAATTACACATGACCTTGCACCTTTCCTAGCCTCTTAGCTAAAACAACAGTCATCTTACATTCTGTCTTCACTGAAAAATGAAAGAACAAGCCTGGGGTCATGGGCTCAAAGGATGTATCCATACAGTCTCATTATGAAAGCAGACGCCTAGTTCATCTGTTTAGAGGTCTAATTCTTAGAAGTAAATGATAGCTTTTGTCCCATATAGTAGGATATTCAACTGAAAAATCTGTAGTCTTTATCTCTAAAAAGTTATCTGGAATCGAAGGAACAGATCTTTAATAAAAAATGAGGCTGTAGCTAAACAAGAAACCGTGCAGAATTTCTTAGTTATTTAAAGCAAAAATGTGCAGTACCTTTCTAGAAAACAAAGAACTACTGAGATTGGAAGTGACCTCTGGAGGTCACTTGGTCCAAGCCCGTTACTCAGGTGCCCAGGACTGTGTTCAGTGGCTTGTGATGTTCAGGAGAAACCACCTGTGTGTGCCCACTGCCTCTTGTACTGTTACTGGGCATCACTAAAAAGTGCCTGGCTCCATCCTCCTTGTACTCTCATTTCACGTATTTATGTAAACTGGCAAGATGCT
Source organism: Grallaria varia (assembly GCA_013396735.1). Classification (NCBI taxonomy): domain Eukaryota; kingdom Metazoa; phylum Chordata; class Aves; order Passeriformes; family Formicariidae; genus Grallaria; species Grallaria varia. The sequence continues at coordinate 11,628 of VWZG01003866.1, forward strand.
CATGAGCCTCCTCTTCTCCATGTTAAACACTGCCAGCTAACCCTAACCCTTTCCATATAGGAGAGATGCTCCAGTCCCTTCACCATCTTCATGACCCTTTGCTGGACTTTTCCCAATACGTCCACCTCTCTCTTTTACCAAGGAGCCTAGAGCTGGATACATTACTTCAGGTGTGGCCTCACCAGTGTAGAATTCAAAGGTCTAACAAGGAATATGTGCTTTTTAGCTGTCCCATGATAGGACATGCAACAATGCAAAGAAGTTTAGTCTCAGAAAAACTCAACCCAACCCAACCAACCAAAAAAACCACACAAAATGCACCATGGCACTATTTCCTAGACTGCAACACTACACAGATGTTACCAGCTCCTTGCAGATTCCATATTGAATGTTCACCAGCACAGTTACTTGTGACAATCTGCTTTAAAATAGAAAAGAAATTGTGAACTGGATCAAAATCATTCCACAATACCTTTGAAATAGTTTACTTCATTTTTTTCATAAAAACACAGATAAAATGAGGATACTAGGCACAGCCCACAGCAGTAGAAAGAATGCCTGAACAGTGAGACACCAGGAAACGGGTAAATATTCTGCTTCCCAAACAGAGCAACCTAAGGCTGTATCAACAACATCAGGGACTGTTCCTCACTTAAAGATATGTCCTAAATAATGATAGTTCATTCATAAATCAGACATTAAGCTCTCACATTTTTAATGGTATCTGATAGAATTCTGAAGAACAAAAAAATCAAAATTGAAGTCCTATTTATTAATAAGTAACTCTCTAAAATACAGAGGTATGGCATATAAAATCAGAATAATTACAATCTGAGTACCTGCTTGGCTTCACACTAGATTCAACACTTGGAAGGATCTAAAACATCACTAATTTTTCTGTGAGGGAAAAGGAAAAAGGAGAGATTGAAATGAGCTTTCTGCTACAATGGAGTTTGCTGGACAGGGAAAAGCAAAACATACTGCTGTTCCCAGGAGAAGAGAATCCAGCTCCCATAGACACATAATTCTGCAGTTTCCAGATCTCCCCATTCTAAGATATATTTCTACCATCAGCACTTAGCTGTTTGGGCCTTACAAAGCTGATCCATCTCTTGTCAGAAGAGATGTCATTAAAAGCTGAATAACCTGAGTGCCCTTGCACCCAAGGTGAGCATAGTTGATTCAAGAAGAACCATAATATTATTGACTGTAAAATGGAATGGCAACTGTTCGATTCCACTATTTTGTGTCCAATAGTTGTCTTTCAGAGGTTGTCAAATTCCAAAGCAAAATCTTGTAATTTAATAATCCTTGACAGATTGTTCTTCCATGCCTTTTTGTAACAGCTTTTTAAACTTAGCAAATTTTAAACATTAAGTCCTTCAACATAGAGTTCCAATAGCTAATTATGCATTCTACAAAGAAAGACTTTCTTTAACTTATTTTTATAATCTTGATCAGTTTTGCTGTACCTGTACTATACTTTTTACTAGTGAGAGGAAAGAAAACCACACAAATTCCCCAAATCCTGTTTTGCCAGTATATTGGTAATTTATTACATTGTTAACTACTTCTGGCATTCATTAATCATTACCTACAATACATGCAACATTGGTATCAACTTCGGTAATTGTAGGTCCTTGAGAACCAGAAACCTTTTTAAAAACTGTCATTGCATTTGTCACCTTTCTTTCTTTCCTCTGATGTCTGCATAGGTTCAAGTCATAGTTTACACAGCTCAGTTCATAGCTCAGCTGTTTCATCCTTCAGTTCCCTTAGAAGTCTGCGGTGAATACCAGCTAGTCTTAGCAATCTGTTACTGTCCACCTTATTGACCTATCCTAAAACTTCCTCTACTGACCATGCAATTTGTGTTTCCTGCTCCAAAGTGATGCTTCCCCCAAAGACCAGCGTGGAGGCCACTTCACTACTGGTCAAACAGAAATAATACTAAGCTTCAGCATTTGGAAGAAGGAAAAAAGGGATGTTAGTTTTGGTGTTTTTTTTCATTGGAAGACAGATAAGAAACGGTAAATCATACTTTTGTGTTTCATTTTTATTAAGTCTTTATCCATGCTCCAAATTCAATAGAATGAAAATGTTAACACCTTAGCTCTAAATCAGCAAAGCAGTAAGAATCAGAAACCTACTGAAGTCCTTGGAAATAAAATACAAGCATATACTCTAAAGTGAAACCTGAGAGAAAAAGAGACACTCAAAGATGTGGCTTATAGATTTTATGTAGCATCTGTTAAATAGCTTTAATTTGCTGCAGTCTCTGTATTTTCCTAAATATGTTCTGTTGTCGTATCTTGGGTTATTTACAATGTGTCCCAGGAGGCAGGACCTCCACTGGAACAGAAACCCTTCCCCCTAAATTATGAAAAGTCACGAAATTTGCTATCATATTAAATTAGAAACAAAAGTTACACATTATCAATTAATAATTTGGTTTAAGGGTTATTTTTTTCAGAACAGTACAATGTAACTGTTAAGAGAAACGTTTTTTATAATTGACCTAATCATTGTTACTGTAGGATTTAAAGTTAACAAGTACCATCTGAACCTACACATAAGTAGAAGATCTGACAGAAAATGATCCCATTAAGATCTCATTTCCTTTCTTTAAACTATGGTTATTATTTCACTTTTGTGAAATATTGTTGTATGCTCTTACCAGCATTCAGCTCTCAAAATCAGTGTTTTACTACATAACCTTAGAGATGAGCAATGCCTCACTTTATAAAAAACACAATTTTTAGTAGTTATTATGTGAAAGTAATTTTGTTGCAGAACATGTATTGCTGTACACAGTATTCCTAAGTACTCTCCCTGAACAAAGATTTTTAAAGGGTATTCATGTGTTCTGATGTAATTTTTAATTCTTCCATTAACCTCTGATATCAACTTAAAACAATTCAAGATTTTTCCAGAAGGGAAACACTGGATCAGGGTTTCAACCTAATTCATTGAGTGACTATACAAGAAAACCAAGACACAGCAGTAAAATAGATGGGGGAGTGCAAAGGCAGGAATGAATGATCTAACACGGACAGAAAGCCTACTAAGTTACCACTGTCATCTCATAGCACTGCCAGTGCCTCACGTACCACAGAGGCAGGGTTAGTACCAACCTGACAAAGGACTGACCATTAACTTGTGGAAACAAACACCAGCACAACGCAGGACTCCAAACTGAAAGGGTAGATGGGCGAGAATAGCAAACTGGGATTACTAGGGAGGAGTTGGCATATCCTGATTGAAACTGATGGAGGAAGTCACGGTCAGCAGTGGACTGCCAAGTTACACAGACAGCAGGAGACCAAGGACATCAGAGAGAATAAACAGCACTCCCACATCAGCCCCTGAAGTACCTCAAAGTACCTGAAGTATGGCTAGAGATCAGGATGGGTCACTTCTACCAACCTATGACATCAGACACTGGTATATAACCAGGCAGTGCAAGTATCTCTAGATCTCCAGGATGATGACATGATGCTGAATGGCAACATGAAAGTAGCAGTGGCCATGCAGGTCAAATGCCTGGGTTTGAATCTTTCAGAGCAAGACTGCTTACCCCTTGCTTAAATCCCTGGGAGCTGGGAAATCTGGGAGGCAAGCTACAAAACTGACAAATCCCTGGGGATTTTCCATCCTGCAATCTGCAGCCCACCCTCTTCCTCACACATCCTTGCTAAACCTGTTGCTCATAGACATTTATCTTGTGTGATGTATGGGGACAGGTGAAAGAAGACAAAGGAATGCAAGTCTATCCCTTACTTGTAAATTTTTGCTACAATAATACTAACTACTGTGTTACCTAATAAATATAAAATAGGAAATCATGGTTCAAAGTCCAGGTCACTGCTATAACAAAGTACAACACATATATTTTCTTATTTTTGTTAAATCTACCTTCAAAATATTGAGGTCTTTCTCTTAAAGATGCATTCACAAGGTAAGTGTGTCTGAACCTCTTTGATCTAGTCTGGAATCAATCTGCAGTTTACATTTATTCATATCTAGCTTTTACTCATTTCTCTTGGCTGAAAGTTCTTTTCCCTTTCTAATGTTTGTTCTTTTTAAAGAATAAGAAACCATTTTAGCACTACAATATGATCTTTGCTCTTTTTTTTTTAATTAAAGATTTTAAACCCATTTAATCTCTTCGCCTGATTATACCAGCAGCTTCTATGCATCTGTGATTTAATCTATCTTGAGTCTGGGACAGTAGAACTGAAAGTCACATTACAAAGCAAAACTTGTAAACATATTAACAACAATGCTTCCCTACTGGAAACAACTCTGTGAAATCCAGGATTTGTTCTGCTCTTCTTCCCTTCCCTTTATTTGTATTTTTGGTAAACAGTTGAGCCGTACATATATATATAAAAATACACATATGTACATAAACTGAAATAAAAATAAGAGATTCTTGCGCAAACCTAAAGTTTGTGTTCACACTGTTAAATTTCAGGCATAAGCACCTGTAGTTTTTAGGTTCTGCTTCCCTGACCACAGTGGAAGGCAAGTTCTATGCCACGCTCTTACACAGCATCAAATGCATCTGAATGGACTGGAGCAATGTTAGCTTATTTCAGACTGCTTATTTCTCTCAGATTATTAATTACCAGGTTTCTTTGCTTTCTTCTGACATAGGTACACTTACACCCTCCATTCTCAAGCACCACCAGTACTCTGTCATCTTGTAAGCAGTCAGTCAGCTACTGTAGGTCTCCATAATCAACTCTAAGGAGATGAGTGTTAGCAAGGCTACACAAAGCTAGTAAGAAACTTTTCAGTGACTGCTACAGAACTTTACCATAAAGTCACTGTTGCTCTTTCTATCCTGCTCCCTGTATTGCCCTCATCACCATCACACCCTGGGGACTAAGGAGCACGCTGCCAAATATCAGTGAGGCAAACACAGCAGTTTAGTAATGCGAACAAGGGATTGAACATGTTGAAATCACTTTGTTATGTGCCAAAAGTTATTGTTTAAATACAAATCTGTAAGTTACAATTAAATGTCTGTATGAAAGAAATCCTGTGGCTCTGATTTTGTAAATCATATATGCAGTATAAATATTCTGACATGATTTGAAATGCACTTAACTAGAACAAGTTCCTTCAGAATTACTGAGACTTAAAAGTAACAACAAAATTTGCCAATCGTACTTATTTGGCTTTGTTCCCAAATTTGTCTTTCTTCTACTCATCCATCTTCTGTAACATCCTATCCTCTTTCAATTTGAGAATGCATCCAAACCCTGCTATCAAAGTTCAGCCTTTTCTTAACATATGCAACAAATTATTTAGGCTATCTAATAAATAATTATTCCCAAAACAAATCCTTCAGAAACTCTAATAGCCTCATACCCTTTTTCAATACTCCTCACATTCTCCTAAATTTACCTGTTTTACAAGTCTGCAGTTAATCTCACTTTACATTAATATTGGCACAGTGGCAATCCTACTGAGGTCCAGAGGTTAAGTTTATATTTATTTTGCTTAGAAAAACTGTCATCTTCTCAGAAAAAGTAAAATTTTATCAATTGAGTACCATAATTTAGTTTTCATATGCCGAATCTGATACATGTCTCGGTTCCTTTTTTATTTTTTTCAAATCTACTTCTGTATCTTTGTAGAAAAACTGTTCAGTGTTTCTGCATATCATTGATAATGGACTAATGAATCTACAAGGAAGTCCTCTGTCACTTTTGGAATTAACTTACAGAAAAAGTGGTAAGACTTTTTTTCCCAGGGAAAATAAATACAAATCCCCTCAGTATTCCCTCGCTATAGCCATTAAATTATGTATGATTCCCTTGGAATCATCACTAAAAATTACACGATTTCTAATAAAAGCAATTAAATGGATTTATATAATTGAATACAGAAAAAAAAAACACTAATGCTCCACTGAATAAGTTAAATTCAAGGTCTTTATGTGCACAAGCACCTCAAGCATTACACAGAAACATAATATGGCTTTAGCCAATATTTCCATTGCTAACTCAAGATCTGTCAATCAGCATATTTGTGTGATCCCATTACAGTACATTGTCTCAATCTCAATAGTCATAGCGAAGAATGTGGACAGCATAACTGTATCTACTTAACCAGCATTCATGCACCCTCATTAATTTTTTTCATCTCACTTTCAAGCATGACATGGCTCATACCAGAACAATAATTTGCTGATAATTGTTTGTGACAACAATTGGACAGGAACAGTGCAGAGGTGAACTTTCTTATAGATTATAGGGTGCCTCAGTGAATTACAATTAGTTTTAAAAGTCATCTATCCTGTCCAGCAGCTTTCAAGACATTTCATTAGCAACTAAAGAAATCCTAACATATTTTAGGCTTTTAAGATCCAGGTGAATTGTATTTTCTAAGACAGAAATTTCTCCAGAATACATGACAAATACTGAAATATGTGAGGTCACAGCTCAATAAAACATGCAGTATAAATCAAACAGTTACATGATATAAACTGAAGCTTACGTTGTCATTCATTAATTTAAAGACTCATAAAATAAATAAAATAACAAGAATGATTTATACAACGGCCAAATCACAAACTACCTTTACAAAACTGTCTGATAACTTTACTGTACTCCTCTGCAAGACCAGTGTTATATTCAGGAATATCACAAAATAATTCAGATCAACTACGCAATGCTAAAACAAACCACAAAGGAAAACAACTGTATACATAGCTGTATAGTTGTATTTCATAACAAGCTGAAGGAAAATACAGCTCTTGGTTTTCTTAATATTTTTCTTTCCCAGGGGTAAGAAAAATGCTATCCTCTAATCTTTCAGTCTTCCCCAAAATTCCAAATATGATTTGCTGTAATTGAAAAAGGACATAACACTGAAGAAATCCAACATATATCTGCCTTTCTGAAACAAAATACTGTATATCTACCTAGTACTATGATGTAAAAAGCCTACAAAACCTAACAACATTACTTATAAAAGAATGTTAAAAAAAATCTTTCAGATGTCTAACTCTCTTAAGAAACTGCACTGTGCTGACAATG